>JAOWCC010000936.1:55643365-56126767 GCA_030867875.1 Actinernus sp. WN-2022
TAAATATGCCTACTTTTCAGGCGTGATTAACCTTTTAAATACCATAATTAGAGCGCACAATTTGCAGCAATGAACACTTTTGAACTAATAATTAAATATTGTGACGTCAGTAATTAGCAATATCGTTCGTGCAAGTCTTCGAATGTATACACGTGACTAAAATACCAAAGAACATTCCATGTGCGGGCTCAACAAAGATAAAACAACAATGACACAGCAGTCTCTCAGCGCAGACAATCCCGGACAAAATTCTTAAGAAAAAGTTCAAAAACTCGTGTACTCTGGTAATACTTGGCCAACAAGTGACCCTCCCCCCTCCCCCTCCTCATACAATGTTGAGACGGACTGCCACTTTGCTCTGGGAACACTTGCAAGCATCAACATTGTACCCGGGGGAAAGGGGGGTAAATAAAATTGTGCTATTCTTGTTTAAAAGCTAATATAAGAGAACAATTGAATAATAAAATTATTTTCTTAAGCATTTTTGTCCGGGGTTGTCTGTGGAAGATACAATTGAAAACAGCAGAGAATGGAATGGTTATGGTGGTTTTGAAGTTAGCGTGCTGTCTTATTTGTTCTAAAAATCGTTGCACGTAGTCCTAAGGATATTTTATGTCATATCTACATATTCCGCATTGCATAATAGGAATTTTATTAGCAGTACAATAACTATTAAATAGTCATGCTTTATTAAGGGAGCTCAGAGAAACTGAAATACTGCACGTTTGTACCCAGTATGGGCTTGATGTGTTTCTGCTTTTTGCGGGAGGCCTGTGGTTTAAACAGCTTGCATTCAATTGTGGGACGACACTTTGTAGCAGTGAAACTTAATTTGGCCAAAACAAGATTATAACATCGATAAACCACGGTAAACTTAAATGAAAATTGGTCTTTGTCTTTGTTTTAAACGGTAAACCACGGTAAACCACGGTAAACCGGTCTTATAAATAAAGGAAATACATATTATCTTTATAATTTAGTTTACCGTGGTTTTCCGTGGTTTACCGCGCAAAAAGTAGGGTTTACCGTTACTTTCTGGGGGGGAATCTCTGTTTCTCACTTGTTAACCATAGCTGTATATATAGATTTTCAATTCGGAGCGATGTAGATGTGTAATGGCTTTGTAATGTATAGGAGGGAGGGAGTAGGGGTGGGGATGGATTGTTGTTAGCCACTCAGTAGTGCTACAGTGCTTGTACGCGTTTCATTCTTCTTTGATTACGAACAAGTAAACATTTTGTTCGTATTAAACGCTTGGAAAATTGGTAGTACGTCTCCTTAGTAATGTTGTTTTTTACCGTTTGCCCTGCTAGATAATATTTCCCTTCTTCAAATACGAGCTGTAAATATGCCTACTTTTCAGGCGTGATTAACCTTTTAAATACCATAATTAGAGCGCACAATTTGCAGCAATGAACACTTTTGAACTAATAATTAAATATTGTGACGTCAGTAATTAGCAATATCGTTCGTGCAAGTCTTCGAATGTATACACGTGACTAAAATACCAAAGAACATTCCATGTGCGGGCTCAACAAAGATAAAACAACAATGACACAGCAGTCTCTCAGCGCAGACAATCCCGGACAAAATTCTTAAGAAAAAGTTCAAAAACTCGTGTACTCTGGTAATACTTGGCCAACAAGTGACCCTCCCCCCTCCCCCTCCTCATACAATGTTGAGACGGACTGCCACTTTGCTCTGGGAACACTTGCAAGCATCAACATTGTACCCGGGGGAAAGGGGGGTAAATAAAATTGTGCTATTCTTGTTTAAAAGCTAATATAAGAGAACAATTGAATAATAAAATTATTTTCTTAAGCATTTTTGTCCGGGGTTGTCTGTGGAAGATACAATTGAAAACAGCAGAGAATGGAATGGTTATGGTGGTTTTGAAGTTAGCGTGCTGTCTTATTTGTTCTAAAAATCGTTGCACGTAGTCCTAAGGATATTTTATGTCATATCTACATATTCCGCATTGCATAATAGGAATTTTATTAGCAGTACAATAACTATTAAATAGTCATGCTTTATTAAGGGAGCTCAGAGAAACTGAAATACTGCACGTTTGTACCCAGTATGGGCTTGATGTGTTTCTGCTTTTTGCGGGAGGCCTGTGGTTTAAACAGCTTGCATTCAATTGTGGGACGACACTTTGTAGCAGTGAAACTTAATTTGGCCAAAACAAGATTATAACATCGATAAACCACGGTAAACTTAAATGAAAATTGGTCTTTGTCTTTGTTTTAAACGGTAAACCACGGTAAACCACGGTAAACCGGTCTTATAAATAAAGGAAATACATATTATCTTTATAATTTAGTTTACCGTGGTTTTCCGTGGTTTACCGCGCAAAAAGTAGGGTTTACCGTTACTTTCTGGGGGGGAATCTCTGTTTCTCACTTGTTAACCATAGCTGTATATTGTTTCTGCTTTTTGCGGGAGGCCTGTGGTTTAAACAGCTTGCATTCAATTGTGGGACGACACTTTGTAGCAGTGAAACTTAATTTGGCCAAAACAAGATTATAACATCGATAAACCACGGTAAACTTAAATGAAAATTGGTCTTTGTCTTTGTTTTAAACGGTAAACCACGGTAAACCACGGTAAACCGGTCTTATAAATAAAGGAAATACATATTATCTTTATAATTTAGTTTACCGTGGTTTTCCGTGGTTTACCGCGCAAAAAGTAGGGTTTACCGTTACTTTCTGGGGGGGAATCTCTGTTTCTCACTTGTTAACCATAGCTGTATATATAGATTTTCAATTCGGAGCGATGTAGATGTGTAATGGCTTTGTAATGTATAGGAGGGAGGGAGTAGGGGTGGGGATGGATTGTTGTTAGCCACTCAGTAGTGCTACAGTGCTTGTACGCGTTTCATTCTTCTTTGATTACGAACAAGTAAACATTTTGTTCGTATTAAACGCTTGGAAAATTGGTAGTACGTCTCCTTAGTAATGTTGTTTTTTACCGTTTGCCCTGCTAGATAATATTTCCCTTCTTCAAATACGAGCTGTAAATATGCCTACTTTTCAGGCGTGATTAACCTTTTAAATACCATAATTAGAGCGCACAATTTGCAGCAATGAACACTTTTGAACTAATAATTAAATATTGTGACGTCAGTAATTAGCAATATCGTTCGTGCAAGTCTTCGAATGTATACACGTGACTAAAATTCCAAAGAACATTCCATGTGCGGGCTCAACAAAGATAAAACAACAATGACACAGCAGTCTCTCAGCGCAGACAATCCCGGACAAAATTCTTAAGAAAAAGTTCAAAAACTCGTGTACTCTGGTAATACTTGGCCAACAAGTGACCCTCCCCCCTCCCCCTCCTCATACAATGTTGAGACGGACTGCCACTTTGCTCTGGGAACACTTGCAAGCATCAACATTGTACCCGGGGGAAAGGGGGGTAAATAAAATTGTGCTATTCTTGTTTAAAAGCTAATATAAGAGAACAATTGAATAATAAAATTATTTTCTTAAGCATTTTTGTCCGGGGTTGTCTGTGGAAGATACAATTGAAAACAGCAGAGAATGGAATGGTTATGGTGGTTTTGAAGTTAGCGTGCTGTCTTATTTGTTCTAAAAATCGTTGCACGTAGTCCTAAGGATATTTTATGTCATATCTACATATTCCGCATTGCATAATAGGAATTTTATTAGCAGTACAATAACTATTAAAACTGCCACTTTGCTCTGGGAACACTTGCAAGCATCAACATTGTACCCGGGGGAAAGGGGGGTAAATAAAATTGTGCTATTCTTGTTTAAAAGCTAATATAAGAGAACAATTGAATAATAAAATTATTTTCTTAAGCATTTTTGTCCGGGGTTGTCTGTGGAAGATACAATTGAAAACAGCAGAGAATGGAATGGTTATGGTGGTTTTGAAGTTAGCGTGCTGTCTTATTTGTTCTAAAAATCGTTGCACGTAGTCCTAAGGATATTTTATGTCATATCTACATATTCCGCATTGCATAATAGGAATTTTATTAGCAGTACAATAACTATTAAATAGTCATGCTTTATTAAGGGAGCTCAGAGAAACTGAAATACTGCACGTTTGTACCCAGTATGGGCTTGATGTGTTTCTGCTTTTTGCGGGAGGCCTGTGGTTTAAACAGCTTGCATTCAATTGTGGGACGACACTTTGTAGCAGTGAAACTTAATTTGGCCAAAACAAGATTATAACATCGATAAACCACGGTAAACTTAAATGAAAATTGGTCTTTGTCTTTGTTTTAAACGGTAAACCACGGTAAACCACGGTAAACCGGTCTTATAAATAAAGGAAATACATATTATCTTTATAATTTAGTTTACCGTGGTTTTCCGTGGTTTACCGCGCAAAAAGTAGGGTTTACCGTTACTTTCTGGGGGGGAATCTCTGTTTCTCACTTGTTAACCATAGCTGTATATATAGATTTTCAATTCGGAGCGATGTAGATGTGTAATGGCTTTGTAATGTATAGGAGGGAGGGAGTAGGGGTGGGGATGGATTGTTGTTAGCCACTCAGTAGTGCTACAGTGCTTGTACGCGTTTCATTCTTCTTTGATTACGAACAAGTAAACATTTTGTTCGTATTAAACGCTTGGAAAATTGGTAGTACGTCTCCTTAGTAATGTTGTTTTTTACCGTTTGCCCTGCTAGATAATATTTCCCTTCTTCAAATACGAGCTGTAAATATGCCTACTTTTCAGGCGTGATTAACCTTTTAAATACCATAATTAGAGCGCACAATTTGCAGCAATGAACACTTTTGAACTAATAATTAAATATTGTGACGTCAGTAATTAGCAATATCGTTCGTGCAAGTCTTCGAATGTATACACGTGACTAAAATACCAAAGAACATTCCATGTGCGGGCTCAACAAAGATAAAACAACAATGACACAGCAGTCTCTCAGCGCAGACAATCCCGGACAAAATTCTTAAGAAAAAGTTCAAAAACTCGTGTACTCTGGTAATACTTGGCCAACAAGTGACCCTCCCCCCTCCCCCTCCTCATACAATGTTGAGACGGACTGCCACTTTGCTCTGGGAACACTTGCAAGCATCAACATTGTACCCGGGGGAAAGGGGGGTAAATAAAATTGTGCTATTCTTGTTTAAAAGCTAATATAAGAGAACAATTGAATAATAAAATTATTTTCTTAAGCATTTTTGTCCGGGGTTGTCTGTGGAAGATACAATTGAAAACAGCAGAGAATGGAATGGTTATGGTGGTTTTGAAGTTAGCGTGCTGTCTTATTTGTTCTAAAAATCGTTGCACGTAGTCCTAAGGATATTTTATGTCATATCTACATATTCCGCATTGCATAATAGGAATTTTATTAGCAGTACAATAACTATTAAAACTGCCACTTTGCTCTGGGAACACTTGCAAGCATCAACATTGTACCCGGGGGAAAGGGGGGTAAATAAAATTGTGCTATTCTTGTTTAAAAGCTAATATAAGAGAACAATTGAATAATAAAATTATTTTCTTAAGCATTTTTGTCCGGGGTTGTCTGTGGAAGATACAATTGAAAACAGCAGAGAATGGAATGGTTATGGTGGTTTTGAAGTTAGCGTGCTGTCTTATTTGTTCTAAAAATCGTTGCACGTAGTCCTAAGGATATTTTATGTCATATCTACATATTCCGCATTGCATAATAGGAATTTTATTAGCAGTACAATAACTATTAAATAGTCATGCTTTATTAAGGGAGCTCAGAGAAACTGAAATACTGCACGTTTGTACCCAGTATGGGCTTGATGTGTTTCTGCTTTTTGCGGGAGGCCTGTGGTTTAAACAGCTTGCATTCAATTGTGGGACGACACTTTGTAGCAGTGAAACTTAATTTGGCCAAAACAAGATTATAACATCGATAAACCACGGTAAACTTAAATGAAAATTGGTCTTTGTCTTTGTTTTAAACGGTAAACCACGGTAAACCACGGTAAACCGGTCTTATAAATAAAGGAAATACATATTATCTTTATAATTTAGTTTACCGTGGTTTTCCGTGGTTTACCGCGCAAAAAGTAGGGTTTACCGTTACTTTCTGGGGGGGAATCTCTGTTTCTCACTTGTTAACCATAGCTGTATATATAGATTTTCAATTCGGAGCGATGTAGATGTGTAATGGCTTTGTAATGTATAGGAGGGAGGGAGTAGGGGTGGGGATGGATTGTTGTTAGCCACTCAGTAGTGCTACAGTGCTTGTACGCGTTTCATTCTTCTTTGATTACGAACAAGTAAACATTTTGTTCGTATTAAACGCTTGGAAAATTGGTAGTACGTCTCCTTAGTAATGTTGTTTTTTACCGTTTGCCCTGCTAGATAATATTTCCCTTCTTCAAATACGAGCTGTAAATATGCCTACTTTTCAGGCGTGATTAACCTTTTAAATACCATAATTAGAGCGCACAATTTGCAGCAATGAACACTTTTGAACTAATAATTAAATATTGTGACGTCAGTAATTAGCAATATCGTTCGTGCAAGTCTTCGAATGTATACACGTGACTAAAATACCAAAGAACATTCCATGTGCGGGCTCAACAAAGATAAAACAACAATGACACAGCAGTCTCTCAGCGCAGACAATCCCGGACAAAATTCTTAAGAAAAAGTTCAAAAACTCGTGTACTCTGGTAATACTTGGCCAACAAGTGACCCTCCCCCCTCCCCCTCCTCATACAATGTTGAGACGGACTGCCACTTTGCTCTGGGAACACTTGCAAGCATCAACATTGTACCCGGGGGAAAGGGGGGTAAATAAAATTGTGCTATTCTTGTTTAAAAGCTAATATAAGAGAACAATTGAATAATAAAATTATTTTCTTAAGCATTTTTGTCCGGGGTTGTCTGTGGAAGATACAATTGAAAACAGCAGAGAATGGAATGGTTATGGTGGTTTTGAAGTTAGCGTGCTGTCTTATTTGTTCTAAAAATCGTTGCACGTAGTCCTAAGGATATTTTATGTCATATCTACATATTCCGCATTGCATAATAGGAATTTTATTAGCAGTACAATAACTATTAAATAGTCATGCTTTATTAAGGGAGCTCAGAGAAACTGAAATACTGCACGTTTGTACCCAGTATGGGCTTGATGTGTTTCTGCTTTTTGCGGGAGGCCTGTGGTTTAAACAGCTTGCATTCAATTGTGGGACGACACTTTGTAGCAGTGAAACTTAATTTGGCCAAAACAAGATTATAACATCGATAAACCACGGTAAACTTAAATGAAAATTGGTCTTTGTCTTTGTTTTAAACGGTAAACCACGGTAAACCACGGTAAACCGGTCTTATAAATAAAGGAAATACATATTATCTTTATAATTTAGTTTACCGTGGTTTTCCGTGGTTTACCGCGCAAAAAGTAGGGTTTACCGTTACTTTCTGGGGGGGAATCTCTGTTTCTCACTTGTTAACCATAGCTGTATATATAGATTTTCAATTCGGAGCGATGTAGATGTGTAATGGCTTTGTAATGTATAGGAGGGAGGGAGTAGGGGTGGGGATGGATTGTTGTTAGCCACTCAGTAGTGCTACAGTGCTTGTACGCGTTTCATTCTTCTTTGATTACGAACAAGTAAACATTTTGTTCGTATTAAACGCTTGGAAAATTGGTAGTACGTCTCCTTAGTAATGTTGTTTTTTACCGTTTGCCCTGCTAGATAATATTTCCCTTCTTCAAATACGAGCTGTAAATATGCCTACTTTTCAGGCGTGATTAACCTTTTAAATACCATAATTAGAGCGCACAATTTGCAGCAATGAACACTTTTGAACTAATAATTAAATATTGTGACGTCAGTAATTAGCAATATCGTTCGTGCAAGTCTTCGAATGTATACACGTGACTAAAATACCAAAGAACATTCCATGTGCGGGCTCAACAAAGATAAAACAACAATGACACAGCAGTCTCTCAGCGCAGACAATCCCGGACAAAATTCTTAAGAAAAAGTTCAAAAACTCGTGTACTCTGGTAATACTTGGCCAACAAGTGACCCTCCCCCCTCCCCCTCCTCATACAATGTTGAGACGGACTGCCACTTTGCTCTGGGAACACTTGCAAGCATCAACATTGTACCCGGGGGAAAGGGGGGTAAATAAAATTGTGCTATTCTTGTTTAAAAGCTAATATAAGAGAACAATTGAATAATAAAATTATTTTCTTAAGCATTTTTGTCCGGGGTTGTCTGTGGAAGATACAATTGAAAACAGCAGAGAATGGAATGGTTATGGTGGTTTTGAAGTTAGCGTGCTGTCTTATTTGTTCTAAAAATCGTTGCACGTAGTCCTAAGGATATTTTATGTCATATCTACATATTCCGCATTGCATAATAGGAATTTTATTAGCAGTACAATAACTATTAAATAGTCATGCTTTATTAAGGGAGCTCAGAGAAACTGAAATACTGCACGTTTGTACCCAGTATGGGCTTGATGTGTTTCTGCTTTTTGCGGGAGGCCTGTGGTTTAAACAGCTTGCATTCAATTGTGGGACGACACTTTGTAGCAGTGAAACTTAATTTGGCCAAAACAAGATTATAACATCGATAAACCACGGTAAACTTAAATGAAAATTGGTCTTTGTCTTTGTTTTAAACGGTAAACCACGGTAAACCACGGTAAACCGGTCTTATAAATAAAGGAAATACATATTATCTTTATAATTTAGTTTACCGTGGTTTTCCGTGGTTTACCGCGCAAAAAGTAGGGTTTACCGTTACTTTCTGGGGGGGAATCTCTGTTTCTCACTTGTTAACCATAGCTGTATATATAGATTTTCAATTCGGAGCGATGTAGATGTGTAATGGCTTTGTAATGTATAGGAGGGAGGGAGTAGGGGTGGGGATGGATTGTTGTTAGCCACTCAGTAGTGCTACAGTGCTTGTACGCGTTTCATTCTTCTTTGATTACGAACAAGTAAACATTTTGTTCGTATTAAACGCTTGGAAAATTGGTAGTACGTCTCCTTAGTAATGTTGTTTTTTACCGTTTGCCCTGCTAGATAATATTTCCCTTCTTCAAATACGAGCTGTAAATATGCCTACTTTTCAGGCGTGATTAACCTTTTAAATACCATAATTAGAGCGCACAATTTGCAGCAATGAACACTTTTGAACTAATAATTAAATATTGTGACGTCAGTAATTAGCAATATCGTTCGTGCAAGTCTTCGAATGTATACACGTGACTAAAATACCAAAGAACATTCCATGTGCGGGCTCAACAAAGATAAAACAACAATGACACAGCAGTCTCTCAGCGCAGACAATCCCGGACAAAATTCTTAAGAAAAAGTTCAAAAACTCGTGTACTCTGGTAATACTTGGCCAACAAGTGACCCTCCCCCCTCCCCCTCCTCATACAATGTTGAGACGGACTGCCACTTTGCTCTGGGAACACTTGCAAGCATCAACATTGTACCCGGGGGAAAGGGGGGTAAATAAAATTGTGCTATTCTTGTTTAAAAGCTAATATAAGAGAACAATTGAATAATAAAATTATTTTCTTAAGCATTTTTGTCCGGGGTTGTCTGTGGAAGATACAATTGAAAACAGCAGAGAATGGAATGGTTATGGTGGTTTTGAAGTTAGCGTGCTGTCTTATTTGTTCTAAAAATCGTTGCACGTAGTCCTAAGGATATTTTATGTCATATCTACATATTCCGCATTGCATAATAGGAATTTTATTAGCAGTACAATAACTATTAAATAGTCATGCTTTATTAAGGGAGCTCAGAGAAACTGAAATACTGCACGTTTGTACCCAGTATGGGCTTGATGTGTTTCTGCTTTTTGCGGGAGGCCTGTGGTTTAAACAGCTTGCATTCAATTGTGGGACGACACTTTGTAGCAGTGAAACTTAATTTGGCCAAAACAAGATTATAACATCGATAAACCACGGTAAACTTAAATGAAAATTGGTCTTTGTCTTTGTTTTAAACGGTAAACCACGGTAAACCACGGTAAACCGGTCTTATAAATAAAGGAAATACATATTATCTTTATAATTTAGTTTACCGTGGTTTTCCGTGGTTTACCGCGCAAAAAGTAGGGTTTACCGTTACTTTCTGGGGGGGAATCTCTGTTTCTCACTTGTTAACCATAGCTGTATATATAGATTTTCAATTCGGAGCGATGTAGATGTGTAATGGCTTTGTAATGTATAGGAGGGAGGGAGTAGGGGTGGGGATGGATTGTTGTTAGCCACTCAGTAGTGCTACAGTGCTTGTACGCGTTTCATTCTTCTTTGATTACGAACAAGTAAACATTTTGTTCGTATTAAACGCTTGGAAAATTGGTAGTACGTCTCCTTAGTAATGTTGTTTTTTACCGTTTGCCCTGCTAGATAATATTTCCCTTCTTCAAATACGAGCTGTAAATATGCCTACTTTTCAGGCGTGATTAACCTTTTAAATACCATAATTAGAGCGCACAATTTGCAGCAATGAACACTTTTGAACTAATAATTAAATATTGTGACGTCAGTAATTAGCAATATCGTTCGTGCAAGTCTTCGAATGTATACACGTGACTAAAATACCAAAGAACATTCCATGTGCGGGCTCAACAAAGATAAAACAACAATGACACAGCAGTCTCTCAGCGCAGACAATCCCGGACAAAATTCTTAAGAAAAAGTTCAAAAACTCGTGTACTCTGGTAATACTTGGCCAACAAGTGACCCTCCCCCCTCCCCCTCCTCATACAATGTTGAGACGGACTGCCACTTTGCTCTGGGAACACTTGCAAGCATCAACATTGTACCCGGGGGAAAGGGGGGTAAATAAAATTGTGCTATTCTTGTTTAAAAGCTAATATAAGAGAACAATTGAATAATAAAATTATTTTCTTAAGCATTTTTGTCCGGGGTTGTCTGTGGAAGATACAATTGAAAACAGCAGAGAATGGAATGGTTATGGTGGTTTTGAAGTTAGCGTGCTGTCTTATTTGTTCTAAAAATCGTTGCACGTAGTCCTAAGGATATTTTATGTCATATCTACATATTCCGCATTGCATAATAGGAATTTTATTAGCAGTACAATAACTATTAAATAGTCATGCTTTATTAAGGGAGCTCAGAGAAACTGAAATACTGCACGTTTGTACCCAGTATGGGCTTGATGTGTTTCTGCTTTTTGCGGGAGGCCTGTGGTTTAAACAGCTTGCATTCAATTGTGGGACGACACTTTGTAGCAGTGAAACTTAATTTGGCCAAAACAAGATTATAACATCGATAAACCACGGTAAACTTAAATGAAAATTGGTCTTTGTCTTTGTTTTAAACGGTAAACCACGGTAAACCACGGTAAACCGGTCTTATAAATAAAGGAAATACATATTATCTTTATAATTTAGTTTACCGTGGTTTTCCGTGGTTTACCGCGCAAAAAGTAGGGTTTACCGTTACTTTCTGGGGGGGAATCTCTGTTTCTCACTTGTTAACCATAGCTGTATATATAGATTTTCAATTCGGAGCGATGTAGATGTGTAATGGCTTTGTAATGTATAGGAGGGAGGGAGTAGGGGTGGGGATGGATTGTTGTTAGCCACTCAGTAGTGCTACAGTGCTTGTACGCGTTTCATTCTTCTTTGATTACGAACAAGTAAACATTTTGTTCGTATTAAACGCTTGGAAAATTGGTAGTACGTCTCCTTAGTAATGTTGTTTTTTACCGTTTGCCCTGCTAGATAATATTTCCCTTCTTCAAATACGAGCTGTAAATATGCCTACTTTTCAGGCGTGATTAACCTTTTAAATACCATAATTAGAGCGCACAATTTGCAGCAATGAACACTTTTGAACTAATAATTAAATATTGTGACGTCAGTAATTAGCAATATCGTTCGTGCAAGTCTTCGAATGTATACACGTGACTAAAATACCAAAGAACATTCCATGTGCGGGCTCAACAAAGATAAAACAACAATGACACAGCAGTCTCTCAGCGCAGACAATCCCGGACAAAATTCTTAAGAAAAAGTTCAAAAACTCGTGTACTCTGGTAATACTTGGCCAACAAGTGACCCTCCCCCCTCCCCCTCCTCATACAATGTTGAGACGGACTGCCACTTTGCTCTGGGAACACTTGCAAGCATCAACATTGTACCCGGGGGAAAGGGGGGTAAATAAAATTGTGCTATTCTTGTTTAAAAGCTAATATAAGAGAACAATTGAATAATAAAATTATTTTCTTAAGCATTTTTGTCCGGGGTTGTCTGTGGAAGATACAATTGAAAACAGCAGAGAATGGAATGGTTATGGTGGTTTTGAAGTTAGCGTGCTGTCTTATTTGTTCTAAAAATCGTTGCACGTAGTCCTAAGGATATTTTATGTCATATCTACATATTCCGCATTGCATAATAGGAATTTTATTAGCAGTACAATAACTATTAAATAGTCATGCTTTATTAAGGGAGCTCAGAGAAACTGAAATACTGCACGTTTGTACCCAGTATGGGCTTGATGTGTTTCTGCTTTTTGCGGGAGGCCTGTGGTTTAAACAGCTTGCATTCAATTGTGGGACGACACTTTGTAGCAGTGAAACTTAATTTGGCCAAAACAAGATTATAACATCGATAAACCACGGTAAACTTAAATGAAAATTGGTCTTTGTCTTTGTTTTAAACGGTAAACCACGGTAAACCACGGTAAACCGGTCTTATAAATAAAGGAAATACATATTATCTTTATAATTTAGTTTACCGTGGTTTTCCGTGGTTTACCGCGCAAAAAGTAGGGTTTACCGTTACTTTCTGGGGGGGAATCTCTGTTTCTCACTTGTTAACCATAGCTGTATATATAGATTTTCAATTCGGAGCGATGTAGATGTGTAATGGCTTTGTAATGTATAGGAGGGAGGGAGTAGGGGTGGGGATGGATTGTTGTTAGCCACTCAGTAGTGCTACAGTGCTTGTACGCGTTTCATTCTTCTTTGATTACGAACAAGTAAACATTTTGTTCGTATTAAACGCTTGGAAAATTGGTAGTACGTCTCCTTAGTAATGTTGTTTTTTACCGTTTGCCCTGCTAGATAATATTTCCCTTCTTCAAATACGAGCTGTAAATATGCCTACTTTTCAGGCGTGATTAACCTTTTAAATACCATAATTAGAGCGCACAATTTGCAGCAATGAACACTTTTGAACTAATAATTAAATATTGTGACGTCAGTAATTAGCAATATCGTTCGTGCAAGTCTTCGAATGTATACACGTGACTAAAATACCAAAGAACATTCCATGTGCGGGCTCAACAAAGATAAAACAACAATGACACAGCAGTCTCTCAGCGCAGACAATCCCGGACAAAATTCTTAAGAAAAAGTTCAAAAACTCGTGTACTCTGGTAATACTTGGCCAACAAGTGACCCTCCCCCCTCCCCCTCCTCATACAATGTTGAGACGGACTGCCACTTTGCTCTGGGAACACTTGCAAGCATCAACATTGTACCCGGGGGAAAGGGGGGTAAATAAAATTGTGCTATTCTTGTTTAAAAGCTAATATAAGAGAACAATTGAATAATAAAATTATTTTCTTAAGCATTTTTGTCCGGGGTTGTCTGTGGAAGATACAATTGAAAACAGCAGAGAATGGAATGGTTATGGTGGTTTTGAAGTTAGCGTGCTGTCTTATTTGTTCTAAAAATCGTTGCACGTAGTCCTAAGGATATTTTATGTCATATCTACATATTCCGCATTGCATAATAGGAATTTTATTAGCAGTACAATAACTATTAAATAGTCATGCTTTATTAAGGGAGCTCAGAGAAACTGAAATACTGCACGTTTGTACCCAGTATGGGCTTGATGTGTTTCTGCTTTTTGCGGGAGGCCTGTGGTTTAAACAGCTTGCATTCAATTGTGGGACGACACTTTGTAGCAGTGAAACTTAATTTGGCCAAAACAAGATTATAACATCGATAAACCACGGTAAACTTAAATGAAAATTGGTCTTTGTCTTTGTTTTAAACGGTAAACCACGGTAAACCACGGTAAACCGGTCTTATAAATAAAGGAAATACATATTATCTTTATAATTTAGTTTACCGTGGTTTTCCGTGGTTTACCGCGCAAAAAGTAGGGTTTACCGTTACTTTCTGGGGGGGAATCTCTGTTTCTCACTTGTTAACCATAGCTGTATATATAGATTTTCAATTCGGAGCGATGTAGATGTGTAATGGCTTTGTAATGTATAGGAGGGAGGGAGTAGGGGTGGGGATGGATTGTTGTTAGCCACTCAGTAGTGCTACAGTGCTTGTACGCGTTTCATTCTTCTTTGATTACGAACAAGTAAACATTTTGTTCGTATTAAACGCTTGGAAAATTGGTAGTACGTCTCCTTAGTAATGTTGTTTTTTACCGTTTGCCCTGCTAGATAATATTTCCCTTCTTCAAATACGAGCTGTAAATATGCCTACTTTTCAGGCGTGATTAACCTTTTAAATACCATAATTAGAGCGCACAATTTGCAGCAATGAACACTTTTGAACTAATAATTAAATATTGTGACGTCAGTAATTAGCAATATCGTTCGTGCAAGTCTTCGAATGTATACACGTGACTAAAATACCAAAGAACATTCCATGTGCGGGCTCAACAAAGATAAAACAACAATGACACAGCAGTCTCTCAGCGCAGACAATCCCGGACAAAATTCTTAAGAAAAAGTTCAAAAACTCGTGTACTCTGGTAATACTTGGCCAACAAGTGACCCTCCCCCCTCCCCCTCCTCATACAATGTTGAGACGGACTGCCACTTTGCTCTGGGAACACTTGCAAGCATCAACATTGTACCCGGGGGAAAGGGGGGTAAATAAAATTGTGCTATTCTTGTTTAAAAGCTAATATAAGAGAACAATTGAATAATAAAATTATTTTCTTAAGCATTTTTGTCCGGGGTTGTCTGTGGAAGATACAATTGAAAACAGCAGAGAATGGAATGGTTATGGTGGTTTTGAAGTTAGCGTGCTGTCTTATTTGTTCTAAAAATCGTTGCACGTAGTCCTAAGGATATTTTATGTCATATCTACATATTCCGCATTGCATAATAGGAATTTTATTAGCAGTACAATAACTATTAAATAGTCATGCTTTATTAAGGGAGCTCAGAGAAACTGAAATACTGCACGTTTGTACCCAGTATGGGCTTGATGTGTTTCTGCTTTTTGCGGGAGGCCTGTGGTTTAAACAGCTTGCATTCAATTGTGGGACGACACTTTGTAGCAGTGAAACTTAATTTGGCCAAAACAAGATTATAACATCGATAAACCACGGTAAACTTAAATGAAAATTGGTCTTTGTCTTTGTTTTAAACGGTAAACCACGGTAAACCACGGTAAACCGGTCTTATAAATAAAGGAAATACATATTATCTTTATAATTTAGTTTACCGTGGTTTTCCGTGGTTTACCGCGCAAAAAGTAGGGTTTACCGTTACTTTCTGGGGGGGAATCTCTGTTTCTCACTTGTTAACCATAGCTGTATATATAGATTTTCAATTCGGAGCGATGTAGATGTGTAATGGCTTTGTAATGTATAGGAGGGAGGGAGTAGGGGTGGGGATGGATTGTTGTTAGCCACTCAGTAGTGCTACAGTGCTTGTACGCGTTTCATTCTTCTTTGATTACGAACAAGTAAACATTTTGTTCGTATTAAACGCTTGGAAAATTGGTAGTACGTCTCCTTAGTAATGTTGTTTTTTACCGTTTGCCCTGCTAGATAATATTTCCCTTCTTCAAATACGAGCTGTAAATATGCCTACTTTTCAGGCGTGATTAACCTTTTAAATACCATAATTAGAGCGCACAATTTGCAGCAATGAACACTTTTGAACTAATAATTAAATATTGTGACGTCAGTAATTAGCAATATCGTTCGTGCAAGTCTTCGAATGTATACACGTGACTAAAATACCAAAGAACATTCCATGTGCGGGCTCAACAAAGATAAAACAACAATGACACAGCAGTCTCTCAGCGCAGACAATCCCGGACAAAATTCTTAAGAAAAAGTTCAAAAACTCGTGTACTCTGGTAATACTTGGCCAACAAGTGACCCTCCCCCCTCCCCCTCCTCATACAATGTTGAGACGGACTGCCACTTTGCTCTGGGAACACTTGCAAGCATCAACATTGTACCCGGGGGAAAGGGGGGTAAATAAAATTGTGCTATTCTTGTTTAAAAGCTAATATAAGAGAACAATTGAATAATAAAATTATTTTCTTAAGCATTTTTGTCCGGGGTTGTCTGTGGAAGATACAATTGAAAACAGCAGAGAATGGAATGGTTATGGTGGTTTTGAAGTTAGCGTGCTGTCTTATTTGTTCTAAAAATCGTTGCACGTAGTCCTAAGGATATTTTATGTCATATCTACATATTCCGCATTGCATAATAGGAATTTTATTAGCAGTACAATAACTATTAAATAGTCATGCTTTATTAAGGGAGCTCAGAGAAACTGAAATACTGCACGTTTGTACCCAGTATGGGCTTGATGTGTTTCTGCTTTTTGCGGGAGGCCTGTGGTTTAAACAGCTTGCATTCAATTGTGGGACGACACTTTGTAGCAGTGAAACTTAATTTGGCCAAAACAAGATTATAACATCGATAAACCACGGTAAACTTAAATGAAAATTGGTCTTTGTCTTTGTTTTAAACGGTAAACCACGGTAAACCACGGTAAACCGGTCTTATAAATAAAGGAAATACATATTATCTTTATAATTTAGTTTACCGTGGTTTTCCGTGGTTTACCGCGCAAAAAGTAGGGTTTACCGTTACTTTCTGGGGGGGAATCTCTGTTTCTCACTTGTTAACCATAGCTGTATATATAGATTTTCAATTCGGAGCGATGTAGATGTGTAATGGCTTTGTAATGTATAGGAGGGAGGGAGTAGGGGTGGGGATGGATTGTTGTTAGCCACTCAGTAGTGCTACAGTGCTTGTACGCGTTTCATTCTTCTTTGATTACGAACAAGTAAACATTTTGTTCGTATTAAACGCTTGGAAAATTGGTAGTACGTCTCCTTAGTAATGTTGTTTTTTACCGTTTGCCCTGCTAGATAATATTTCCCTTCTTCAAATACGAGCTGTAAATATGCCTACTTTTCAGGCGTGATTAACCTTTTAAATACCATAATTAGAGCGCACAATTTGCAGCAATGAACACTTTTGAACTAATAATTAAATATTGTGACGTCAGTAATTAGCAATATCGTTCGTGCAAGTCTTCGAATGTATACACGTGACTAAAATACCAAAGAACATTCCATGTGCGGGCTCAACAAAGATAAAACAACAATGACACAGCAGTCTCTCAGCGCAGACAATCCCGGACAAAATTCTTAAGAAAAAGTTCAAAAACTCGTGTACTCTGGTAATACTTGGCCAACAAGTGACCCTCCCCCCTCCCCCTCCTCATACAATGTTGAGACGGACTGCCACTTTGCTCTGGGAACACTTGCAAGCATCAACATTGTACCCGGGGGAAAGGGGGGTAAATAAAATTGTGCTATTCTTGTTTAAAAGCTAATATAAGAGAACAATTGAATAATAAAATTATTTTCTTAAGCATTTTTGTCCGGGGTTGTCTGTGGAAGATACAATTGAAAACAGCAGAGAATGGAATGGTTATGGTGGTTTTGAAGTTAGCGTGCTGTCTTATTTGTTCTAAAAATCGTTGCACGTAGTCCTAAGGATATTTTATGTCATATCTACATATTCCGCATTGCATAATAGGAATTTTATTAGCAGTACAATAACTATTAAATAGTCATGCTTTATTAAGGGAGCTCAGAGAAACTGAAATACTGCACGTTTGTACCCAGTATGGGCTTGATGTGTTTCTGCTTTTTGCGGGAGGCCTGTGGTTTAAACAGCTTGCATTCAATTGTGGGACGACACTTTGTAGCAGTGAAACTTAATTTGGCCAAAACAAGATTATAACATCGATAAACCACGGTAAACTTAAATGAAAATTGGTCTTTGTCTTTGTTTTAAACGGTAAACCACGGTAAACCACGGTAAACCGGTCTTATAAATAAAGGAAATACATATTATCTTTATAATTTAGTTTACCGTGGTTTTCCGTGGTTTACCGCGCAAAAAGTAGGGTTTACCGTTACTTTCTGGGGGGGAATCTCTGTTTCTCACTTGTTAACCATAGCTGTATATATAGATTTTCAATTCGGAGCGATGTAGATGTGTAATGGCTTTGTAATGTATAGGAGGGAGGGAGTAGGGGTGGGGATGGATTGTTGTTAGCCACTCAGTAGTGCTACAGTGCTTGTACGCGTTTCATTCTTCTTTGATTACGAACAAGTAAACATTTTGTTCGTATTAAACGCTTGGAAAATTGGTAGTACGTCTCCTTAGTAATGTTGTTTTTTACCGTTTGCCCTGCTAGATAATATTTCCCTTCTTCAAATACGAGCTGTAAATATGCCTACTTTTCAGGCGTGATTAACCTTTTAAATACCATAATTAGAGCGCACAATTTGCAGCAATGAACACTTTTGAACTAATAATTAAATATTGTGACGTCAGTAATTAGCAATATCGTTCGTGCAAGTCTTCGAATGTATACACGTGACTAAAATACCAAAGAACATTCCATGTGCGGGCTCAACAAAGATAAAACAACAATGACACAGCAGTCTCTCAGCGCAGACAATCCCGGACAAAATTCTTAAGAAAAAGTTCAAAAACTCGTGTACTCTGGTAATACTTGGCCAACAAGTGACCCTCCCCCCTCCCCCTCCTCATACAATGTTGAGACGGACTGCCACTTTGCTCTGGGAACACTTGCAAGCATCAACATTGTACCCGGGGGAAAGGGGGGTAAATAAAATTGTGCTATTCTTGTTTAAAAGCTAATATAAGAGAACAATTGAATAATAAAATTATTTTCTTAAGCATTTTTGTCCGGGGTTGTCTGTGGAAGATACAATTGAAAACAGCAGAGAATGGAATGGTTATGGTGGTTTTGAAGTTAGCGTGCTGTCTTATTTGTTCTAAAAATCGTTGCACGTAGTCCTAAGGATATTTTATGTCATATCTACATATTCCGCATTGCATAATAGGAATTTTATTAGCAGTACAATAACTATTAAATAGTCATGCTTTATTAAGGGAGCTCAGAGAAACTGAAATACTGCACGTTTGTACCCAGTATGGGCTTGATGTGTTTCTGCTTTTTGCGGGAGGCCTGTGGTTTAAACAGCTTGCATTCAATTGTGGGACGACACTTTGTAGCAGTGAAACTTAATTTGGCCAAAACAAGATTATAACATCGATAAACCACGGTAAACTTAAATGAAAATTGGTCTTTGTCTTTGTTTTAAACGGTAAACCACGGTAAACCACGGTAAACCGGTCTTATAAATAAAGGAAATACATATTATCTTTATAATTTAGTTTACCGTGGTTTTCCGTGGTTTACCGCGCAAAAAGTAGGGTTTACCGTTACTTTCTGGGGGGGAATCTCTGTTTCTCACTTGTTAACCATAGCTGTATATATAGATTTTCAATTCGGAGCGATGTAGATGTGTAATGGCTTTGTAATGTATAGGAGGGAGGGAGTAGGGGTGGGGATGGATTGTTGTTAGCCACTCAGTAGTGCTACAGTGCTTGTACGCGTTTCATTCTTCTTTGATTACGAACAAGTAAACATTTTGTTCGTATTAAACGCTTGGAAAATTGGTAGTACGTCTCCTTAGTAATGTTGTTTTTTACCGTTTGCCCTGCTAGATAATATTTCCCTTCTTCAAATACGAGCTGTAAATATGCCTACTTTTCAGGCGTGATTAACCTTTTAAATACCATAATTAGAGCGCACAATTTGCAGCAATGAACACTTTTGAACTAATAATTAAATATTGTGACGTCAGTAATTAGCAATATCGTTCGTGCAAGTCTTCGAATGTATACACGTGACTAAAATACCAAAGAACATTCCATGTGCGGGCTCAACAAAGATAAAACAACAATGACACAGCAGTCTCTCAGCGCAGACAATCCCGGACAAAATTCTTAAGAAAAAGTTCAAAAACTCGTGTACTCTGGTAATACTTGGCCAACAAGTGACCCTCCCCCCTCCCCCTCCTCATACAATGTTGAGACGGACTGCCACTTTGCTCTGGGAACACTTGCAAGCATCAACATTGTACCCGGGGGAAAGGGGGGTAAATAAAATTGTGCTATTCTTGTTTAAAAGCTAATATAAGAGAACAATTGAATAATAAAATTATTTTCTTAAGCATTTTTGTCCGGGGTTGTCTGTGGAAGATACAATTGAAAACAGCAGAGAATGGAATGGTTATGGTGGTTTTGAAGTTAGCGTGCTGTCTTATTTGTTCTAAAAATCGTTGCACGTAGTCCTAAGGATATTTTATGTCATATCTACATATTCCGCATTGCATAATAGGAATTTTATTAGCAGTACAATAACTATTAAATAGTCATGCTTTATTAAGGGAGCTCAGAGAAACTGAAATACTGCACGTTTGTACCCAGTATGGGCTTGATGTGTTTCTGCTTTTTGCGGGAGGCCTGTGGTTTAAACAGCTTGCATTCAATTGTGGGACGACACTTTGTAGCAGTGAAACTTAATTTGGCCAAAACAAGATTATAACATCGATAAACCACGGTAAACTTAAATGAAAATTGGTCTTTGTCTTTGTTTTAAACGGTAAACCACGGTAAACCACGGTAAACCGGTCTTATAAATAAAGGAAATACATATTATCTTTATAATTTAGTTTACCGTGGTTTTCCGTGGTTTACCGCGCAAAAAGTAGGGTTTACCGTTACTTTCTGGGGGGGAATCTCTGTTTCTCACTTGTTAACCATAGCTGTATATATAGATTTTCAATTCGGAGCGATGTAGATGTGTAATGGCTTTGTAATGTATAGGAGGGAGGGAGTAGGGGTGGGGATGGATTGTTGTTAGCCACTCAGTAGTGCTACAGTGCTTGTACGCGTTTCATTCTTCTTTGATTACGAACAAGTAAACATTTTGTTCGTATTAAACGCTTGGAAAATTGGTAGTACGTCTCCTTAGTAATGTTGTTTTTTACCGTTTGCCCTGCTAGATAATATTTCCCTTCTTCAAATACGAGCTGTAAATATGCCTACTTTTCAGGCGTGATTAACCTTTTAAATACCATAATTAGAGCGCACAATTTGCAGCAATGAACACTTTTGAACTAATAATTAAATATTGTGACGTCAGTAATTAGCAATATCGTTCGTGCAAGTCTTCGAATGTATACACGTGACTAAAATACCAAAGAACATTCCATGTGCGGGCTCAACAAAGATAAAACAACAATGACACAGCAGTCTCTCAGCGCAGACAATCCCGGACAAAATTCTTAAGAAAAAGTTCAAAAACTCGTGTACTCTGGTAATACTTGGCCAACAAGTGACCCTCCCCCCTCCCCCTCCTCATACAATGTTGAGACGGACTGCCACTTTGCTCTGGGAACACTTGCAAGCATCAACATTGTACCCGGGGGAAAGGGGGGTAAATAAAATTGTGCTATTCTTGTTTAAAAGCTAATATAAGAGAACAATTGAATAATAAAATTATTTTCTTAAGCATTTTTGTCCGGGGTTGTCTGTGGAAGATACAATTGAAAACAGCAGAGAATGGAATGGTTATGGTGGTTTTGAAGTTAGCGTGCTGTCTTATTTGTTCTAAAAATCGTTGCACGTAGTCCTAAGGATATTTTATGTCATATCTACATATTCCGCATTGCATAATAGGAATTTTATTAGCAGTACAATAACTATTAAATAGTCATGCTTTATTAAGGGAGCTCAGAGAAACTGAAATACTGCACGTTTGTACCCAGTATGGGCTTGATGTGTTTCTGCTTTTTGCGGGAGGCCTGTGGTTTAAACAGCTTGCATTCAATTGTGGGACGACACTTTGTAGCAGTGAAACTTAATTTGGCCAAAACAAGATTATAACATCGATAAACCACGGTAAACTTAAATGAAAATTGGTCTTTGTCTTTGTTTTAAACGGTAAACCACGGTAAACCACGGTAAACCGGTCTTATAAATAAAGGAAATACATATTATCTTTATAATTTAGTTTACCGTGGTTTTCCGTGGTTTACCGCGCAAAAAGTAGGGTTTACCGTTACTTTCTGGGGGGGAATCTCTGTTTCTCACTTGTTAACCATAGCTGTATATATAGATTTTCAATTCGGAGCGATGTAGATGTGTAATGGCTTTGTAATGTATAGGAGGGAGGGAGTAGGGGTGGGGATGGATTGTTGTTAGCCACTCAGTAGTGCTACAGTGCTTGTACGCGTTTCATTCTTCTTTGATTACGAACAAGTAAACATTTTGTTCGTATTAAACGCTTGGAAAATTGGTAGTACGTCTCCTTAGTAATGTTGTTTTTTACCGTTTGCCCTGCTAGATAATATTTCCCTTCTTCAAATACGAGCTGTAAATATGCCTACTTTTCAGGCGTGATTAACCTTTTAAATACCATAATTAGAGCGCACAATTTGCAGCAATGAACACTTTTGAACTAATAATTAAATATTGTGACGTCAGTAATTAGCAATATCGTTCGTGCAAGTCTTCGAATGTATACACGTGACTAAAATACCAAAGAACATTCCATGTGCGGGCTCAACAAAGATAAAACAACAATGACACAGCAGTCTCTCAGCGCAGACAATCCCGGACAAAATTCTTAAGAAAAAGTTCAAAAACTCGTGTACTCTGGTAATACTTGGCCAACAAGTGACCCTCCCCCCTCCCCCTCCTCATACAATGTTGAGACGGACTGCCACTTTGCTCTGGGAACACTTGCAAGCATCAACATTGTACCCGGGGGAAAGGGGGGTAAATAAAATTGTGCTATTCTTGTTTAAAAGCTAATATAAGAGAACAATTGAATAATAAAATTATTTTCTTAAGCATTTTTGTCCGGGGTTGTCTGTGGAAGATACAATTGAAAACAGCAGAGAATGGAATGGTTATGGTGGTTTTGAAGTTAGCGTGCTGTCTTATTTGTTCTAAAAATCGTTGCACGTAGTCCTAAGGATATTTTATGTCATATCTACATATTCCGCATTGCATAATAGGAATTTTATTAGCAGTACAATAACTATTAAATAGTCATGCTTTATTAAGGGAGCTCAGAGAAACTGAAATACTGCACGTTTGTACCCAGTATGGGCTTGATGTGTTTCTGCTTTTTGCGGGAGGCCTGTGGTTTAAACAGCTTGCATTCAATTGTGGGACGACACTTTGTAGCAGTGAAACTTAATTTGGCCAAAACAAGATTATAACATCGATAAACCACGGTAAACTTAAATGAAAATTGGTCTTTGTCTTTGTTTTAAACGGTAAACCACGGTAAACCACGGTAAACCGGTCTTATAAATAAAGGAAATACATATTATCTTTATAATTTAGTTTACCGTGGTTTTCCGTGGTTTACCGCGCAAAAAGTAGGGTTTACCGTTACTTTCTGGGGGGGAATCTCTGTTTCTCACTTGTTAACCATAGCTGTATATATAGATTTTCAATTCGGAGCGATGTAGATGTGTAATGGCTTTGTAATGTATAGGAGGGAGGGAGTAGGGGTGGGGATGGATTGTTGTTAGCCACTCAGTAGTGCTACAGTGCTTGTACGCGTTTCATTCTTCTTTGATTACGAACAAGTAAACATTTTGTTCGTATTAAACGCTTGGAAAATTGGTAGTACGTCTCCTTAGTAATGTTGTTTTTTACCGTTTGCCCTGCTAGATAATATTTCCCTTCTTCAAATACGAGCTGTAAATATGCCTACTTTTCAGGCGTGATTAACCTTTTAAATACCATAATTAGAGCGCACAATTTGCAGCAATGAACACTTTTGAACTAATAATTAAATATTGTGACGTCAGTAATTAGCAATATCGTTCGTGCAAGTCTTCGAATGTATACACGTGACTAAAATACCAAAGAACATTCCATGTGCGGGCTCAACAAAGATAAAACAACAATGACACAGCAGTCTCTCAGCGCAGACAATCCCGGACAAAATTCTTAAGAAAAAGTTCAAAAACTCGTGTACTCTGGTAATACTTGGCCAACAAGTGACCCTCCCCCCTCCCCCTCCTCATACAATGTTGAGACGGACTGCCACTTTGCTCTGGGAACACTTGCAAGCATCAACATTGTACCCGGGGGAAAGGGGGGTAAATAAAATTGTGCTATTCTTGTTTAAAAGCTAATATAAGAGAACAATTGAATAATAAAATTATTTTCTTAAGCATTTTTGTCCGGGGTTGTCTGTGGAAGATACAATTGAAAACAGCAGAGAATGGAATGGTTATGGTGGTTTTGAAGTTAGCGTGCTGTCTTATTTGTTCTAAAAATCGTTGCACGTAGTCCTAAGGATATTTTATGTCATATCTACATATTCCGCATTGCATAATAGGAATTTTATTAGCAGTACAATAACTATTAAATAGTCATGCTTTATTAAGGGAGCTCAGAGAAACTGAAATACTGCACGTTTGTACCCAGTATGGGCTTGATGTGTTTCTGCTTTTTGCGGGAGGCCTGTGGTTTAAACAGCTTGCATTCAATTGTGGGACGACACTTTGTAGCAGTGAAACTTAATTTGGCCAAAACAAGATTATAACATCGATAAACCACGGTAAACTTAAATGAAAATTGGTCTTTGTCTTTGTTTTAAACGGTAAACCACGGTAAACCACGGTAAACCGGTCTTATAAATAAAGGAAATACATATTATCTTTATAATTTAGTTTACCGTGGTTTTCCGTGGTTTACCGCGCAAAAAGTAGGGTTTACCGTTACTTTCTGGGGGGGAATCTCTGTTTCTCACTTGTTAACCATAGCTGTATATATAGATTTTCAATTCGGAGCGATGTAGATGTGTAATGGCTTTGTAATGTATAGGAGGGAGGGAGTAGGGGTGGGGATGGATTGTTGTTAGCCACTCAGTAGTGCTACAGTGCTTGTACGCGTTTCATTCTTCTTTGATTACGAACAAGTAAACATTTTGTTCGTATTAAACGCTTGGAAAATTGGTAGTACGTCTCCTTAGTAATGTTGTTTTTTACCGTTTGCCCTGCTAGATAATATTTCCCTTCTTCAAATACGAGCTGTAAATATGCCTACTTTTCAGGCGTGATTAACCTTTTAAATACCATAATTAGAGCGCACAATTTGCAGCAATGAACACTTTTGAACTAATAATTAAATATTGTGACGTCAGTAATTAGCAATATCGTTCGTGCAAGTCTTCGAATGTATACACGTGACTAAAATACCAAAGAACATTCCATGTGCGGGCTCAACAAAGATAAAACAACAATGACACAGCAGTCTCTCAGCGCAGACAATCCCGGACAAAATTCTTAAGAAAAAGTTCAAAAACTCGTGTACTCTGGTAATACTTGGCCAACAAGTGACCCTCCCCCCTCCCCCTCCTCATACAATGTTGAGACGGACTGCCACTTTGCTCTGGGAACACTTGCAAGCATCAACATTGTACCCGGGGGAAAGGGGGGTAAATAAAATTGTGCTATTCTTGTTTAAAAGCTAATATAAGAGAACAATTGAATAATAAAATTATTTTCTTAAGCATTTTTGTCCGGGGTTGTCTGTGGAAGATACAATTGAAAACAGCAGAGAATGGAATGGTTATGGTGGTTTTGAAGTTAGCGTGCTGTCTTATTTGTTCTAAAAATCGTTGCACGTAGTCCTAAGGATATTTTATGTCATATCTACATATTCCGCATTGCATAATAGGAATTTTATTAGCAGTACAATAACTATTAAATAGTCATGCTTTATTAAGGGAGCTCAGAGAAACTGAAATACTGCACGTTTGTACCCAGTATGGGCTTGATGTGTTTCTGCTTTTTGCGGGAGGCCTGTGGTTTAAACAGCTTGCATTCAATTGTGGGACGACACTTTGTAGCAGTGAAACTTAATTTGGCCAAAACAAGATTATAACATCGATAAACCACGGTAAACTTAAATGAAAATTGGTCTTTGTCTTTGTTTTAAACGGTAAACCACGGTAAACCACGGTAAACCGGTCTTATAAATAAAGGAAATACATATTATCTTTATAATTTAGTTTACCGTGGTTTTCCGTGGTTTACCGCGCAAAAAGTAGGGTTTACCGTTACTTTCTGGGGGGGAATCTCTGTTTCTCACTTGTTAACCATAGCTGTATATATAGATTTTCAATTCGGAGCGATGTAGATGTGTAATGGCTTTGTAATGTATAGGAGGGAGGGAGTAGGGGTGGGGATGGATTGTTGTTAGCCACTCAGTAGTGCTACAGTGCTTGTACGCGTTTCATTCTTCTTTGATTACGAACAAGTAAACATTTTGTTCGTATTAAACGCTTGGAAAATTGGTAGTACGTCTCCTTAGTAATGTTGTTTTTTACCGTTTGCCCTGCTAGATAATATTTCCCTTCTTCAAATACGAGCTGTAAATATGCCTACTTTTCAGGCGTGATTAACCTTTTAAATACCATAATTAGAGCGCACAATTTGCAGCAATGAACACTTTTGAACTAATAATTAAATATTGTGACGTCAGTAATTAGCAATATCGTTCGTGCAAGTCTTCGAATGTATACACGTGACTAAAATACCAAAGAACATTCCATGTGCGGGCTCAACAAAGATAAAACAACAATGACACAGCAGTCTCTCAGCGCAGACAATCCCGGACAAAATTCTTAAGAAAAAGTTCAAAAACTCGTGTACTCTGGTAATACTTGGCCAACAAGTGACCCTCCCCCCTCCCCCTCCTCATACAATGTTGAGACGGACTGCCACTTTGCTCTGGGAACACTTGCAAGCATCAACATTGTACCCGGGGGAAAGGGGGGTAAATAAAATTGTGCTATTCTTGTTTAAAAGCTAATATAAGAGAACAATTGAATAATAAAATTATTTTCTTAAGCATTTTTGTCCGGGGTTGTCTGTGGAAGATACAATTGAAAACAGCAGAGAATGGAATGGTTATGGTGGTTTTGAAGTTAGCGTGCTGTCTTATTTGTTCTAAAAATCGTTGCACGTAGTCCTAAGGATATTTTATGTCATATCTACATATTCCGCATTGCATAATAGGAATTTTATTAGCAGTACAATAACTATTAAATAGTCATGCTTTATTAAGGGAGCTCAGAGAAACTGAAATACTGCACGTTTGTACCCAGTATGGGCTTGATGTGTTTCTGCTTTTTGCGGGAGGCCTGTGGTTTAAACAGCTTGCATTCAATTGTGGGACGACACTTTGTAGCAGTGAAACTTAATTTGGCCAAAACAAGATTATAACATCGATAAACCACGGTAAACTTAAATGAAAATTGGTCTTTGTCTTTGTTTTAAACGGTAAACCACGGTAAACCACGGTAAACCGGTCTTATAAATAAAGGAAATACATATTATCTTTATAATTTAGTTTACCGTGGTTTTCCGTGGTTTACCGCGCAAAAAGTAGGGTTTACCGTTACTTTCTGGGGGGGAATCTCTGTTTCTCACTTGTTAACCATAGCTGTATATATAGATTTTCAATTCGGAGCGATGTAGATGTGTAATGGCTTTGTAATGTATAGGAGGGAGGGAGTAGGGGTGGGGATGGATTGTTGTTAGCCACTCAGTAGTGCTACAGTGCTTGTACGCGTTTCATTCTTCTTTGATTACGAACAAGTAAACATTTTGTTCGTATTAAACGCTTGGAAAATTGGTAGTACGTCTCCTTAGTAATGTTGTTTTTTACCGTTTGCCCTGCTAGATAATATTTCCCTTCTTCAAATACGAGCTGTAAATATGCCTACTTTTCAGGCGTGATTAACCTTTTAAATACCATAATTAGAGCGCACAATTTGCAGCAATGAACACTTTTGAACTAATAATTAAATATTGTGACGTCAGTAATTAGCAATATCGTTCGTGCAAGTCTTCGAATGTATACACGTGACTAAAATACCAAAGAACATTCCATGTGCGGGCTCAACAAAGATAAAACAACAATGACACAGCAGTCTCTCAGCGCAGACAATCCCGGACAAAATTCTTAAGAAAAAGTTCAAAAACTCGTGTACTCTGGTAATACTTGGCCAACAAGTGACCCTCCCCCCTCCCCCTCCTCATACAATGTTGAGACGGACTGCCACTTTGCTCTGGGAACACTTGCAAGCATCAACATTGTACCCGGGGGAAAGGGGGGTAAATAAAATTGTGCTATTCTTGTTTAAAAGCTAATATAAGAGAACAATTGAATAATAAAATTATTTTCTTAAGCATTTTTGTCCGGGGTTGTCTGTGGAAGATACAATTGAAAACAGCAGAGAATGGAATGGTTATGGTGGTTTTGAAGTTAGCGTGCTGTCTTATTTGTTCTAAAAATCGTTGCACGTAGTCCTAAGGATATTTTATGTCATATCTACATATTCCGCATTGCATAATAGGAATTTTATTAGCAGTACAATAACTATTAAATAGTCATGCTTTATTAAGGGAGCTCAGAGAAACTGAAATACTGCACGTTTGTACCCAGTATGGGCTTGATGTGTTTCTGCTTTTTGCGGGAGGCCTGTGGTTTAAACAGCTTGCATTCAATTGTGGGACGACACTTTGTAGCAGTGAAACTTAATTTGGCCAAAACAAGATTATAACATCGATAAACCACGGTAAACTTAAATGAAAATTGGTCTTTGTCTTTGTTTTAAACGGTAAACCACGGTAAACCACGGTAAACCGGTCTTATAAATAAAGGAAATACATATTATCTTTATAATTTAGTTTACCGTGGTTTTCCGTGGTTTACCGCGCAAAAAGTAGGGTTTACCGTTACTTTCTGGGGGGGAATCTCTGTTTCTCACTTGTTAACCATAGCTGTATATATAGATTTTCAATTCGGAGCGATGTAGATGTGTAATGGCTTTGTAATGTATAGGAGGGAGGGAGTAGGGGTGGGGATGGATTGTTGTTAGCCACTCAGTAGTGCTACAGTGCTTGTACGCGTTTCATTCTTCTTTGATTACGAACAAGTAAACATTTTGTTCGTATTAAACGCTTGGAAAATTGGTAGTACGTCTCCTTAGTAATGTTGTTTTTTACCGTTTGCCCTGCTAGATAATATTTCCCTTCTTCAAATACGAGCTGTAAATATGCCTACTTTTCAGGCGTGATTAACCTTTTAAATACCATAATTAGAGCGCACAATTTGCAGCAATGAACACTTTTGAACTAATAATTAAATATTGTGACGTCAGTAATTAGCAATATCGTTCGTGCAAGTCTTCGAATGTATACACGTGACTAAAATACCAAAGAACATTCCATGTGCGGGCTCAACAAAGATAAAACAACAATGACACAGCAGTCTCTCAGCGCAGACAATCCCGGACAAAATTCTTAAGAAAAAGTTCAAAAACTCGTGTACTCTGGTAATACTTGGCCAACAAGTGACCCTCCCCCCTCCCCCTCCTCATACAATGTTGAGACGGACTGCCACTTTGCTCTGGGAACACTTGCAAGCATCAACATTGTACCCGGGGGAAAGGGGGGTAAATAAAATTGTGCTATTCTTGTTTAAAAGCTAATATAAGAGAACAATTGAATAATAAAATTATTTTCTTAAGCATTTTTGTCCGGGGTTGTCTGTGGAAGATACAATTGAAAACAGCAGAGAATGGAATGGTTATGGTGGTTTTGAAGTTAGCGTGCTGTCTTATTTGTTCTAAAAATCGTTGCACGTAGTCCTAAGGATATTTTATGTCATATCTACATATTCCGCATTGCATAATAGGAATTTTATTAGCAGTACAATAACTATTAAATAGTCATGCTTTATTAAGGGAGCTCAGAGAAACTGAAATACTGCACGTTTGTACCCAGTATGGGCTTGATGTGTTTCTGCTTTTTGCGGGAGGCCTGTGGTTTAAACAGCTTGCATTCAATTGTGGGACGACACTTTGTAGCAGTGAAACTTAATTTGGCCAAAACAAGATTATAACATCGATAAACCACGGTAAACTTAAATGAAAATTGGTCTTTGTCTTTGTTTTAAACGGTAAACCACGGTAAACCACGGTAAACCGGTCTTATAAATAAAGGAAATACATATTATCTTTATAATTTAGTTTACCGTGGTTTTCCGTGGTTTACCGCGCAAAAAGTAGGGTTTACCGTTACTTTCTGGGGGGGAATCTCTGTTTCTCACTTGTTAACCATAGCTGTATATATAGATTTTCAATTCGGAGCGATGTAGATGTGTAATGGCTTTGTAATGTATAGGAGGGAGGGAGTAGGGGTGGGGATGGATTGTTGTTAGCCACTCAGTAGTGCTACAGTGCTTGTACGCGTTTCATTCTTCTTTGATTACGAACAAGTAAACATTTTGTTCGTATTAAACGCTTGGAAAATTGGTAGTACGTCTCCTTAGTAATGTTGTTTTTTACCGTTTGCCCTGCTAGATAATATTTCCCTTCTTCAAATACGAGCTGTAAATATGCCTACTTTTCAGGCGTGATTAACCTTTTAAATACCATAATTAGAGCGCACAATTTGCAGCAATGAACACTTTTGAACTAATAATTAAATATTGTGACGTCAGTAATTAGCAATATCGTTCGTGCAAGTCTTCGAATGTATACACGTGACTAAAATACCAAAGAACATTCCATGTGCGGGCTCAACAAAGATAAAACAACAATGACACAGCAGTCTCTCAGCGCAGACAATCCCGGACAAAATTCTTAAGAAAAAGTTCAAAAACTCGTGTACTCTGGTAATACTTGGCCAACAAGTGACCCTCCCCCCTCCCCCTCCTCATACAATGTTGAGACGGACTGCCACTTTGCTCTGGGAACACTTGCAAGCATCAACATTGTACCCGGGGGAAAGGGGGGTAAATAAAATTGTGCTATTCTTGTTTAAAAGCTAATATAAGAGAACAATTGAATAATAAAATTATTTTCTTAAGCATTTTTGTCCGGGGTATGTGACGTATGTGACGTCAATCTGGGGAAATATAATCACGTCACAGTTTAAACCAAATAATAATTTTAATAACAATAATGATGATCGTGATCATGATGAAGATGATGACAATAATATTAAGACTAATGATAATGTCGATAAGAAGAAGAAGAAAAATAAAGAATCATGGTAATATTGATCAAGTGATCAATTAATTATGATCATGATAACAATAACTACGATAATAATAATCGTATCCATTCATATTCTTATTTTAATTATGAACTATAGGTTAAGCAATTTTCGATATTGTGCACAGCAATTCAATACACCATCGAGCCGCTTTGGCATAGGTGTCTGGCAACTTAATAACGTCAAGAAAATCTTCGCATTCCACTTATACAGGAGTAGGACAAGGTCCGTGCTGGTTGGTTTATAATCTCAAAATCCTATACGGTACTCCGTTGTACCGGTAATGATACAGAAATCTGCCAACTCAGCCCTATCCCTGAGATCATACAAATATGACAAATACTCTTTGAAAAGCACACGAGTTCGGAGTTTTTTTTATTTAAACATATATGTTCGCTACATTTGTCCTAATAGTAGCAGGAGCACTCATCTGAGATGACTTATGTAGAATATACATACTGTACATGATTGTTTAAGTAGGGAAAAGAAAAAAGAAATAATAACAACAATACAATATTACAGAAAAATGCTTAACTGTTTCAGAGCTTGTGCCACAATCGCACATAGAAGACTCTTTGCAATTAATTGCGTGTAAATAGTTAGCACAGGCGTAGCCTACTATGAAGAATAGAAACATAGTTTTAGTATGATACATCATAGAGCCTATTATATTTGTGATCAACAAAATACTTTTTTCAGACAAAGGTTAAATTTTGGTAGAGTATCCAGGTTTCTCTGGTTTAAATCTAACTTATTCCATTTCTGTTCGTGAGCGTACAAGGCAAAAATTGATACTAGATTTCAAAGGGGTACCGAGAACAATCTCTAACTAAAGGCGGAAGTACATTAAAAAGAAATTGGGGCGTAAGCCCATTTACAATTTTATAAAACAAAATTAACTTATGTTGCAGTCGTCTAGTTTTTAGGTCATTCCAAGTGAGTTCGTATAAGACATTACGATGACTGCATGGTTAACACCCGTAACAGTCGTTGCTGTCTCGTATTGAATATTCTCCAGCAACTGACATTCAAAATCAGAACATTTGAAAAGGACGATCGGAACTGATCTATTCAGTTTAAATTTGATTGATTTAAGCATGTTTAGTTTTTTTTTGTTGCTTTTAAATGAATACTTAAAATATGTCTTCTTCCAGAGAGATCGGAAAAAAATGTGAGACCTAAATATGTATGGCTGTCCACTTCCTTGATGATTTCACCGTTTAGATAAAGAGGAAGATGAAAAGCTTTACACTGTTTAGCAGAAAACGTAATACATCTCAAATTGGAAGCATTCATCGTCACAAACGAGATGTTTGCCCAGGAAGCAATCTTATCTAATATAAGTCGTAATTTAAGTTATCACATGCCTCACTAGGGGAATCTACTACCTCAAGCAAAGAAGTATCATCGATTGACAAGATATACCTTGGTAATACTATTAATGTAAATAAGAAACAAGGGACCCAAAACGGATCTGCATGGGACTCCAGTATGTATGGGGGTCCAGTTAGAACAATGTCCTTCAATAAAGTTGTTATCTCTATTCGCTTTTTTCCGTGGTCGAGGAGCCAGCAATGTGGAGCTCTCTTCAACGGTATAAACATTAGCCACATTTAGTATGTAGTTATGTGAACGGAGAGCGAACGACAACTTCTACGAGCCAACCCGCTTCTCTAGAGAGAGTTTCCGGCAGTACACGAAGCCATAATTTGTTTTCACGTGTCGTTATACTATTTATAATTAAGATTATTGTTTGGTGGCGTCATCCTAGCTAGACGTTACCGTCTTGTGAACCATGCATGACAAAGCTAATACCTTTACAAAAATATTGAATTTTACAAACCCCTACCATTGTTTATTTTTTGTCGTGCAGACAAGTGACAAGCCCCAACCTGGGTCTTTTTCTCACCGAGGAAAAGAGCCTGCATGGGAACGAGGTTGGAAGCATTCAGCTCGGACAACGAGCTTACTTTATGAGTTATTCATCGTCGAATGAAATAAAACAGTACAGAAAGTGGTATGCTATTAGTTTAGCTGAAAGTTGGGCATAAAAGCAACAACAACGACAACATTTATTTCACTTTAGATTTAGGAGTTAATGTCATCAGAAGTCCATAACCAGAAGTGTCCATCTCCCATTATAGGGTTTGGCCCATTAGTTTATAGAGTAGTTTTATCATCAGCACCTGATTGGCTACGACAGCGATTTCCTTTGTTTCTAATATTGTACAGCTAGAGACTTCTGATGATAAGCTATTTCTCATTTATAACAAGAACTAGTGAGCACCACATGTTCAGGAAAGACCATTAGTCCATATAAACCAGAACATTTGGTTCCTTTATAACCTTTTATTTTCCCGTTTCATCTGTATAAGACTTCGTGTTTACAGCAGCGTGTGATGTATACAGAACGAAGCTAAGTTTTGCCTTTTTGGTTGCCAGAAATTCGAGACATGGTTATTGCGCAATACATATTGACCCCTGTTCACTGTGTAAAATCGGTCGTGAAAATTTACAGAGAAATGTATGGGATCCTAAACATTTTCCTTATTTCTCATGAAATACGGTACAATGGTAAAAATGTGCGATCGAGGCATTATTTCTACATATATTATCAATTCAGTTTTGATATTTTCAAAGCCAAGCAGTAAATTTCTTTGATTTTAGACGAAGCATAAAAATTCGATTTATTTACAGTGGACATTAAACGATTTCCAGTAAAAACATGCAGATCGGATAACAGTTTATAAAATGTATCTGCTGCAAATCTACAACCTTAGCAAAAAATGTGCGAGCGAAGAGTTGAAAACATAAACAAGACCTACCGTATTCTTCCCTTCTAATGTCCCAAAGTCCATTTTCGATTATTCATTTTCCTTCTTGAAAATTCAGCTTTTCGACAAGAAACCTCAAACTCCATATTTGCACGCTAAAACTCGTAATATTGCTCGTCTTGAGACTGCCATAACTCTGACCACAAGTGACCAAATCCAACAAACATAGCAGCTTTGGAAACCTTGTTCTGTACTCTAGAAACTGCAGTGTGTTTGTTTAAACAGCCAGCAGTTATTCAAGCTAAGTTGTCCTTTTGGAAAGTAGGTCCTAAACGGACCAAAAGAGATGAGTCTGCGATAAAATTTTGGTGAGCGGTGTTACCCAATTACGGGCACAGGGTTACCTGTGGTTTCTTTGTCGCGCGAGAGTGGTTGTGAATTTATCGTAGTCTGTTTGTTTTTATCCCAAAATTGTTCATTCGCAGTCTAAAATTCGGACAATAAAGTTATCTGGCTGTATAATGAACCAGCTAATTGTGTAGCTTATTTATTATTCTGTAGTCTGCATTAGTTTTAAGACACCGGATAATGTTTTGTGCGAGATTTAAGCGTTTCAGTTCACCGATACCTGTTCGCTGATTTTCGCTGCTGATCGCCTTGCTATAAAGTATTGAAAGGGAAGACACCACAGGGAGTCCCTAACCGATACTAGAATATTGGAAGATTGGATCGAAACATTAGTTTTGATGCGTGTGGGTTACCTGTGATTTATTTGCCGCGCGAGAGTGGTTGTGAATTTATCGTAGTCTGTTTGTTTTTATCCCAAAATTGTTCATTCGCAGCCTAAAATTCGGACAATAAAGTTATCTGGCTGTAAATTGAACCAGCTAAATGTGTAGCCTATTTATTATTCTGTAGTCTGCATTAGTTTTAAGACACCGGATAATGTTTTGAGCGAGATTTAAGCGTTTGAGTTCATCGATACCTGTTCGCTGATTTTCGCTGCCGATCGCCTTGCTATAAAGTATTGAAAGGGAAGACACAGCGTTAAGAAAAACGACCAGAAATCCTTTGCAAATTTCATAATCTCTAATTTAATTCACATATGTGAGTTGTTTAAGTATTTTCTCACTCCTGCTGTGACTTTTTTTGGCAATTAAGCCTTATAGTTTAAGACAACATTTCAACACATTTTATTTTCGTTTTTGTGAGCCAAGGTTTTTACTTTTTCGCTGCAACGTTGTTGACAAAAAAGCGACTCAGTTGGGGAGGTACCAGGAACATTTAGTTTGACATAAAAAATCCCTTCACGATTACTAAGGGTTTGAGTCGTTATGAGTCACGAAAAATGTCGCGTGACGTATCTCCCCTCTAGGATATGGTAAGGCATGTCCCGTCGCTCCCCGTGGGGTTATACGTTGCAGTCAAAAAGTAAAAACCTCGGCTCACCGTGTCTTCCCTTTCTAATACTTATACAGTAGTGAAAATTAGCGAACAGGTGTCCGTGAACTCAAACGCTTAAATCTCGCTCGTTCAAAACGTTCTCCAATGTCTTCAAACTAATACAGGCTACAGAATAATAAATAAGCTACACATTCAGCGGGTTTGTTTTACAGCTAGATAACTTTATTGTCCATTTTTCGGATGAGAAAGTACAATTTTTGCGGCATCTTGATTTAACGGAATCGACGGAATCAACAGAATCGACGGAATCACCTCTAAACAGTCTAAAAATACATCTCTGAGTATTAATATAATACCTTTGAGCTCCTTCACTGTTTACTGGATCGCACAACACATTCTGTCGTAGTGTGGTATACTCCTATACAGTAGTCTATACAGTCTGCATAGTATACCTATTTAGTTCATCTGCATCTGTTCATCGCGATTAATCTCCTCCCCATGTCGTGGCATATAAGTAGAATTTTCCACGCTATTCTGGTCTGTGGTATTCTTCTTTTACCGATAACTAAGTTTATCTCATCTTTCGCGTCGCAATATCTACCAAAACACTTGAAAGGAGAAAATTCTCCAAACAATTTATTGGTCGCCATTTTGAAGTTAACAGAGGAACCTAGCCTGGTTTGAGCCACAGTAAGCCCGTTTGTAAAATACTGAACTAGTAATCGAGGTGCCTATCAAAATGATTGTGATGAATTAATTTTGGTGTCTTCAATACGTATGATCTTTATAGATTGTGTCAGTTGAATCCAGTAACAATATTTACAACGAGTCTGTGCTCCTCGCATGTTAGGATAGGAGAATCATTTCTCCCAACCCAGAGGCAGATTCAGGCTTTTGTGAAAAGGGGTTGAGCGAGACAGGGGGGTACTCCCATAAATTTAGTATGGGAGTGTGCCACTGAGACCCTGACCCTGTTTCAGACAAAAGAAAGATAATTTTGCAACCCTGTTCCAGACTGTTATTGTAGTCATAAATTGCCGATATAACTCTTATTGCAATAAATGGTAATGTATACAATGGAAGTGCTTGGTAATCAGAGAAATGCGGCACGCACCTACTCACTCTACGACATAAGCGTGCTGCTCACACTCGCTTGGCGTTGCGTGGCAGACTTGTTCGTGAATAATCGAGGATTCTGAGTAAAAATCGACCCTGTTCCAGAGCCAAACTCAACGTAAAATATACCCATGTCCCAGACAGAAACAGTGATTTTTATATCCTGTTCCAGACTCAAAGGGCAAAAACCATACCCTGTTGAGCGGCACATCGCAGTATAGGCCATATGTGGGAGAGTTATGCGATCCATTAGACAGCGAAGGAACTCAAGATATTATATTAATACTCAGAGATGTATTTTTAGACAGTTTAGAGGTGATTCCGTCGATTCCGTCGATTCCGTTAAATCAAGATCCGCAATTTTTGTATCAATTAGCGAAAATGAGCGAACAGGTGTCTGGGAACTCAAACGCTTAAATCTCGCTCAAAACATTATCCGGTGTCTTAAAACTAATGCAGACTACAGAATAATAAATAAGCTACACATTTAGCTAGTTCATTTTACAGCCAGATAACTTTATTGTCCGAATTTTAGGCTGCGAATGAACAATTTTGGGATAAAAACAAACAGACAACGATAAATTCACTACCACTCTCGCGCGGCAAAAACACCACAGGTAACCCATACGCATGAAAACTAATGTTTCGATCCAATCTTCCAATATTCTAGTATCGGTTAGGGACTCCCTGTGATTACGTGTTGGTACTTTATGTATCCTGCGTTATAGTGTCCCAATGTACCATATATGGTATGTCTACCATCTATATACTATCAGGCCCCAATGTCTCGAATTTCTGGCGATGATAATTTTGTAGTGATATTTGGCATAAATACAGCGAGTCAGGTGATAAATATCACGTACAAATCATGCTATTATTTGATTATAATTTGACCTAAGAAATTTACTGAAAAAGACAATAAGATGTTCTCTCAAGAGTCAAATGGACTGAGTTTATTTACTTTTTGAGTTCGAGCTCAAGTGAAAATTTGAAAATCCTGTAAGTAATTTGTGGTTGGCAGATAAAAGAACAGCCCGGCAAATCTTCAAGCAAGCTAGGCTTAATAATCGACTGGAGCTGAGAGAAATTGGCTGTAACCCAAGTCAATTTCTGGTACACTGAACACTAGCAAAAAACGAAGTTTGATTTCAGGCAGTTCATCAAACACAATCAAACAATGAAACAGTTGTCACCTTGCTGTTTTATTAAAGACACTAACTGTTATACGTCTCGAAGAATAAACGTTACAATCGAAAACTAGAAAACTGAACGCAACTATCGAAGCTGGAAATGAAATTCCAGTTTTTAAATTAGTACAAGCAAGGTTTTTTTTCTTCAGGCAACTTGAACAAGATCAACTGCCTCACGCGGCAACGGGTCACATGCGACCGAGTTTCCAAGGATTTCAATGGATTAAAAAAACAATTAAATAAAAATTTTACTTACTTTGATGTAATTTTGTCCTTGTATAATTTCAGTTGTTCCTGGCCAGTTGTTTTAGCGAGATGAATGTGAATTTTCGGTTCCGTTTTCATTCATTGTCATTCATTGTCATTGATTCAAACTTTTATACTTGTCGCTAGTCAACTCACAGGCAGCCCAAGCTCTAATCTAGTAATACTGACAGCGTTTGTATGGGAATTTTAACGAGCTAGAAATACGAAAGAATTAATGAATAAAATGTCTTACCTTGCTTCCATAGTGTATTACTTGCTGTCTGTGTGGTAACAGGGTTGATATGAAGCGATTTTAGCGAGTTTTCATTTTCTCTGCTCCCCTTACTAAGAGAAAGACAAGGCAGCACACTAGTTTCGCGAGGGCCCGCCACTTCAACCGAAATATTTCAGTTCAAAATATTGTGGCCGCCACAATTCCTCCATAGAATCCCAGCAGAAAGGTTGCTCTTTCTTTTGAATGCGATTGCCACGCAATTCCAGCCTTGCGACGAGCACAAAGAAGCATTTTGTTTCTCCAAAGTGACGCTTATAAATTGGTAGAGAGCCCTGAACCAGCTGGGGTCGCCTGCCCGGCCGTCAAAGGCTGCTGGGTAACCGTCGAAACGCTCCTGTGGTAACCAAGCCTTCAACCTAAAATTAAGCCGCGCGGGGTACCTGACCGGCGATTGTCGACAACAACAAAATTTACTACCAGGGTCCCCACGAAGTGCATGTTCAGAGCGAATCAAGATGGCCGCCGAGCGGGAGTTTTCAGGATTTATACTTTAGTGAGTTACTTCACACCATGGACTGATATTCTTTCGTGACTTCTCCGAGCCCAAGTAACACATATCCAGTTCACAGAAAGAACGCTCTAAACTTCGACAGAAAACCAAGCAGTTGATGGTTTACCATATATTCGATTTTCAAGCCAAGCAATTTACAGTAGTGACTTGACTGTGTACAGTAGTAGAAATGCTGGCAATCCTGGTACGACGATCCGCATTACCAAAGACTGTAATAATTATTTGTAAGTGTATAAAGTAACTCTACAGAGCTATTTATCAGAAAATCGTACAATACTTCACTTGGTTCACATCGGCATTTTGATAAGTTAATAAGTTGATTGTTTACCAATGTAAAGAAAACGATTTTTGCATGTAGGTGCGATATCTGCAGAATATCGAAAATCGGATATTTATCAGATATTTATCATTCGTCTAATGTCACCTTAATATCATCTAGTATCTGATATTTTTCATGAAATATTTTAGAAAGAAATATCCGATATTTATAGTGGAAGTGAAGAATATCGATATGTAAGATACTATCAGATATTTATAAGTAGTATAGAGGGTGGGGGCACCGGACCATTTCAATCTCTTCGAGATCAAAATGATCCGTTGTCGACCTCAAAGAAGGTCTCTCCCCACCCTCAATACTACTGCAGCTTCATTCTGCTATGTTTTCGTTGTTCGTGTTCTACTATCCTTGGAATTATTTAGGGCGTGGTCAGTTTAGGGCGTGGTCAATTTAGGGCGTGGTCGAATTCTTGAAATTCTTCATAACCGGTTTAACCAGTTCAATCTTTGGATGTCAAATTCTTGGAAATCTCCATAACCGGTTTCAATCTTTGGATGTCGAATTCTTGGATATCGAATTCTTCTCTTCATTCTTCTCTTACTATAGTATTCAACTTTTCATAGTTGCATTCTAGGCTATCCATTCTAATGGCTTCATTGCCTTGCCAGCTATCCGCTATTGCCATATATTGGCTTCTGCGAGTTTCTTCTATTTCATAGTGCATTCGAGGTATCTTGCATCTTCTCTATGTAATGGATGCTGGTGCATGGTACTCTATATTTAATATCTAATATAGTAGTATAGGATGAACTGCAATTCAGAAATCCATGATGAGATGAAAGACTTTGGAGAGTTGTGTCCTTTCTGCAATGAGCGATTGATAGATTACGTACGCAAGAAAGAGAGTGAGTCGTGTTGTGGCAATACAGAGATAATTAATGATAATGGTATGTATGTTTGCAAAAGCTGTGGTGTAGTTCATTCATATCGTTTGGTGAATGGATATATCGATTACTACGAAAATAGGTACCGAATGAGACGTAAGTCTATCTACCATAGGAAATACCATATTGACAATATATTCATTGCGAAATTTGATTTACGATATGGTGAGTGCATTGATATTCGTAGGATGTTCAATAAATTCGAAAGTGCTATTGATGTTATATTGAAACGGAAGAGGTATCCAATACTAGATTTCGTGTTCTATAAGTTGTTCGAAATGAAGTTTCGCGAATCTGGAATCGATAACTATCGCATCCATATGCAAAAGTGTACTAGGTACATATCGAAGATTACTGTTAAACGATATGTTAGGATATGGAAGAAGATCTGTGATATGAATGAATGGTTATACATAGAGACTCATAATGGCGTTTTTGCAAGAAGTGAAGATAATTGATATGGCAATGATCAACTAGTTGCGTACTTCTTGTTGTATCTCTCTCTGAATCTATCAACTAGTGGACATAGGTCACTAACTTGATCGTCCAACCAGTTCAACTCTAATGTAAATCTTTCGATGTCGAGTTCTTCTCCACGCAGATATGCCCTTATTTTATTCAAGATCTTCTGATATGATGTGTACGCAAATTTGCTCATTTCCGTCTTCCTATTGTAGTTTTTCATTTTTAGTAGTCCTTGAAGCAATAGTCCTGATCCCGATATTGTACCGAGAATGATTGGATTTAGTGTTATAGACCCAATGATTACGCCTGTACTTGTGAGACCAATTGACGATAAGTGTAGAATTGTATTAACCTTCTTGAATCGTTTGTATGCTTGCTTGTGGTAGAAGCATTTTTTGTGGTAGTGAGAATACAGGTTTTTTAGCATTTCGACATCTGCTTCACTCAAGTCCTTGTCTATATGATTGAAGTTGAATATGTCTACTTTCAACGTCTTTGCCATATAGCTATACGTTACATAAATTGTTGATACATCTGTTTGTATTCGTCGTCGTCAATCAAGCCATCGTTAGAAAGCTTATTGAGTATCTCGACGGCTTCGTTAGAAAGTTCGATACTATTATTTCCAGCGTTTTTCGATGCTATTATTAACTCTAGTCTTTCACATAGCTCATTCGGGTTGTTGTAGTACTTTATACGACTTTTGTTACAACCACCTGATTTTTTCGTTCCTAAGTCGATCTTACCACTTTTAGACGTATATGGAGAGATTCCCGAGAGCTTAATCAGCTTGTTGAATATCCTTTGAGCATCATCAGTGTACAGTCTTCTAGGATTGTAGCGTTTCGTTAGCAACTCCATAAATGAATTATCGACCTTATGGTTTAGTATCTTCTTACCACTACCATTGTAAGCCTCTAATCTCATCTCTAATAATTTAGCTGGATCGATATACAAATTTCCAAACGTATAATCGGACCCTATTTTTAGACCTGTGCCAGTCGTTTTCTTAGATGACTTTGGCGTTTCTATGACGTCCTCATCTGGTACGAATACGACTTCCTTCTCTGGTGTCTTTAGTTTTAGCACTTCCTTCAAGTACTTGCTTGCTGCTAATTTTTGATTGCCTAGTATCTTTATTGTCGTGGGTGATTTAGATGATTTGATTTGCTTGTTCAGTATCGTTATGGCATTCTGTATTAAGTATTCTGAAGGTATGTCTTTTAAGCTTGGATCGAACCCTAGTTTTTCTAGTCGTTTAGATTCTTGTGCTCCAAAAATTGGTTTTGTACCATCAATGGCTCCTTTGTCGTTCTCTTCGTCTTCATCTTCGTCTTCCTCGTAATGCGATGGCAGTTTACCAATCCACGATTCTAAGCCTTTAGTAGATCCTTGTGTTGAGATGGCTTCACTAAGTGTATCGATTGCTCCAGTGATGTTCTCTTGGTTTTCTTGTAGCTGTTCAATCATCTCATCTTGTTTCTTATCAGCCGATTTCTGCGCCTTTTCGACTGAAGCTGTTACGGGTTGGTATAGCTTTTCGCCAGCTTCTCGTAATGATTGATCACCTAGCTTTTTATTGAGTAATCGTTTCTTTAAGATTTGCCTATTTTTCAAGAATTCGTTAATTAAGCTTGCTCTTTCTTCTACTGTCTTAATAGTTCTGAACGACATACGTATACATATTAGTTACATAATTCGTTACTCTAAGTTAGCGTAACTTTTTGAAATCGTATGTAAATCACACGAAAACCCTCGAATTCTCATTCTCTAACTACGTATTATGCACGTATAAACCGTCGAAGTTCTTTCGATACATCTCGGGAATATGCTTAGAAGTCTTATCCAACACCATGAAATCGAATGGTTCTATCGTAGCTTCTCGATATATGTCTTCGAATTGTTTCCGACTGATGTTTTTACAGTTATCATCAGCAATGTGTCTGATGTCCTTGTTATCTAATCCGCCAAATAGAACGAAGCACTTAGTATTGCGTCGAATGTATTTTGGCACATCGTAATAGCTTTGACACAAGTAAATGCAGTTACAGTTCTTATTTCTAGATAGCGAAAAGTATTCCTTAACGTTGTTCATATTTTTATTGTCGATCTTAATATCATCGAATAGGATAACCTTATTAGCGTCATCATCTAAATCTTCAACTGGTATGATGTCTTCTGGATTGCATAATTCGACATTACACGCATCGTCGTCGTCATCTAATTCCTCGTTAATGATATCATGGAATTCTTTTATTAGACTGTACTTATCCTGATGAGGATTTAGAGTATGTATCTTACAAGAATCGTACTTCATCCATTTTAAAAGCATATTGGTAAGCAGATTCGTTTTACCTTGACCCGTACTACCAACTAGCATAAAATGGCAATCAGGAAGCAAGAAGTGATGTTTTGGTTTCTGACTTATTTTTTCAGTATCGTCAAAGTTGATTATATTCATCTACTATAATGTACGTATACAATATAGATGAGTTTTACGAAATTTGGAACGATTCGAACTGGAAGCCGCAATGAGTGCATGCATGAGCAAACACCAGTAAGAATAGTTAGTATTAATGCGAAAGAGATTTCACTCTTATGGCTTCAACGCGATACGGATTGGATGGATATACCCAATTACGAAATACAGCTAACACCAAAAGGTACGAATATGATGAGACTATCATGCCGCCTATACATCTCAAACAACACTGGAGGAGGTAATTTTTGGTTCCGATGGGTCCTATTAACGCCAACGCCAGTTCCAGGGCACCATTTACAAACGATTATTGGTGTAAGTAATTTACCAGATGCAGCAATTGGCTTGAGAACCAGATGTGCATTTGCGGCACAACCGCCAAGAGATCCAGAGACAGTCGTTTGTATTTCAGACGTCTCTTTTCATGAGAATTTCGGTAACGGCATCCTACACACGTATAAGCTGCAGTGTAAGATCACTGATACAGGAACGATGGTATTGAATAGACTGTATAATGGCGCTAATGCGGCATGGAATGGATACGTGAAATCATCAATAATGGTTGAGGAAATCACAGGGATTACTAAAAAAGTTGCTCAAAATGGAATCAACGAATACGCATCAAACTAATGTAATCATATAATATAAGAGATGAGTTACTCAATATTTGGAACGCTTTACAATGGTACGATAGAGCAAAAGGAAGGTAAGCGTGGACCAAAAGGCGATCAAGGAAGCCAAGGAAGCCAAGGGATTCGAGGAATGAAGGGCGATCAAGGAAGCCAAGGAATGAAAGGCGATCAAGGAGGCCAAGGGATTCGAGGAATGAAAGGCGATCAAGGAAGCCAAGGAATGAAAGGCGATCAAGGAGGCCAAGGGATTCGAGGAATGAAAGGCGATCAAGGAAGCCAAGGAATGAAAGGCGATCAAGGAGGCCAAGGGATTCGAGGAATGAAAGGCGATCAAGGAAGCCAAGGAATGAAAGGCGATCAAGGAGGCCAAGGGATTCGAGGAATGAAAGGCGATCAAGGAAGCCAAGGGATTCGAGGAATGAAAGGCGATCAAGGAAGCCAAGGAATGAAAGGCGATCAAGGAAGCCAAGGAATGAAAGGCGATCGAGGAAGCCAAGGGATTCGAGGGTCTGGGCCTGGGTCAAGTGTTATGCATAGTAGTCTAACATTCAATTGTGGCAATTTCCTTATGAAGTCTGGTAATTGGGCATCATCGAGCAGTGTAAGCTCATTTATGGTTGTATATGACGCATACTCTATGAATAACATCACTCCAGAACATCGAGGTTTTAGGATCCTAGAGACTTTTAAACCGAACTCAACAGAAACGTTGACTATGACTATACCAAAAAATGATAATACGACTTTAGGGTTAAAAGGCAACAGCACATACACAGTTCGGGTCGAAGCTTATGCAAACAACATTGGATCCATAATACTAAGCTCTTTATCAATTGAAGAGAATTTGACTTTCATATCAAACACGATAAAAAGTGGAAGGATAGGATCTACAAACACTGCTTTCCAAGAGCTAAGCATAACAACATCTGCCAATAGCACAGGTAAACTATCATTTACTTTGAGTCATAATCAGTCAACCAATCAGCTAATAACTATCTATGTTGCAATCATTGCTGGAGCATTAGATGCAAATACTTTTGTGAATCCTACTGTCTTCGATGATAATGAGTACATTATTGAACAAAGAGTGCAAGAAGTGGTTCCTATTAGGACAGTCGCTTATATAGCAAAGGAAATTTCGAATTTATGGAGTCATGCAGACATGGAGTGGGGAGACATACCACATTTCTCCATCACGATATCTCCCAAGGAAGCAACGAATTTAATTCGATTATCGTGTACGATTTACCTTGGATGTGACGCTGGAGGAGCTAATGTGTGGTTTCGATGGGTCGTAACTACAGGTCAAGGATTACTGGCTTATGTCAGTACGAATTCATTACCAAATAATATCCTTCAAACCCGTAACAGAGCTAGCTTTGGCTCGCAATTAGCCATCAATCCAGAAACTCTTGCCTGCGTGTCCCATACTGGGTTCCACGTCCCATTTAATAAAACCCCACATACATATAAATTACAGATAAAAGTGAAAGACACAGGAACCGTTACAATCAATAGAATATACAACAATGGAAACGCTAAGTGGAATAGTTACGTTACCTCAAGTATGATTTTAGAAGAAGTCTCAGGGATCGCGAGGAGTTTCGCTAGTAATGGGGATGTGATATGTTCATCAGAATAATCTAACCAAACTGTATAATGCAAACTACGTTATTCTTTGATAGTAAGAAAGGATCTGGTTCATCTGAAAACTTCACGACATACTTCAATCCTCCATTGGAGCTAGATATTACGAAAAACTATCAAATCTCGTTAATCAATGCATCTATGTGGTACTCTTGGTACAACATAACGAGTGCAAATAACAAGTTCAAATACTACAATGGTACAGCTTGGAAGACGATAACATTATCGCCAGGAGCATACAACGTAATTGACATAAACGACACTATGAAGCACCATATGAAGCAAAATAGCGATTGGGACGTTGCTAACAGTAAGTACTATGTCGATATTAAACCTAATTACAACACACTGAAGTCTATGATTGAGATACGAAATGGTTATAAAGTGGATTTCACTATTGACGAAAGTTTTAGGACGATACTTGGTTTCGAATCTAAGATAGTTCAAGGCAACGGCTTTCACGATAGCGATAAGATTGTGCAAATCACGGAGGTCGATACTATTCAAGTACACTGCGATCTAGTAACAGATTCTTACATAAATGGCAGTACAAGTTCGGTCATCTACTCATTCGTTCCATCGGTTCCTCCAGGTTACTTGATCAACATCCATCCTAACCAACGATTCGATATGAACATATCGAAAAGATCGATTAACAGTATATCGTTCTCGCTTAGAGATCAAAGTGGTAATTCGATAAGAATGAATAATGAGAGAGTTACGTATTACATCCATCTTAGTGAGATTGTGTAACCAATATGTATATGCTATTAACGAGAGAACGATATACCAAAAGGAAAGTCATTGGTGGAAACCTCATTGGGAACGTATTCGACAAAGCAAAGAGTACGCTTTCAACAGCTAGCAAGATAATAACGAGACCCATTAATGCTTTAAAAAATAGATTGCTAAAACCCGTTATTACTAAGGCTCTTCCATATGTTAAACAGAAAGCCATCAATGTTGGCACTAAAGCGATCCTTCAAAAAGTAAAGCAGGGCGTTAGAGACGTTTCGTCAAATCCAGAGGTTCGGAAAGTCTTGAATGACCGGTCGAGAGCTATCTTATCGAATCTTATTGCTGGAAGTGGCATGAAACGATTGTAGTGACTTTTGTATAATCATATAATATATGACTGAAGTAATTAGCCAATATTTTCAATTCGATGAATCGAACATTATCGATAACTCAACTACGAAATTCGAATATATCGAATACCTTCCAAGAGACTCTAATAACATGGATAAAGATGGCCAAAGGATCATCGAGACTCGAGATGAAGACGTATACCTGCTCCCACATAAGGCTATGTTGGAGGTGCGTGGTAAGCTGCAAACAGCTGCTAATGCTGATTATAATGCAACAGATATTGTATCGCTTGTGAATAATGCGTGGAGTCTATTTTCAAGTGCTCAATATCAGATTAACAACCAAATAGTAGAAAGTGTGAATGACTACCTACCAGAAGCAAGCACAATTCTAAACACAGTCATGTTTTCTGATGACTATAGCCGTAGTACTGCTAGTAATATGCTTTGGTTTAGAGATACATCAACGGGTACACCAACTTTAAAGTACACAACTGCAATTGCTGCAGTCGATGATGCTGCTAATGCAGCTACCGTTCGAACAGGAACGCAAGCCTTAGTTGTTGCATACATACAAGACCAAACAGCTAATCTAGGTTTCACTGCTCGACAGGCTATCACGACAGGAGCTAAACAAGTATCCCTGCTTCTACCACTATCGCAAGTTTTCGGATTCTGTAAGGATGTAGATACTGTGTTTCGGAGTGTCAAACATACGCTTATCCTAAACAGAGCAACAGCAAACCAGTATATCATGAAAGATAATGCTGCAGGCGTTGGTAAATTTAAGATTACTCACCTATCACTATGGATGCCTAAAGTCGTTCCTTCACTAGAAATTCAATCATACATTGATGCCAAACTAGTAAGTGGTTACATAAAGGACCTATACTTCGAGCAGGTACGTGTATACAGAACGATGTTCCAAGCCGTTGAAACGAACCCAACATGGAGAATTACAACACAGCCAGGTAGCGAACTTCCAAGACATGTCTTCATTGCATTACAGTCTAGTGATCGTCATCCAACAGCTAATGCACAGAATGTCAATAATATGATCTTCGATAATGGGAACCTAACGAGAATCAGTGTTCGAATCAATAGTGTACAACATCCAGAAAGAGAAGTAGAATGTAACTTCACTCCAGCTAATAGGAACTATAATAGATCGTACATGATGTTCATGGATGCCGTTAACAAATACCAAGATACCGATACAGGTAGTCAGCTTAGTGTTGAGGATTGGGCATCATTGTATCCAATACATCATTTCGACGTTAGTAAGCATTCAGAGCAGCTGAAAACAAGCATGGCTGATATTGAAGTCCGATTTACCCTAGGTGGGAACTTCAGAAACATAGCTAACAATGCTGATATACCTTATTATGTTTATGCCGTAATCCTATCCGATAGGCACTTACAACTACAAGGCTTGTCTGGTAGAATGAATGTAATCGTGTAAATTTTATCTAATTATACTACATATACGAAATGAGCTATATTAGAACAGGATTGAGTCTAAGCGAATCTCAAAAAGAATCAATTAAGAATGCTTACATCAATAAGAAAACAGTTAGCTTGAGATTGAACAACAATCAACTAACAGGAAGCGACTTTCTAGGACTGACTAAAGCGCAACGTAAGAAGGTGGTTGAAGCTAAAAGAGGAATGTCTGGAGTCCAACTAAAAATTAGTAAGACGCAAGTCTCAAAACAAGGCGGATTTTTAGGTGGATTGGGTAATTTAGTGAAAATGATTGCTCCTATGTTCTTGAAGAAAATCCTACCAGCTCTTGGAATGGCTGCTGCAACTGGAGCAATATCTGGTTCTGTCTCTAAGGCTGTACAAGGAAAAGGCATTAAGAAAAAGAGATGTAGACCAAAAAAGAAGGGCAAAGGCTTGATACTAGGACCAAATTCGCCTTTTAAGGGCATACCATTACTTGGAGCAATTCTCTAATCATATTCAAATTATTGTCTAACGATATCATATATAGAATGCCAACGAATTATGTAGAAACATCATTAAAGTTGTCTGAGGCACAGAAACGTAAGATAGCTTCAGCTGTTCAAAACAAGACATCGACTACCATTAGACTATCATCTAGCGACTATCAAGGTAGCGATAAGATTAAATTGACTAAGCAGCAAATCGATAGAATCCATAAAGCTAAATCGAAAAACGTCGGAGTAGATATTAAACTCAGTAAGACGCAGTTAAGTAAGCAAGGCGGGTTCATTGGGGCTTTGCTTGGTGGCTTAGCGGCAAGCCTGCTTCCCAATCTCTTAGGCGGTATCTTCGGTAAAGGAATCGCTCTACCAGGTACTAATCCAAAGTCAAGTGGAAGAGGATTCAATCTTTCAGCCCTACGACCACCACCGTTTATTGGATCTTGGAATTCTGATGGTACGATTGGTTATGGAGTAAAAAAAAAGATCTCAAGAAAGAAAACAGCCAAAGGCCTCGTGCTTCCAGGGACAATCCTAAAGCGTCCATATTACGGAACGCGCTAAGACCACTGAGCAACATCGATATCGATAGCATTATGAAAAAACTAAAGATCGCCAACTACATAGGTGCTTACAGTAAAGATATGCTACCTGATAGGATCAATAATGACGGGTGTGTAGTAATCAATATTCAAGACTATTTTAAAGGCGATGGTACTCACTGGGTTGCCGTATATAACAATCATGATAATAACTACATCGAACACTTCGATTCATTCGGCCTATTGCCAGCAGAAGAGGTAATAGAGCTTATGGAAACAAGCAACAAACAAATAGAGTACAATAGCTCGCAGATTCAAGATATGGATAGCATTATGTGTGGTTATTATTGCATATTCTACATTCTAGAACGCTCAAATGGTAGAAAACCTATCGACATCTTGTTAGACTTTCAGTTCAAACCATCTATGTTCAATGAATTGCTTATACAGCACTTCGCTTACGATATTATGTAACGATATTGTATACGAAATGACTAAGATATATTGTCTAAGACAAAAGAAACAAACTGAGACGAAAGACGAGCATATCGTAAAGACTCAAAATGGAAGGACTCGTCTGGTAGGTGCATGTGTAGAATGCGGAAGTCAAAAGTCGAAATTCGTGAAATCTACACAAGGCGGTAGTATGTTGCCAGGAGCACTAGCTATTTCAGCTGGAATACCACTTCTTGCTGGAGCCGCCGCATTATCAATGGTTCCAGGTAGTGGAAAGCTATTTTCGACACTTGCTAAGGGTGCTACACAGGCAATAGGTAAGAAGATAAGAAGCAAAGCTGCCGATTTCATCCAAAAAGAAGGTCGAACCATATTGAATCTAGCATCTAAGAAAGTTCGTGGTGGCCAGATACAACATCCAATGAGTATGTATACTGACGTAACAGATCCAGCATCCGAATTCTATGATGATCATATGAAAACTATGAAGAAAGGAGGTAAGTTAGACATTCATAAAGCAATATTAAAGGTTGCACCTAAAAAGGGATTCACGCTACCAGGTCATCATTATACAGGACCTGGGAATCCCTTAGAAAATCAATTGACTTATGATAAGACAGGTCGAATATTAGAGATTTACGATAAGCCAACTGGCAAAACTGATGCTGTGAGTATGCAACACGATGTCGATTATTCTATCTGTGATGATGACGTCAAATGCAAAAATGAAGCTGATCGAAAAATGGTCAAATCATTAGACGAAATTCCATGGAAGGATCGCCAATGGGGTCATGCCTTAGCAAGGAATGCTATCGCGACTAAAGCAAAGCTTGGAATGGGTGCTAAGAAGCCAAAAAACGGAAAAAGCCGTCGAGTGAAGAAAACTGGCAAGTAAAACTAGCAGATGAATTGCATAGACCAATAAGACGTAAATTTACTCGGCGGCGCGTTATAGCTAATCACATTGATGAAATATGGTGTTCTGATCTCGTTGAGATGCAACAGTTTAGCAAATGGAATAAGGGCTATCGATACCTTCTCATGGTTCTAGACGTCTTTAGCAAGTTTGGTTGGATCTTACCATTGAAAGATAAGAAAGGCGAAACAGTTATGAAAGCTTTTCAAACGATATTCAAGGAAGGTAGAGAGCCAAAATATCTATGGGTTGATAAGGGTAAGGAGTACTACAATAAGAATGTGAAAGAGCTATTGGACAAACATAGTATACAAATGTATTCAACTGAGAATGAAGAAAAGTCTTCTGTTTGCGAGAGATGGAATAGAACGATCAAAACTAAAATGTGGAAGCAATTCACTGTCCAAGGCAATACGCAGTATTTAGATATGCTGCCTAGAATATTGATACAGTACAATGGTACAAAACATTCAAGCATCAAAATGACTCCTATCGAAGCATCTAAGAAGAAGAACGAAGGAACTGTGTACTTCAATCTATATGGCAATATGGAGTAGTAGTATAGTCGGCGTCAATTAAATACCACTTTTTCTTGTACAACAAAACTCAAAAGGTTGTGAATGTTATGGACGCCTTGTTTTCTTGCACAAGGGGCGTCATAAAGTGAATTCAGAAATCCACTTCATAACGCCCCTTGTGCAAGAAAAAAGGCGTCCATAACATTCACAACCTTTTGAGTTTTGTTGCACAAGAAAAAGTTGTATTTAATTGACGCCGACTATACTACTATGGGGTAACTAAGGGTCATTCAAAGTGTCACTAGACATTCTTGTACGTAAAATCCAACTTGATAATCCTATTAGAGATATGATTACATATAGTTATATCGATCTCTTCCACTATGGATTATATATCGTGCCTCCCTCTAGAAATTCTGACTAAGATCGTAGAGCATGCAGATCCTTGGTCATTCGCAAGCATCTCAAGGACATCGAAAAGCCTACACGATGCTGCATCTCTTGCGCGCTACAAAAACGTAGACCAAAGGTTCCGTAAACTAGCACTATGCTTGGGTTTGAGGTCTACTCATAGTGACGACGATCGAGACGAATTGGCTCGAACTTTCGGTATTTCCGCAAGCTCCATCGACGATAGCTTTTCTCTTCTCTACGCCAGCGAATATGGTGATCTTAATGCTGTTAAGTGGCTCATCAAGCACTTACGTTTCGATAGGATGGATAAACACGCCAATCACGTTCTACGCGCTGCCCTTGAGCATGATCATCTTGGTATCGCTAAGTGGCTCATTAAGCACTTCCAGTTCACCAAAGAGGATAAGGCCGTCAGTTTTGCTATATTAGGTGCCAGTAGGAATGGTCATCTTAATAACGTTAAGTGGCTCATGCGACGTTTTCAGATAACCCTAGAGTATGAATGCATTGATCTTGCTATAGAATACGCCTGTAACAATGGTCATCTTGATACCGCTAAATGGTTCGTTAAGTGGCAGTACTCCCAGCTCACAGAGGACGAAAGGGTTGTACTACGCAACTACATGGATGCTCATTCTGCCACGTAGGAAGCCAAAGTGTCACTAGATATTCGCGCACCTAAGAAATCCAAACTTGAAGTATATGTTAAAGGAATGATTATTATACTGTATATTACCACTAAATGGTATTAGTATATATTCTTTATTCCACAATACTAGCTTACGTTGTTATCTTAGTACGCATTAACACCATACAGATCGAACATGTCGAAGAAGAACTCAAATGTAGACGCCGCAATAACTTGTGATTGGTTGATGAGAGGGAAGGACTCAAAATGTCCAAAGAAGATTTCGAAGACAACGAAGTTCTGTTCCCAGCACAACTACCAAATCTCAAAAGGCTGTGCCCCATATGTACCATGCTCGAAGTGCGGTAAAGGATGTCGTACTGATTACGAGCTTTGCTCAGGATGCGACCGTCTCACCATCAAGGTGAAGTCTTCCGGTGTCTATATAAGACGCGCTAAGAAGTCCAGCAAGAAGCTAGAGGATCCAAGAAAGGAGGAGCCAAACATGGTGGAACCGGAGGTAGCATTGCCCGCTGAATCAAGAGTGCTGGAACCAGTGGAAGATCTCGGAGAGTCTCTCAACCATGCGCTCAACGAGGTGTTGGCTGCCTTGAGGAACGAGAAGGACGCTTAGGAATAGCCACGAAAAAAGAAAAAAGGAAGAATGAAGAAGGTCGTTGCGGGGCCCTCTTCATTCTTCTTTTTTTTCTTTTTTTTCTATTGAACGTACGACATCTATAGTTGTATCATGGATGAGCTAATCAGATTGTTTGGTCCTGGAATTTGTAGAAGCCTGAATATCAAACCACAAGTGGAACATATTAACGCCAGTGAAACATGTCCTGATTGTCTCTGCCCCTTTGAAATACAAGGAACGGAATTCGTGTGTCCCACATGTGGTCTTGTTTCCGAGGTTGAACCATGTGAAGAAACTAAGATCGATATTATTACTACTCGACTGCGTATAGTAGGTCCGGACGGGTTTAAGTATCAAAGTGATCTAGACCGCGCAAAACCAAAGCAAAGCGATGATGACATAGAACTGAAACGACGAACGCTCCTACAAGAACTACGAGCATACAACACTATTTACAAACAAAGTTATGACCTATCGTTCCCTATGAACGCGTTAGAAATCGTAGCCAACGCATTTACCCAAGTAATGAAAGTTTGTCTCAAGCGTAGTGATGCTAAGAAAAATATTTTAGCTGCTCTACTCTACCATGCATGCATACAATGTGGATTCGTACGATCTAAAGGTGAGGTCGCTCGCTTCATGCAACTAAGAAACGAAGGCATCCATAGTGGAGAGGTCTTCATACGTTCTCTGTGTGACGACGATAAGATTGATGTAGACTTGGATGCTGAGCGCATAGTTCCTCACATTGCAACGACTTTCCTACAACTAGATCTTGTAGGAGTACCTAGGGACGTTCAACAAATAGTCCACGAGGTCGTTACTACAGCAATGGAAAACAATATAGGCCCAAAATCAATGCTTAAGACGAAAGTCGTTGGAGCAAGTTACGAGGTGCTACGTCGCTCCGGATCGTCTATGTCTTTTAAGGATGTCGTTAAGCGATGTGACATATTTGGAAATGCGGTCAAGCGTTTTGTCAAGGAGTTGTCTTCTTACCATTCCCACTTCGAACCAATCTACGCTAGACATGGGCTAACTAGCAGTAGGACTTGGCAAAGTGAAAGTGAGAGCCATGTTCGTTTCTTTCATAGGAAACGTTGATTCTTACATTCCAAGTTTTTCTCGCATTTCCTTTTGCACTTCTTGCTTGAGTTCGGCTCGAACCCGATCCGTGCTTTTTTCACCTATGGAAGCCTTGCGACGAATTTCAGATCTCATGATCTCATACTTATTCGCTTCGTTCAGGATGAGACTGTATTCGGAGTCGGATATGTTTTCATCACGTAGTGCCTTCGATACTAGATCGCGAATCGTATTGATTTTCGCTTTTGCTAACATAGTTGTCTTTTCATGCTTAGAAACCTTCATTCCTAACTTCTTAGCTCCAAGGGTTGTAGATGCTGAAATTAATCCACATAGTCCACCAATAACTCCAAGTGGTAGACCAATCACTATTCCAACCCCAGTCAACGCTGCACCCAATCCAGATCCAGATAAGATCACAGATAGACCTCCAGTTGCCACTGCGATGCCATGAACTATTCCTTGAGAACGTGCATATTTCTTGCGCACACCTTCGTAGTGCCTTTCTTGAACTTCTATGTCCGAAAGCGTGTCTCGGATTGTTTGCAGTCTAAAGTTCTTTCCAGTGTCACTAGTGATCTGTGGATAGATACTTGGTGCTGAGGGAAACGGTTGAATTGAATCGCCTTCCATTGTATGTTATACATATAACTTATTCAAGCTTCAACACGTACAGTATGGGTCGACCATGAAAGTCTATCAGATTGCCTTTCTCATCGAGAATTGTCAGACGAAGACTGTTTTGTATCGTACCTAGAGCTTTGACATCTAGAGGTTGTAGTGAGGCATACGTCGTTTTCACAAATCTATCACCTCGGATATGTATTCTACTTAGGACTTTAGATTGCTTTCCATCTTGAATCGAGAATCTGGAATCCACCACGTCGCAGCAGATGTACACTATATCGATTCCATCTTGGATGGACACTTCATGCGAACCTACTTTTAGTTGCTTAGCACTTCCATCTTGATTAATACCCATCAGTTTACAGAGGTTTCCACTAAGTAGGATCGATTGCTTAACTTCTAGGTTCCAAGCCCTCCTATGAGGGGGTTTCACGATTCTCATAATGTTAGCACTAACTGCAGGCGTAAAGAAGTGTAGAAGGCTTGCCATAGTATGGTTTCCCTTAGAAATTCGGTACGGAAACCCTAGACCTTCGACATCCCACTTGAACGTAGCATTCTCTGCTAGGTTCCACCAACTATTCTCAATAGTGACCTCGACTAGTGAAATGTTCCGTATAAGAATTGGATCGTCGAAGTAGACAGTATGGTCAGCCAATGTTGTGGTGATATATAAGAGAACCATCTTATATGCTGAAGGTATAACTATATATACGTATAGCTTCAACATGACAGATGCATGGCAACAGTTCAAGTACCTATTTCCTAATGCCGTACTTAGTTGGTTCGAATCTACTTCCGATAATGTTAATTTCATTGATCGGGGAATGTCTCATCGCGTGTTCACGGAGGAAGGTCCTCCTACTAAGACGGGAGGTGGTAAATTGATGGGGTGGCTTGGTCGCACTGGTAAGGCTCTAGATGTAGCACTTGGTGGTAAGTCAGTTTACGAGAGCGTACTATTCGCGCGGGAACACGAAGGTCTTTCCAAACGCGATTGGATAGAAGAAAACGATAAGATCGCAACGTTGAATGCAGATCTATTAGCAAAGTTCAAGAAACGATACCCACATGCAGATCTTCACAAGTTCTATCCCTCTACGGAAGTGAACGGTCCAGGCAAGTATTCGACGAGTATTTGGTTTCGAGATGGAGATTCTAGCTATGTCGTTTACGGCAATGATGTCTCAAAGTTACCTACTACGATTCAAAGACGCATCGATAATGCGTTGTGGGATGTGCATAAAGGTTTCCCATCTACGTTGACCCTAGATAGGAGTGCGAAATATCCTATTACAGCAGTTCCTTCTACTGGACCGGCACAAGATATCGATCTCACTAATCTATGGATATATGCCACCCCAAAGGATAGGTTCAAAGCAGGCGTTCCAAATATATTCAAGGAGACCGTCGTAAAGCATATGACAGCAAATGAGTCCTACCATTGGTTACATGGTCCGGATTTCAAATACTGGCCTCAACAATTGAATTTTGCAACGTGGTGTGCGACTTCTGGATGTGGAGTGTCATTGCTTGATCCTATTTTCAAAACGCATCCACCAGTCATTCAGGGGTTCCTACGATTCCATGTTTATTTCACGATACGAAGAATTCTACGTGAACTTGGTGGTACTCATGGAGTTCCTTTACCTGGTAACTCTAATTTCAAGCAAATGGATAACCCCTATAACAAATCAGCTCTTGAGAAATTGTGCATCGAATTTGGCATATCTCGAACACCAGATTTCCCACCAGATTTCCGATGGCACGGAGGTAGGAATAATGGACTAGGAGATATATTCCTTTTGTACCCGGGTCCGACAGGATACGTAAACGTCCATGGAGTCCGAAGCTATGACAAAGGTGCAACCACATGGCCTCAGAAATATAATTTATTTGCAGACCAAGGAGGTAAGGAGGATCAGGGGGATCTTGTGGCCTTCATTAGGAACGATGAACATGAAGGAAAGCAATACAATTGGTTTACGCCACCAATCGGAAAGGGTTTGACAGATGTTGGATTGGGTAGGTTGAATAGATCTGTCGAGGCTTTTGGTCATTGCATGCTTGGTGCTCAAGCCGACTTGAACGGATCCATCATAGATAGCCATAACGTCAAAGAAAAGTTTAAGAGCTTAGTCGAAGATGCTATTCTCGAAAACGACTTAGTGGTGAGCTACAAAAACTATCTTACCGCTATAACGTCAACGCATAAGAGGCTCGATCTAGCAATAGCTGTAGGCGTGCGATTATTGCCAAGCGATCTAGTGTACTATCTTGGTAAGAAAGATGGCTATAGGAATCCAATCCCGAAAGCTACGAAAGATATGGTGCTAGGCACTAACGACATCAATGCAGAAGGCAAAGGACACCCACCTCTTACTATGGAAGGACCATCAGATAAGAAATCGGTGCAGCCTCTCGAGAAACAAGTTCCTGTACCAAAGGCAAAGGCAAAGGCAAAGGCAAAGGCAAAGGCAAAGGCTGTCTCACAACATGAGATCAATCTCGCAGTGACATCCATTGCCGCAGCTGGAATCGCATGGATGTTGTTTCGTTAACGTCGTTTGTATTGCTCTATCGTGATCACCACTATTGCTACGATGAATAACCAAACGTTCTGTGCTAGTACTCCCAGAGCTTTACCAGCCATAGTAAATATGAAACTCGCAATCGATCCAATCATTCCAGGTAGGATCTGTCCAAGTTTCTTTCCCATTTCTTTCAACAACCCCCCAGTCGTTTGCAATCCCTTCTTTACTGCATCTGCTGCTTTATCAATACCACCCTTTACTGGTTTCGGTACGGATCTCGACAACAGGGAAACTATCGTACTAATGATGGCGCCAACGGAAGTTACCACTGCAAGAACGGTCATTCCATGCTTTCTGAAAATGTATTTGATCCTTTCACGTAGCGACATACGTTCTAGTATGGCTCCCTCTTGACGTTCAAGTAATTCTATTTCGTTATGGATGTGTACTTTCTCTTTCTTAGCCGCTTCCTTCTGATCCTCAGTTGACGTTAGGTCTTGAAGTATGCTATCTTCTACTTTGAGATGTTCGGCGGCCTTTTCTTGACCTTGGATGACTTGGTCTTCTCTTTCTGCATCTGTAGGACCTAGGGCAAATTTGAGATCTTTACCCATACTTTGATATCTTTCACCCTTCACTGTGGTCAAAGGTATGGGCTTCTCTTTACTTCCAAGTACGTGAAGATAGATTCTAGCCAGTTCCTTATTGGCCTCCCATATTCCAGTTATCTCAAGGAATCCTCCACGAATCCCTACATCCGCATAGTGTTTCCATACAGTATCGAATAGCATTTGTTTCATTTCATCCGATGTGCCTGTTTTGAAGACTACGCGGCGATCGCTAAATTTCGGATGTTTGATTCTATCCTCATCCTCCGCAACGAGTTCGTCGAAGTAATCGTTATCTTCTACGGTAAACGAGGTTTCCCGATTCTTTGGTCGAGCACCTTCCTTGGCGAAGTCGCGTCTAGTTTTCAGGTTTAATGATTCACTCGGATCCACATTCGTAGAGTCTGACGCCAATTTCCGTGCTTCTTCATTGACAGTATCATCGTTGTCGTAGTCTCTTCCTCTTTCAGCTTCATCAGTTCTTTCATCATACCTACCCTCAGAGGCCATGTTAAACATATCTACATATATAGTTATATTCAACATGATCTCGTTAACATTGGATCCCACACAAGTACGAAGAGAGCCTCATGCACTCAAGGCTCCGCGAGACTTGTATAGGAAAACTTTCACTCGATCATCTGCCAATCCAGGTGAGACTCTATACGTAGAAGTTCCAAAGCTAGCAGAAGATGTAGTACTAGTACCTGGTAGCTTAGCGCTATTGGGCGACATCGTACTATCTGGTGGACATGCGAATAACAGAGTCGTTTCGAACGTTGGACGCTGCTTGGTCATGCGTAGAATCTGTAGGATGGGAGCTGAAACAGTAGAAGACCTTGTCAGGCCAGACCTCCTACAAACATACTCCGATGTATACCTATCTACGCAGGAGAGAGAGTCTAGAATACAACAAGGCATTCAATCAGAGAACTTGAATAAGCTACGATCAAAAGCTGGTGACGCAAGTACTTCATCTGCTGCAGACAACGCGCTCCTAACTGCATGTGGTTCTAAGTATAGGATTCCCTTAGATGTTGACATTCTGACACAACATGGAGTTCTATATCCACATGCCTTAGAAAGTACCATTACGTTCGAGTTAACTCTAGCGTCTGCCAACGAGGTTGTAATTGGATCGGATACGACGAAGATAGGTACGTACCAACTTACCAACATCCAACTAGAATACGAAGCAATCAGGAACGAAACGCTGGCTAGTAGTGCACTTCACAAATATGAAATAGGTACTGCATTCCTATACAACTACGCTGTTCACTTCAAGACAGTAGATATCGCTAAAACATCTGATACTTTGATATCTCAAAACATCAATGTTCCACGACGATCCTTTGCTGGACTACTTTTACTATTCATAGATCCACCTACCATTGGCACGCGAGATAGTGAAGCATTCTCGAATCCCGATATTTCGAAGGTAGAAGTAGATGTCAATGGGATTCCCAACAGACTCTTTCCAAGCGGCATGCTTCCCCTAGATTTCTGGGAGGCTGCAAAAGGCTGGTTTGGTACACCCAATACTTCCATGACTCCAAAGAAGTTCTTTGAAAATAGATTCTCTATCCTAATCGATTGTCGCACAGCAAAAGATTCCACCGTTCATGGTGATGGATTGGCACAAACCGGCAGTGGAAAGGACATCGACATTCGCATACATAGAACTGCAAAGGGAAGTGGAAATGTGAAAATGCACATCTATGTCCTTGCGGATGCTCAGGTCACGATATTGAACAGATCTCTGCAGAGTATATTATACTGATGGATTCTCTCGTAGAGCACATACCTTTCAACGCACTCATAGTCGGTCCAACGAATTGTGGGAAGACTGCATTTCTCATAGAACAACTTCGTGGAGCATTTCGTGGTAAGTTCGATTACATAGTACTGATTTGTCCTACGTATGCCCACAACAAAACTTATCGTGGATTTGCAAATCGAGATCCTCGTTTCTTCGTCATATCACCACCGCAGGATGCCATCGATGCTACTTTGAGTATTTGCGCAACATTTTGGTCAGGTACCAATACTCTATTGATTCTTGACGATTGCGCCGCATCGAAGGACGTCAAGAAACGAACTGACAAGCTAGTGGACTTAGCCTTTTCTGCACGACATATAGGGATTTCCGTTTGGGTGCTGTCCCAACAACTAACGAGCATATGTAAGCCCTTCCGTGAGAACGTAGCTATCGTAGTAGCGTTCCATACAGCATCGGCCGTAGATGGTAAAAGGATATTTGAGGATTATGGAGGCTCTCAAGAATGTAAAGAGTTACGAATGATACTTGGATCCCATAAGTTTGCTCGCATGTGCTTCTGTCTCCGCCATCCTTTCGAGGTAGTGTTAGAGCTCCCAGCATCTATAACATATTATGACTGATAAGGAAATACTCGAGATATTCGGTGAGGACGTAACAGGTCCACCACCAACCGATCTAGACGTTACGTCAGACAATCGCGAATCACTTTCGATCTTAGCCGCAACAGGCGTAACAAAAGAATACTTAGGTAAAAACTTTTCCCTAGGAGACATCTCTAGACTTTCTGAGAAAGAAGTAGACAAGTTGCATAGGAGGTATCAGGCCGTTCTAGCTAAGCAAGTAACGAAAGGCTTAGTCGACGGTGTGACACGTCTAGCTACCCGCCTAGTTGCCTACCTAGTACCAATAGATTCTCAAGAAGCACTGATCAAGGACCTACAAGAAGACCCTCTAGTCCGCAACGAAATCAGTGCTGCAACTGGCCTACTATCGCTCAAAGCAGGTCGCCTTGTAGCTCTAGCTAGCGTCCTATTCCACATATCTGGCCACGTAGTCATTCCTGGTACACCTATTGAACCTCCACATATACCTACTATATCGAATCAAGATGGAAGGACAGACGGATCAGATAACTGCGAATCCTCCGACGACTGCACCAACTAAGGTAAAAAACCCAAAGCGCGTCGCAGCTGGAAAAGCACTAGCGTTAAGCAACAAACTCGCTAAAGAAGCTCAAAAGAGAGAGTCGACACGCGAAAGCGAATCATGCAAAGAAGTCTACGTAGAGAAAGGTCGGGTAGAAAACCTGACTATCCTCGCAGTCATCGGTACTGGCGCTACATTGTTTGGTACGTACTTTGCGTACAAGAAGTATGTAGATGGCAATAAGCGTGTTGCCACCGTTAGCACGACACAACCTGCAGCTCCGGCAAAGCCAACGGCACTAGACATGGAGTAACACTTAAAGACTCGAGACCATACTTATATATGTCGAGATGGATAAGGAATTGATGAAGACGGCAACCGATGCATCTATAATCGTTGGACTCGCTTCTGGTATTGGGTGGATCGTAAAAAAGACTACTAAGGAATCTATGCTTAGCGATCCTTCTTCTTCCCTAGTGAATTACGCAAAGTGGACTGCCGTGATACTCGGTAGCTTATACGCAAAGCAATATCTTGAGAAACAAAAGATCATACCGTAATGGCGACGTTAGCAGCTATTGGAATGTCTATTTTCGGCGCTGTTTTGAATGCGACGGCATTTACTGGTGGTGGCATACTAGCTAGAATGCTTGGAAAGAGTGGTGATGTAGATGCAGAACGAGAGAGACACGATAGGGCCACCGAAAAACTAGAACGTGAAATGAAAGCGTATAGAATCAAACGTCAAAGCTTATATGACTATGCACAAGAGCAGGGAGCCCTTGAACGCAAAGCACACAACGATCAAAGAGATACCAACGAAGCCTTAGTGCGATCCGATAAGTTACGTAAAGAGCTAAGACGGCTCAAAGAGATGAAAGAACCCCGCTTATCTGACTACAACAAACCCTCAAACAATCAGAAGACTGGCGAGTTGCTCTACGTTGGTGGTGGAATGCTAGGTGTTGGATACGCTATTAGTAAATGGATATAGATACTACTACTAAGCTACTAGTAAGTTACCTAAGTTACTAGTAAGTTACCCTAAGCTACTGGTGAGTTGCCCTAAGCTACTAGTAAGCTACTAGTAAGTTACCCTAAGCTACTGGTGAGTTGCCCTAAGCTACTAGTAAGCTACTAGTAAGTTACCTAAGCTACTAGTAAGTTACCCTAAGCTACTGGTGAGTTGCCCTAAGCTACTAGTAAGCTACTAGTAAGTTACCCTAAGCTACTGGTAAGCTACTAGTAAGTTGCCCTAAGCTACTAGTAAGCTACTAGTAAGTTACCCTAAGCTACTGGTGAGTTGCCCTAAGCTACTAGTAAGCTACTAGTAAGTTACCTAAGCTACTAGTAAGCTACTTAAGCTACTACTAAGCTACTTAAGCTACTACTAAGCTACTACTAAAAAAAAAAAAAGGAAGAATGAAGAGGGTCACGCAACGACTTTCTTTATTCTTCCTTTTTTTTTTTTTCATCTGTTGAAGGTTAGAATGTATAGATGTATGATGGATTCTAAACTTGCGAATATCTTCTATGGTCCTATGGGCTATTGGAAAGGTCACTCTGCAATTGGCAAGCTATCGGTAGCAGCGAAAGCATCAGAAGACGTGGCTAGGAGTTGGTTGGAAAAGCAATCTATGTGGCAAATATATCTACCACCACCAAAACACATTCCACGACCACATTGGACTGTATCGAAACCAAATGAAGTCCACCAAGCTGATTTGATATTTCTACCACACGATCGACCTGGGCGTGGACGGAAGCTATACAAGTACGCATTGGTAGTAATCGACGTAGCTTCTCGATACAAAGAAGCCGAACCTTTGGCATCTAAAGATAGTGGTGAAGTTGCTGCGGCATTCGAACGAATCTATAAACGTAGTCCACTAGAATGGCCAAAGACTTTGCAAGTAGATCCTGGTAGAGAATTCATGGGACGTATGTCTGAAACGCTAGAGCTGCGTGGTACGAAAGTTCAACGAGGTGAGGCTGGTAATCATAGAGCGCAAAGTTTTGTTGAAAGAGCAAATAGGACTCTAGCTGAGAGATTGTTTGGGTATCAATATGCACAAGAGATGGTGCTTACTTCGGAAGGATCAGATGAGCGTAGTAGAGAATGGGTAATTCGTTTACCAATGGTTATCAAAGCCATGAACAGTGAGGTGACTCGGTTGACTGGTAAAGAGCCTTCTAATTCTGTAATGGCGCAACAAGTAGATCTGAAGACTCCTACGTATTCGCGCACCGTTGGATTGAGAGAAGAGCGTCTACCATTCGACGTTCTAGTTCGATATCTTTACGCACCAGGAGAATTGGAAGGAGGTGAAAAACGTAGAGCTACTGATCCTGTGTGGAGTTTGCAGATATACACCATTTCGCGAAGTGTAGTATCTTCGGGACAGCCTGTGCTTTACTACCTTGCGAAGGAGAAGGATGCACCCAAACGTGGATTCGTTCGTGAAGAGCTACAAGTCGTTCCTAGGGATACAGAACTACCACCAAAAGGAATTCTGTTTGTACCTAGACGCTAAACAGCGTACTCTATTGGCTCGGTGTGGATTCCATCGGGAAGAACGCGTCTTTTGTCGTAGTAAGCCGATAGCCCAAGCTTCCATTGGTCGTAGGTTACCACACCTTCTGGCAATAGTCGGAAGCCTCGGTTTTCCGCCATGTCGATACTACCCTGGAGGGCTGCTTTGAATCGATCCCACGAAATGTCATTGTGACGCCTAGACATACCTTTAGCGGAATACTTCTTGCTGCCACCCGTATCGACGTAGTAGGCTTTCGAGCATAGGGCAATGGCGCGATGTCCTTCGAATTCGAGTTTGAAGAGTCCTGGTGTACGACTGCTCCATTCGTCCCAAGCTAGCCATTCATTCCTTTCGGCTTCGAAATCTTCTCGCAGTTCCGGTCTTACAACCTCATCGAGGCTATTTCCTGAGATGGCAATGTAGGCACTGTCTGTGTCCATCTGTATATATTCGAAATCATTGCGATCAATGTACTTGTCGATGAAGTCATAGTAGAACTCAAGCATACGCAGCTTTGCGAGCTGGTACACAGCGATACCTACTTGGAAAGGCCGTTTGATTCGGATCTGGTCTTTCCTACTCTCTAGTTCATATGCATCACCAATCTCTTCCAGGTCTTCGAACCAAACACTTCGCAATGCCTTGTCCACAACCTTCTCATCTTTTGTATAGGTGACCTTTGTTTGGCGTCCCAAGTCTTCGAGCAACTTTCCATAGGCGCTGTTTCCTAGTAGCTTGAACACATCTGCCAGCAAAGCCTCACCTTTATCTTCATCTCCCATACGACGTGCCTCAGTGACTTGGTCCACGAACCATCCGAAGATTTCTTTGGGTTCGTAGTCTATCGTGCGGTAGACAGCAGTGATCACTGCGCCATGATCTACATACCAAAGTAGAAGAGGAGCATAGAGTAGCAACTTCTTTCCAGAGAGACTCCCAACTAGCTTCTTTTCCTCGCTGAGCTTTCTACCTGTCTTTGTGAGGTAGGCCAACATTTCTGGAGGGATTGCTTCTTTGGGGATTTTCTTGTTGTAGAAGAAGGGTGGCATCTCCTCAAATTCCTTCCACAATTTCTTTGGTATCTCGATGTCTACTTCTGCATATCCAAACCACGTTCCACCAAGTAGACATTCAACGAATCCTTCGGTGGCTGGACCTGGATCGTCATAGTGCACAACCTTTTCTTTTCCACAAGGCATTTCGAATTCCATGGTAGAAAGATATAGGGCGTTGGCATCGTATCCAAGAATCTTACGACAAGTCTTAGTTCCTCCCTGATGACTACGAATCTTAGTCACTCCTGCTTCGTGGAGTCTGGTGAACACTATGCTTGGACCTCCCACGACAGCGTCTTTCAGCATGCGGTAGGCTTCCTTACTTGGAGCGTACATCTCAGCTCCCCTTTCTACACTACCTCGAAGTAGGAACTGTAGTGAGACTCCTGGAATGGACACTGCGTCTTTCAGCATGTCTACTCCTTTCTCGTGATAGAAATCTCGCATCTTTTCGAGTGCCTCTAGGAATGGAACTACATCTAGGTCATTGTAGTATCGTAGCCAGTCTGCAAAGGTTTCCATTCCTTTGTCGAGAAAGGTGCACTCACAGTCTTCGAACTCTGACATAGATAGTAGATGTTCTCTTTTCAACTTCGAACCCCACTCTGGATAGTCTGGTAATCCAATGTGATCCAACTTGTCTGGAGAATCGAACCACTCATATGGGAAGAAACTCTTTTGCGATTCGCATCCATATGCCTTGATCCAACGTTCATAAGAAGTTCCAGGTCCAAGGTAGTTGATCACATCTAGGAAACGGAAATCTGGGGTCAATAGGAACATAGTGGAATTGGCTTTCTTTGCTACCAGGATCTTTGAACAGGTGTCGGCAATGATTCCTACGAAGTGCTCCCTGATCAGATTAAGATCGTACCTGCCAGAGTTGAATCCCACTACTGGAACTTGGCGGATCCATTCGTCGATCTTCGCTTGTTGTTTCTTTGGTAGGGTGTCAAAAGAGAATTCAGGTGTCTTGGGGCAGAACTGTTCTGCAATGACTTCTTGGATCGCTTTCGCTCTTCGCTGGAGTTCTTCGACGAAGGCTTCGATGAGTTCTTTTGGATTGCGTCGACAGATGTGGGTTGACTTTCGATTGTATGTGTCGGCAATTGATACTGATATTGGGACATGGACGTTTTCGATGGTCAGGTGGTCTGTTGGTTGTCTTCCTTTCGTTGTATCGAGATAGGCTTCGAAATCGTAAACTATGAAGTGTGGGTAGACAGTTTGTGTTGGTGTGGGGACCGGTTTGTTTTTCTTCTTTGTAGAGCAACCCCAAGCTTCCACTACTGTATAACCAGCTCCTTGTAGCTTTGCCGTTCTTTCACAGGTCTTGAGATAGAGCCTCCTTTCCCTAGGGAAGCATTTCGGGCAGCCATGGAAATAGCATCCATGAAATTGAAAGATGGTTTTCGAAATAGGTTCGTAGCCGTCGACCGGCGCTCCTTCGATCCAATGCTCTCCACCATGCCCACAAGCTGCATGATGAATGTGTTGTCCAATCCTTTTGGTTTCGCGTTCCAACCAGCATAAAGCGACTTTGCTGGCTGTGCTCTCTGGCCAGAAGGCTTTTTCGTATGCCGACTGGGGTACTGTGATTACTTTTCCGGGGCAAACGATCTTTGTTTCGCCACGCCTGCAACGATCTGCATGACGGTGAAGGTCTGAGGCTTTCGTGAACCGTTGCTTACAATCGTTACATACGTAGATGTGCCCTAGCTTGTTGATGTTCTTGATGTAGAAGGCATGTCCGTCGTATATCCCAATCGTCATCGTATGCTTGTAGTGAGCTGCATGTCGCGTCAGATGCCAAGCGCCGTCCTCCGTGGGTTCATACACCCGAATACCGATTCCAAAGTGTAACTCGACTTCCTCCAGCTGGTCTAAGGAAGTTCTGGGAACGTCTTGTGTGGGTGCTGTCAGGCGATAGAAGTTCTGGGCAAGTTTTCGAGCTTTGACGCAACACCTATCTACTCTTGCTCCTTCATGCATGGCAAGGCAGCGCCAAAGACATAGGTTGTCGCCATATCGATCAAGGGCAAGCATTCCTTTCTTAAGGCGAAGCCATTGGGGCAGTGGACCTGTTCCCAACAAAAGCTGACGATCGATCACGACTTTGACATCTACGTAGATCCAACGAACGAAGGCCCATTGGGTATTTGGTCGAGTGATGTTGTCGGGATTCAATCGAGCTGTCTCCTTGCTATTGATCCACTCTTCTGCATCTTCTAGGATGTTCACCCATGGAGAGCCTGGGACAGTCTTGGAGAATAGAATCACGCGTCCGTCATTGACATTGCGAATGCGATAGGTGTAGCTATAGCGTAGGTAGAAGCTGGTGGTTACCTTTGCAACTAACTTTTCCATGATCCTAGGAGTCAAGTCTCCTGCCACACCTTGGAAGAAGCGCCATCGGATAGTACGGCGACCTATCTCCATCCCCTCGAGCATTCCATCTCTCTCCTCTAGAATGGCACCTGCCTCTCGAGCTAGACTCCGTGGAAGTGGTTCACTACGTGGTCTCACCATTCTCCCTTCGATATAACTATGTGTTAGGATAGCTTTAACAGGTACTCGAATTTGGATTTTATGTGTAAGGACGTTGCAGCGATATAATTATATGTAATTATATCTCTAATAGGATTATCAAGTTGGATTTTATGTACAAGCAATCGATGTCGATATAACTATATGTAATTATATCTCTAATAGGATTATCAAGTTGGATTTTACGTACAAGAATGTCTAGTGACACTTTGAATGACCCTTAGTTACCCCATAGTAGTATAGTCGGCGTCAATTAAATACAACTTTTTCTTGTGCAACGAAACTCAAAAGGTTGTGAATGGTATGGACGCCTTTTTTCTTGCACAAGGGGCGTCATGAAGTGGATTTCTGAATTCACTTTATGACGCCCCTTGTGCAAGAAAACAAGGCGTCCATAACATTCACAACCTTTTGAGTTTTGTTGTACAAGAAAAAGTGGTATTTAATTGACGCCGACTATACTGCTGGAGTCATTACAATCGAAACCAAAATTTAAGGTTGGCGATAAGGTTCGAATAAGTAAGTACAAGCGTAAAGTGTTTGACAAAGGCTATACTCCGAATTGGACTGAAGAAGTGTTTACAGTTGATAGAATCCAATATACGAACCCTATTACATACAAATTGAAGGACTCGAATGGTGAAGAAATACAAGGTTCTTTCTACGAACCTGAACTATCGAAAGCGACTCAAGAAATCTTCAGAATCGATAAAGTCATTAGAAGGAACTACAAGAAAAAACAAGCTCTAGTATCGTGGAAAGGGTATAGCGATGAATTCAATAGTTGGATACCATTTAAGAATCTAGATTCGATATAGATGCATGCTAAATTAATCAATTAACCACGTTTGAACGCACATATTAAATTGACAATAATTTATATATATAGTCGTTATATACATGAACGATAACAATACCATAGAACCAATCAAAAGACTAAGAGGTCGACCACGAATGTATGACGACATTGAAAGGAAGCATCGAAAAACTAAGTACATGCTTAGTAAATCATGGTTCTGCTTAACGTGCGAAATCTATAAAGACTACACGATGGCTGGTAAATCAAGTCATATTAAGACCAAGAAGCACAAACGCAGCCAAACGCACCTAGGTTTAAAAACATATTTTTTTATCTATAGTTAATATATAGGATGATGAACGAATCGAATCTCAATAAATTGTCTAAATCGAAACTTATCGAATTGATCTTGAAACAAAATACTATAAGACGTCCAAAAATTGATGAAAACATCCTCTTACCACCAGCTCAATTCAGAGACAACCGACCAGTTCCTACTCCACGAAGAAGCGTTAAGGACATGATCGAACGCTACGAGGAAAACATCATCCTACCACCAACTCGATTCAGAGATGACTACAAACCAATCCCAGCTCAGAGGACTATCAAAAGACCTGTTCCTGCTCCAAGAACTAAGATCATACAACTAGATAGAGCTATGAAAGGTTCAATCAGATCATTTGAAGTCGCCATTAAGAATCAAAAGGACCCACTAGTACAACTAACCACTACAAGAAGAGGCATTCAGAATCAATTCGAAAAGCTATTGATTGAGACCAAAGGTTACAAATTCGTTGAAACAATAAAGGTTACATTCGAAAAACAGCTAGACGAAGACAAGACAACAATCAAAACGGCTTATTTCAACAGCAATGCATTCACAGTAATCAATAAAACCAACATCGTGGAAGGACTACAATCATCCAAACAACAAATACTAAACAAAATAGCGCAATGGATCTCAGAGGGTTCAGGATGGACCATAGAGACAATTGACAAACACTACATCAACATAGTCAAGTATGAGCCTATGAAAGGAAGCAGCTACATCAAACTACCAGCAGAGCTTAGAAATTCGGCTAAAGGCTTGATCAACATGAAAAACATCGACGACGAATGCTTCAGATGGTGCCACGTAAGGCACTTGAATCCACAGGAAAAATATCCTCAGAGAATCAAGAAGAGCGATAGAAAATCTGCAAAGGACCTAGACTATTCAGGCATCGAATTTCCAGTAGCTACCAAACAGTACAATAAAATCGAAAAGCAAATCAACATTAGTATCAGCTAGTGTCTTTGGATATGAAGAAAGGAAGCCATATCCCATATTCGTATCGAAAGAAGAGTACGATGACCATATGGATCTTTTACTAATCACTGAAGGTACTAATAAGCACTACATTCTAATCAAGGACTTCAACAAGTTCATGTACAACCAAACGAAACACAAGGATAGAAAGCACTTCTGTAGACATTGCTTACAATGCTTTGGATCTGAAAGAGTGTTGGTCGCTCACAAAGAGAATTGCATCCAAGTAAATGGTACGCAAGCAATTAAGATGCCAACTAAGGAAAACAACATATTGAAATTCAAGAACTTCCATAAACAACTACCAACACCGTTCGTGATCTATGCCGACTTCGAAGCTATAACTGAGAAGATCGATGGCTGCAAACCTAATAACGATAAATCATATACTGAAGCCTACCAAAAGCATACAGACTGTGGTTATGGCTACAAAGTAGTATGCTGCTACAATGACAAATATAGTAAACCAGTGCAGATCTATAGAGGTGAGAAATCCGTCTACAAATTCATGGAAAGAATGCTTGAAGAGGTTAAATGGTGTCAAAATATAATAAAGAACGATTTCAATAAAGACATGGTTATGACCAAGAAAGATAAACTAGACTTCAAAGATGCTACCAAATGCCATATATGCGATATCGAATACCTAGTAAACGACATCAGAGTTCGAGATCACTGCCATATCACTGGAAAATACAGAGGATCAGCTCATCAAATATGCAATCTCAACTTCGACATAAAAGCTGAAGAAATTAAGATCCCAGTCTTCTTTCACAATCTTCGAGGATATGACTCTCATCTAATTATGCAACAGATCGGCAAAGTCATCAAGAATCATCCATACATAGACAAGAATGGTAATAAAAAACACCATAAGCTCAACGTAATCCCTAATAATATGGAGAAGTATATGGCATTCATGCTAGGCAATAACCTCACATTTCTCGACAGTTTCCAATTTATGGGTCAATCACTTAGCACATTAGCAACTAATCTTCCAGAAGACAAATTTATATACACTAAGAAAGACTTCGCAAACGATGGGCAATTCGAATTAGTAAAAAGGAAAGGAGTCTATCCATACGACTTCATGGATGACTTCGAAAAATTCAACTACGAATGCCTTCCTAAGAAAGAAGACTTCTATAGCATCATCAATGATGAGCACATATCGAATGCTGACTACGAGCATGCATTAAAAGTATACGATACCTTCGAAATGACTTCTATGGGCGATTACCATGACCTTTACCTAACAATCGACGTACTTCTCTTGACAGACGTCTTCGAAAATTTCAGATCTATGTCGATTTCGAATTACGGCCTCGACCCATGTCATTATTTTACGACTCCTGGTTTAAGTTTTGATGCGATGCTCAAAATGACTAAAGTCGAATTAGAGTTGATCACTGACATAGATATCTACCAGTTTATTGAGAAGGGCATGAGAGGTGGCACTAGTTACATAGCTCATAGATACGCTAAAGCAAATCATGAATATCTAAAAGATTACGATAAAGATGCTCCAAATAGTCATATAATCTACCTTGACGCTAATAACCTTTACGGCTACGCCATGAGCGAATACCTACCTAATGGTGGATTTCGATGGCTAACCATAAAAGAGATCGAAAATACAAATCTAGCTAAGTACGACGAGCATAGCAAAAAAGGACTCATAATCGAGGTCGATTTAGAATACCCTAAATCTATACATGACGATCATAACGATTATCCGTTAGCAGTAGAAAAGATGTGCATAGATAACGACATGCTATCAGACTATTGCAAAGACATCCAAAAGAAGCACAATATGTCAATTGGTACTACACGCAAGCTCGTTCCGAATCTAAACGACAAGACTAAATACGTGCTTCATTATAGAAATCTACGATTATACACCAGCCTAGGAATGAAAATCAAAAAAGTCCATCGAGTTTTAGAGTTCAACCAAAGTCCATGGCTAAGAGAATACATCAATTTCAACACTCAGAAGAGAACCATAGCTAAGAATCAATTCGAAAAAGACTACTATAAACTTCAAAATAACAGTATATTCGGTAAGACTATGGAAAATATTCGCAAACGATGTAACGTAAAACTAATAACCGACAAGAAGAAGCTATTGGAACTAGCTAGCAAACCAACATATGTGAGCAGTAAGATCTTCAATGAAGACCTAGTAGCTGTCCATCAAATCAAGAATACGATAACATTGGATAAACCGATATATGTTGGAATGTGCATACTAGACCTATCCAAAACGTTAATGTACGACTTCCACTACAATTACATTAAGAAGAAATACGCAAATCCTCAACTACTGTTTACAGACACAGACAGCCTAATGTATCAGATCGAAACTAAGAACATATATAGAGATTTCCAGATCGACAAAGATAGATTCGACAACAGCGACTATCCAGTCGATTGTCCATTCTACGATAAGAACAACAAGAAAGCAGTCGGTAAGTTCAAGAACGAATGCGCTAACGGCTTCAAACATGTAACCGAATTCGTAGGATTGAGATCAAAGATGTACAGCTACATGAAAGATGATGATTCGAATTCGAAAACGGCAAAGGGCATTAAGAAGAACACCATCAATAAACAAATCAAACATATCAATTATAGAGATGCGTTGCTAAATAGAACTAAGATGTCGCATACAATGAAGACGATTCGGAGCGTGAATCATCAATTGGGAAGCTACGAAATCAATAAGACGAGTCTATCATGCTACGACGATAAAAGATACATACTAGAAGATGGAATCGAGAGTTACGCATATGGACACTATAAAATACAATAAACTTACACTTCAACTAAAATCGATCTCCATCCTTCCTCCATTCATCGCTCTCTACTCTCACCATGCACCAGCATCCATTACACAGAGAAGACGCAGAAATCAATATATGGCAATAGCGGATATCAGGCAAGGCAATGAAGCCATTAGAATGAATAGCTTAGAATGCAACTATGAAAAGTTGAATACTATAGTAAGAGAAGAATGAAGAGAAGAATTCGACATCCAAAGATTGAAACCGGTTATGGAGATTTCCAAGAATTTGACATCCAAAGATTGAACTGGTTAAACCGGTTATGAAGAATTTCAAGAATTCGACCACGCCCTAAATTGACCACGCCCTAAACTGACCACGCCCTAAATAATTCCAAGGATAGTAGAACACGAACAACGAAAACATAGCAGAATGAAGCTGCAGTAGTATTGAGGGTGGGGAGAGACCTTCTTTGAGGTCGACAACGGATCATTTTGATCTCGAAGAGATTGAAATGGTCCGGTGCCCCCACCCTCTATACTACTTTTATATTTTAGATCTAATATCATATTAATATCCTGTAGTATCTCATATTTTTCATAAAATATCTTAGAAAGAGATATCTTTATCTAAAAGATGTCTAATTAGAAAACAGTCGATAATATCGCATATCAACCTCCTTCACAGAGAAGAGAGACCTTTATCTAATAGATATGTTGTAGTTCAAATATATACATTGGTTTAAATATGTTTAAACCAGTTAATGTTTTTGGAAAACTTTAAAACTGGTTTAATTTTTTTTTTAAGATTAAACTGGTTCATAAATTTCAACTAGTTTTTTTTCCAAGATAGTGAAAAGGGAACTCACTAAGGTTAGGTTTATTTAAATTGTGGGTTTGGATTACAAATGTAGTTCACAGGACCATTGAATAAGCATTATTTTTCGACTAGACTGCAGAAAACCCCACCACGTAATCTACCTTACAGGTCGACAGTCAACGTACGTGTTCACACGTTGTCACGGTGGAACATGTACATGAATCGAGTTGGTGTGAGGGTCAACGCGTCAACGAATAAAATACTCTGTCTCGCTGAATATCTTTGTAATACAATCAACCGCAGTCTACTCGTTGGCGCGATGACTCGTTGACATGAATAAAGTGTACTCTATATATTACTACCTTCGTTCTACAATCAAGATGCTTGAAAAGTCTCCTGCAAAGTCATGCTTGCTTGACCCTGTTCCTGCACACATTATGAAGCAAGATCTTGATTTTCTCGGTTCCTCAAGTTACTAAAATCATCAATGCATCATTGTCTGAGGGCGTGTTCCCTTAGCTTCGTCTCTAAAAACTGGCATCATACACCCATCCCTGAAAAAGTCCAACCTTGACCAGGAGAAATTTTCAAGTTACCGTCCGATCACAAATATAACCTTTCTGTCTAAGTTACTAGAACGGGTTCCCTCTACACAGACGATGAACTACCTCTTGGGGAATGGTCTGCTTGCTAAATTCCAGTCAGCATATAGACTATTTCACAGTACGGAGACATCAATGCTATGCGTGATGAACGTCATTCTCCGCGCCATCGATTCTCGGCGTGAGGTGGTCTTAGTTTTGCTTGACTTATACTCCGCATTCGACACGATTGACCATGCTCTCCTTCTGGAGAGACTTCAGCATCGTTATGGGATCAGAGGCACAGTGCTAGCATGGTTCCGGTCATACCTCACAATACAGACAATACAGTATGGCGTACTAGATGTTCTGTACTGTGGCCGCTTTTGTTCTCCTTGTATTTCGCACCGTTGAAGGATTTGATCAAGGCGCATAACCTCGATTGCATGATGTATGCAGATGACACCCAACTCTATGTAACTGTTAACTCTACATGTGATCGATCTGCTACATTAGCCAAATTGGAGCTATGTGTTAAAGATATCTTAATCTGGTGCACCGCCAACAAACTTGCGTGTAATCCACGTAAAACAGAGATCGTCCATCTCTCATCTCGGTTCATACAGTGTGAGCCGATGCCAGGTATATCCATTGATGATACTATCATTGCTCCGGTTCCTGTCGCCCATGATCTTGGCATTGCTTTGGACAGTCACCTTATACTGACTACTCACATAAACAACATTTGCAAGTCAGCTTCTTTTGCTATCCGTAACATTGGAAGAATTTGCAAGTATATGTGTCAAGGAGACTGTTAGAAGTTGGTGCACGCTTTTATTACTTCCCGTCTGGACTGTTGCAACAGTATTCTGTTTGGGCTACCTGACTCTGAAATAGCTAAGCTACAGCGCTTACAGAACACTGCCGCTCGGCTAGTCGCTAAAACAAAGAAATCAGAATATATCACCCCTGTACTCCGTCAACACCATTGGCTTCCAATTAGATCTAGAAATAGTTATAAGGTTCTATTAATCACGTATCAAGCTCTCCATAGTCTGGCCCCGGATTATATTTCTGATCTGCTACAGAGATATACATGTAAGCCAGCCCTTACTTTAAGATCATCTAGTTATAACGTGTTGTCCATACCAAAGTCAAATACTGTGTCTTATGGTGATAGAGCGTTCTCGATCTGCGCTCCAAGACTTTGGAACTCTCTTCCGTCTAACATCAGGAGTGCCGACACTGTTAATGTATTTAAATCTAAGTTAAAGACTTTTCTTTTTAAATAGCTTGCTCGATATCACTAGAACACGTGTAAGTAGATAGTTTTTTATTATTTTTAGTTTATTACCATCACTGCATGATATTGTAAGAGCATTGAGTGCTGTATAATGCTCCTAAAACGTATGTATGTATTTATGTATTATTATTATTATCAACCGCAGTCTACTTGTTGACACGATGACGCGATGACGCGTTGACATGAATAAAGTGTACTCTATATATTACTACCTTCGTTCTACAATCAACCGCAGTCTACTCGTTGAAACGATGACGCGTTGCAAATTACGTTGACTCGATATTCAGCTCTCTACATTGACTGTCAGGTATTCCACCCAAGCTTGCTGTGGTGGGGTATTCTGCAGTCGTCCCGATCACCTGTTGTTAACGGTTAGGGTGTTTTTAAATGTAGGGGCAGGGTTTGGATTAGTTCACTGGACAATTGAAGAAGTATTAGATTTCTGTGTTGTTCAGTGATCTAGCTAGCCCTAAAAGCAGGCATAATTTACTTACTATAACTCTAAAAATCATAAATTAGTAGGCACCCGTTGTTGACGGTTAGGGTGTTTTGAAATATAGGGGTAGGGTTTGGATTAGTTCACAGGACCATTGAAGAAGCATTATTTTTCTGCATTCAGCGATCTAGCCCTAAAAAGCCTAATTTTACTATAACTCTAAAAATCCTACATTATTGAGCACTTGGGTTTATATTGAGGTTAGTTTTTTTTATGTTGGGTTAGGGCTTATATAGATTGTGTTAGGAATGAGTTTGCTTGGAGTGGAGTGTTAACTGGCTTTCATAAATCTGCTTGTTAGTGGCCCTAATGTTCGGCATGGAAACGGCAAAGTGAAACAGAAATGTTGATAACTTTTTGAGTTATTTCTGTGTAGTTCTCGAATATTTATCAGTCCATATTTGCGTCTTTTCACATCCACTGTGGGCGATTCTTTGATGAAGGAACAAGAGAATAGTAGGGTGCTATATTATCTCTTCCTTGCTCTGTGGGTTTTTTCTCCGGTTTACCTCCCTCCACAAAAACCAACATGCTAAATTCCAATTCGTTCTGTGAATTAGCTGGTTCCTGACTTGGATCGATCAGCCCTTATGGTTGTTTCATGTGCTGCTAGAAATTCAGAGTTTTTTTAAGCCACTTCTTCGTTGTCTGGAGTTAGAAGTTTGTTATTTGCACACTTCCATTTTCTTCTAGTCAGTGTTTTATTCCAATTGGAAAGCAGTCTAACGGATACTACGAGGAGTTACTTCAAGATCCTCGGCACTTGTTACTTTAAGATACTGTTTACCTATTTCGTAGAAGTTTTCTTCTAGATAAAGTGTTGAGGTGGATGATGGAGAAAGTAGAGGGGAGGGGTGAGGAGTCAAAAAAACATTTTGTAGGGGAGGGGTGGGTGGAATTGTTTTATTTTAAATCCCCCCAACAAAATTAAATTAAATTAAATCCCCCCAACAAAATTAAATTAAATTAAATCCCCCCAACAAAATTAAATTAAATTAAATCCCCCCAACAAAATTAAATTAAATTAAATCCCCCCCAACAAAATTAAATTAAATTAAATCCCCCCAACAAAATTAAATTAAATTAAATACCCCCAACAAAATTAAATTAAATTAAATCCCCCCAACAAAATTAAATTAAATTAAATCCCCCCCAACAAAATTAAATTAATTTAAATCCCCCCCAACAAAATTAAATTAAATTAAATCCCCCCCCCAACAAAATTAAATTAAATTAAATCCCCCCCAACAAAATTAAATTAAATTAAATCCCCCCCCCCCCAACAAAATTAAATTAAATTAAATCCCCCCCCCCAACAAAATTAAATTAAATTAAATCACCCCAACAAAATTAAATTAAATCCCCCAACAAAATTAAATTAAATTAAATCCCCCCAACAAAATTAAATTAAATTAAATCCCCCCAACAAAATTAAATTATTAAATTAAATCCCCCCAACAAAATTAAATTATTAAATTAAATCCCCCCAACAAAATTAAATTATTAAATTAAATCCCCCCAAAAAATTAAATTAAATTAAATCCCCCCAAAAAATTAAATTAAATTAAATCCCCCCAACAAAATTAAATTAAATTAAATCCCCCCCAACAAAATTAAATTAAATTAAATCCCCCACCAACAAAATTAAATTAAATTAAATCCCCCCCCCAACAAAATTAAATTAAATTAAATCCCCCCCCAACAAAATTAAATTAAATTAAATCACCCCAACAAAATTAAATTAAATTAAATCCCCCCCAACAAAATTAAATTAAATTAAATCCCCCCCCAACAAAATTAAATTAAATTAAATCCCCCCCCCCAACAAAATTAAATTAAATTAAATCCCCCCCCGAACAAAATTAAATTAAATTAAATCACCCCAACAAAATTAAATTAAACCACCCCAACAAAATTAAATTAAATTCCCCCAACAAAATTAAATTAAATTCCCCCAACAAAATTAAAATTAAATTCCCCCAACAAAATTAAAATTAAATTAAATTAAATTTACTATCGAATATCTTTGTATTTAGTTTTTAATTTTTCAACATTGTTAAGCGCCATAGAGCATTTAATGGATATGGCGCTATATAAGTACACTATTATTATTATTAGTAGTAGTAGTAGATATCTAATAGATGTCTAATTAGAAAATAGTCGATAATATCCGATAATATCGAATATCAACCTCCTTCAACAGAGGAGAGAGACCTTTATCTAATAGATATCTATTAGATGTCTAATTAGAAAATAGTCGATACTATCGGATAATATCGAATATCAACCTCCTTCACAGAGGAGAGAGACCTTTATCTAATAGATATCTAATTATAGAATATCCGATAATATCCGATACTATCGAATATCGACGTCCTTCAGAGGAGAGGGAGACCTTTATCTAATAGATATCTATTAGATGTCTAATTAGAAAATAGTCGATACTATCGGATACTATCGAATATCGACGTCCTTCAAAGGAGAGGGATACCTTTATCTAATAGATATCTAATTAGAGAATATCCGGTAATATCCGATACTATCGAATATCGACGGCCTTCAAAGGAGAGGGAGACCTTTATCTAATAGATATCTAATTAGAGAATATCCGATAATATCCGATACTATCGAATATCAACCTCCTTCACAGTGGAGAGAGACCTTTATCTAATAGATATCTACTAGATGTCTAATTAGAAAATAGTCGATAATATCCGATAATATCGAATATCGACGTCCTTCACAGAGGAGAGAGACCTTTATCTAATAGATATCTAATTAGAGAATATCCGATAATATCCGATACTATCGAATATCGACGTCCTTCAGAGGAGAGGGAGACTAATAGATATCTATTAGATGTCTAATTAGAAAATAGTCGATACTATCGGATACTATCGAATATCGACGTCCTTCAAAGGAGAGGGATACCTTTATCTAATAGATATCTAATTAGAGAATATCCGATAATATCCGATACTATCGAATATCGACGGCCTTCAAAGGAGAGGGAGACCTTTATCTAATAGATATCTAATTAGAGAATATCCGATAATATCCGATACTATCGAATATCGACGTCCTTCACAGAGGAGAGAGACCTTTATCTAATAGATATCTAATTAGAGAATATCCGATAATATCCGATACTATCGAATATCAATCTCCTTCACAGTGGAGAGAGACCTTTATCTAATAGATATCTAATTAGAGAATATCCGATAATATCCGATACTCTCGAATATCAATCTCCTTCACAGTGGAGAGAGACCTTTATCTAATAGATATCTACTAGATGTCTAATTAGAAAATAGTCGATAATATCCGATAATATCGAATATCGACGTCCTTCACAGTGGAGAGAGACCTTTATCTAATAGATATCTAATTAGAGAATATCCGATAATATCCGATACTATCGAATATCGACGTCCTTCAAAGGAGAGGGAGACCTTTATCTAATAGATATCTAATTAGAGAATATCCGAGAATATCCGATAATATCCGATACTATCGAATATCGACGTCCTTCACAGAGGAGAGAGACCTTTATCTAACAGATATCTAATTAGAGAATATCCGATAATATCCGATACTATCGAATATCAACCTCCTTCACAGAGGAGAGAGACCTTTATCTAATAGATATCTAATTAGAGAATATCCGATAATATCCGATACTATCGAATATCAACCTCCTTCACAGAGGAGAGAGACCTTTATCTAATAGATATCTACTAGATGTCTAATTAGAAAATAGTCGATAATATCCGATAATATCGAAAATCGACGTCCTTCACAGTGGAGAGAGACCTTTATCTAATAGATATCTAATTAGAGAATATCCGATAATATCCGATACTATCGAATATCAACCTCCTTCACAGTGGAGAGAGACCTTTATCTAATAGATATCTAATTAGAGAATATCCGATAATATCCGATACTATCGAATATCAACCTCCTTCACAGAGGAGAGAGACCTTTATCTAATAGATATCTACTAGATGTCTAATTAGAAAATAGTCGATAATATCCGATAATATCGAAAATCGACGTCCTTCACAGTGGAGAGAGACCTTTATCTAATAGATATCTAATTAGAGAATATCCGATAATATCCGATACTATCGAATATCAACCTCCTTCACAGTGGAGAGAGACCTTTATCTAATAGATATCTAATTAGAGAATATCCGATAATATCCGATACTATCGAATATCAACCTCCTTCACAGTGGAGAGAGACCTTTATCTAATAGATATCTAATTAGAGAATATCCGATAATATCCGATACTATCGAATATCAACCTCCTTCACAGTGGAGAGAGACCTTTATCTAATAGATATCTACTAGATGTCTAATTAGAAAATAGTCGATAATATCCGATAATATCGAAAATCGACGTCCTTCACAGTGGAGAGAGACCTTTATCTAATAGATATCTAATTAGAGAATATCCGATAATATCCGATACTATCGAATATCAACCTCCTTCACAGAGGAGAGAGACCTTTATCTAATAGATATCTACTAGATGTCTAATTAGAAAATAGTCGATAATATCCGATAATATCGAAAATCGACGTCCTTCACAGTGGAGAGAGACCTTTATCTAATAGATATCTAATTAGAGAATATCCGATAATATCCGATACTATCGAATATCAACCTCCTTCACAGTGGAGAGAGACCTTTATCTAATAGATATCTAATTAGAGAATATCCGATAATATCCGATACTATCGAATATCAACCTCCTTCACAGAGGAGAGAGACCTTTATCTAATAGATATCTACTAGATGTCTAATTAGAAAATAGTCGATAATATCCGATAATATCGAAAATCGACGTCCTTCACAGTGGAGAGAGACCTTTATCTAATAGATATCTAATTAGAGAATATCCGATAATATCCGATACTATCGAATATCAACCTCCTTCACAGTGGAGAGAGACCTTTATCTAATAGATATCTAATTAGAGAATATCCGATAATATCCGATACTATCGAATATCAATCTCCTTCACAGTGGAGAGAGACCTTTATCTAATAGATATCTAATTAGAGAATATCCGATAATATCCGATACTCTCGAATATCAATCTCCTTCACAGTGGAGAGAGACCTTTATCTAATAGATATCTACTAGATGTCTAATTAGAAAATAGTCGATAATATCCGATAATATCGAATATCGACGTCCTTCACAGTGGAGAGAGACCTTTATCTAATAGATATCTAATTAGAGAATATCCGATAATATCCGATACTATCGAATATCGACGTCCTTCAAAGGAGAGGGAGACCTTTATCTAATAGATATCTAATTAGAGAATATCCGATAATATCCGATACTATCGAATATCAACCTCCTTCACAGAGGAGAGAGACCTTTATCTAATAGATATCTACTAGATGTCTAATTAGAAAATAGTCGATAATATCCGATAATATCGAAAATCGACGTCCTTCACAGTGGAGAGAGACCTTTATCTAATAGATATCTAATTAGAGAATATCCGATAATATCCGATACTATCGAATATCAACCTCCTTCACAGTGGAGAGAGACCTTTATCTAATAGATATCTAATTAGAGAATATCCGATAATATCCGATACTATCGAATATCAACCTCCTTCACAGAGGAGAGAGACCTTTATCTAATAGATATCTACTAGATGTCTAATTAGAAAATAGTCGATAATATCCGATAATATCGAAAATCGACGTCCTTCACAGTGGAGAGAGACCTTTATCTAATAGATATCTAATTAGAGAATATCCGATAATATCCGATACTATCGAATATCAACCTCCTTCACAGTGGAGAGAGACCTTTATCTAATAGATATCTAATTAGAGAATATCCGATAATATCCGATACTATCGAATATCAACCTCCTTCACAGTGGAGAGAGACCTTTATCTAATAGATATCTACTAGATGTCTAATTAGAAAATAGTCGATAATATCCGATAATATCGAAAATCGACGTCCTTCACAGTGGAGAGAGACCTTTATCTAATAGATATCTAATTAGAGAATATCCGATAATATCCGATACTATCGAATATCAACCTCCTTCACAGAGGAGAGAGACCTTTATCTAATAGATATCTACTAGATGTCTAATTAGAAAATAGTCGATAATATCCGATAATATCGAAAATCGACGTCCTTCACAGTGGAGAGAGACCTTTATCTAATAGATATCGAATTAGAGAATATCCGATAATATCCGATACTATCGAATATCAACCTCCTTCACAGTGGAGAGAGACCTTTATCTAATAGATATCTAATTAGAGAATATCCGATAATATCCGATACTATCGAATATCAACCTCCTTCACAGAGGAGAGAGACCTTTATCTAATAGATATCTACTAGATGTCTAATTAGAAAATAGTCGATAATATCCGATAATATCGAAAATCGACGTCCTTCACAGTGGAGAGAGACCTTTATCTAATAGATATCTAATTAGAGAATATCCGATAATATCCGATACTATCGAATATCAACCTCCTTCACAGTGGAGAGAGACCTTTATCTAATAGATATCTAATTAGAGAATATCCGATAATATCCGATACTATCGAATATCAATCTCCTTCACAGTGGAGAGAGACCTTTATCTAATAGATATCTAATTAGAGAATATCCGATAATATCCGATACTCTCGAATATCAATCTCCTTCACAGTGGAGAGAGACCTTTATCTAATAGATATCTACTAGATGTCTAATTAGAAAATAGTCGATAATATCCGATAATATCGAATATCGACGTCCTTCACAGTGGAGAGAGACCTTTATCTAATAGATATCTAATTAGAGAATATCCGATAATATCCGATACTATCGAATATCGACGTCCTTCAAAGGAGAGGGAGACCTTTATCTAATAGATATCTAATTAGAGAATATCCGAGAATATCCGATAATATCCGATACTATCGAATATCGACGTCCTTCACAGAGGAGAGATACCTTTATCTAATAGATATCTAATTAGAGAATATCCGATAATATCCGATACTATCGAATATCAACCTCCTTCACAGAGGAGAGAGACCTTTATCTAATAGATATCTAATTAGAGAATATCCGATAATATCCGATACTATCGAATATCAACCTCCTTCACAGAGGAGAGAGACCTTTATCTAATAGATATCTACTAGATGTCTAATTAGAAAATAGTCGATAATATCCGATAATATCGAAAATCGACGTCCTTCACAGTGGAGAGAGACCTTTATCTAATAGATATCTAATTAGAGAATATCCGATAATATCCGATACTATCGAATATCAACCTCCTTCACAGTGGAGAGAGACCTTTATCTAATAGATATCTAATTAGAGAATATCCGATAATATCCGATACTATCGAATATCAACCTCCTTCACAGTGGAGAGAGACCTTTATCTAATAGATATCTAATTAGAGAATATCCGATAATATCCGATACTATCGAATATCAACCTCCTTCACAGTGGAGAGAGACCTTTATCTAATAGATATCTACTAGATGTCTAATTAGAAAATAGTCGATAATATCCGATAATATCGAATATCGACGTCCTTCACAGTGGAGAGAGACCTTTATCTAATAGATATCTAATTAGAGAATATCCGATAATATCCGATACTATCGAATATCGACGTCCTTCAAAGGAGAGGGAGACCTTTATCTAATAGATATCTAATTAGAGAATATCCGATAATATCCGATAATATCCGATACTATCGAATATCAACCTCCTTCAACAGAGGAGAGAGACCTTTATCTAATAGATATCTATTAGATGTCTAATTAGAAAATAGTCGATACTATCGGATAATATCGAATATCAACCTCCTTCACAGAGGAGAGAGACCTTTATCTAATAGATATCTAATTAGAGAATATCCGATAATATCCGATACTATCGAATATCGACGTCCTTCAGAGGAGAGGGAGACCTTTATCTAATAGATATCTATTAGATGTCTAATTAGAAAATAGTCGATACTATCGGATACTATCGAATATCGACGTCCTTCAAAGGAGAGGGATACCTTTATCTAATAGATGTCTAATTAGAGAATATCCGATAATATCCCTTGATAATATCCGATAATATTCGATAATATCCGATATTATCAATATCTAATATCCGATACTATCAATACTATGATATCGGATATTCGATAATGTGCAGATATCGCGCCTACCTCGATTTTTGTGTCTAGTCTGCTTCTATGAACAAAAAAAACACCAATGAAGCAGACTAAATTTGTATGGCAAAACTTGAAGCTTTTTTCTTCAATCCAATAAGCGTTTACTTACTTAATTTGTGTGTTGAAAACTATTAAAGGCTTTGTATGGGAATTTACGATTTGTTAAATATCTTAGTAAATATTTCAATAAAGTAAATATAACTAATTTGCCTGAAGAGTAGGCGATGTCTATCTTAATGTTCTCTGGTGACGATTTCAAGCGATTTCGATGATATTTCTTGGCCCACCCCTTTTTCCATGTTGAAAAATAGTGACCCTGTCTGACTCCCTCTTTTTTTACCAGCCCACCCCACCTATACTTTATGACCAGTCCCTAAGTAAAATCGTATGCTAATTATTAAACATGGAGATTTAAAATTATGTAATATTCCAGGAAATTCTTCAAGACAGAAGTGAAAGAAAGTGTGTATCTCATGGCCCGTCTCATGGTCGGTTGGTACGTGGCATTCATGCACCAACACAAGGATATTGGTGCATTGAGCCGAGTTTACCTAAAGCCACAACTTATAGCACTGTGTGAAGCATATGGCATTCAAGTTTCCTCCAGATCGTCAAAGCCAATTATTGAAAGAATCCTTGTAGATGCTGTATCAAAGCATGTATTTATGCCACTACCTGTACCAGTAGATGACGGAGAGTACAGAGTATTGCAAGCTTCGAATCCAATTGGTGGACATATTAGGATACGACTTGTGAGACTCAGGTGATACAATTATGTATATAATAGAATTATTTTTAAATAGTTACTGTTCCTCATCCAACCCCATTGTTCTTTCTGCACACTATACAATCATGTATACCAGTTGAGAGCTTAATTGCAGCCAGCACACTGCAATTTTAATATTATTGCAGCCAGAATTTGCTGACTATACATAATTATGCATGTAACTGCAGTATCATTATTAATATTTGTTGCTGCCAGAATTCTATCTCAGTAACAGGGACACAACACTCAACTCACGGTTGATTTATACAGAGAAGGAAAACCGGTTATGTATTGTTGTGTATTAAAATTGGGTTTTATAAGTTAAGTGCATGGCAATTCAAGCTATATATATTATGGTATTTTTTTAAGGTATAATCTTTTTTTTGTACTTAAATTAAATGTCTTGTATTGTCTTTTTCCACAATTAAGCTAGGGTGTACTTGTCTGGTGTGTTTTGGATGGTGCTGACTGCAACAGGCAATTTATCAAATTGCATTTCAAAGACAGAGACCCTACAGAGAATAAATTTGTTGCTACGAACATCTACACTGGAGGACCATGCAATGATATTTATCATGGACCCAAATTAGGTAAATATTTCTTTCAATCATCTTATTTACAATTTTCTAAGAGTTGAAAATGATCTCATAAACTTTATCGTAACATTGCATTCATATATATATAAATTCTGTTATCACAAATAAACAGGATAATTGAATTCCTTAATGTGAATGGATTTATTTTCAAATCACAAAATTCTACAACTTAAGGTTGTTACAAATTATGATAAAGAAAACATTTCCATGCTTCTAGAGTTATAATTTTAAAAGCATCACCATGCATGAGTGAAATTTTAGGAGAATGAGAAATGCATGGGTTCATTATGCTATATTGGGCAATTCCAGAAAATCTGTATCCCACCCCGTACCATTGTGGAAACAATGCCTACATTGACCATATAGGGGTACATATATTTTCTGGAAATGCGCACTTTCGAGTTATCGACACACTAGCTAATCCATAACATGTTTATTTAACTCTCTAAAAGCAAACCTGATTTACAGAAGTACGTAAGATGTTTCCCAGGGTTTAACCGAAAATATAATTATCATGTTTGTTCATGCATCTTTACAAACTGGTTTCCATCTTATCATATAACATTTTGATTTTATAAACCCATTGTTTTCTTAATATAGAGCTTTCTTAATAGGCCTTTTGCTTGAGCTGGTCATGTGACCTTGTCAATAAAAACATTTTGCTAGCACAATTAGTTAACATGGATACCAGAGATAGAATGAGTGAGCCAAATTTTGTTTACTTTTCCAGATGTTATTCAGGCTTCAGGGATTTAACCTTTAAGGTCGCTTTACAGGAAGGGACAAGTCCCTGGGACTCGTCCCCTCGTCTGAACTAGGAAAAATATTGTCACAGGGACAACATGTCGTCCCCGGGACTTGTCCCTTGAAATCAAACTGGTTTGAATTGAGGGGACATTAGTCCCAGAGAGAATGACAATATTTTTTCTAGTTTATACAAGGGGACTAATGTCCCTTCGCGTTTTTTTCGTGTGTTAACACAGCAAGGGATTTGTCCCCAGGACTAATGTCCCTGGGACTTGTCCCTTCGTGTGTGCTGGCCTTTACAATTTATTGATCCTATTGAAATATATTTTAATAATTGGAGCTGACATAAAACCAGAGCAATATGAATTAGAATTAGTTGGCTTTTGACAATTTTTTTGAAATTTTATTCTTTAAAATAAATGAAAATAGCATACATGTTAATATAATTATGTTTTCTTATGTCTGTAATTTTGTTTTCCACTTTGACCTTCAAATCAGTGATAACTGCATGGCTAGGGCTATATGCACTTTAAATATACAGTCATTTATTTAAGATGTTTGCCTTTTCATAATTAAAATCAAAATTTGTTTTCCTTTAACAGCACAACATCAAGAAAATAAGGAATAACATCCAAAAAAGTAATTCAAGTGAGAAACCGAGGTGTTTAATCATTGATGGGAAAAGTGTAAGATGGCAGCAGTTCAAAAATGCTTTCAACTGGGACCAAGAGAGCTTTTCCCTGCCACTTCATGAGCGTCTCACCTTACAGCATTTTGAAATTACAAAATACACGTGAAATTTCAAGTTGAAATTAGGGATTAATTTGTCCTCTGTGGTATTAATATCATAATTGTGTGTGAAATTACTTAATTGTAATTGGTAATTATGTATATTTAATTGGTTCTACAGAAGTACCAGGAACACATAAAGAACAACGGTGATGACGAATCGGCACTAGATGCAGTAGTCAGCTGATCCTGTTGCAACACACCAGTGAGCTAGTCAGCTTATTTTATGATAATTAAGCTTTACATCAACTCCACTAATGATGTGAGACTTCACAAGATTAACAACTTTTATGCTTGGATTAAGCCACTGGGAAAATGAGACAAAAGGCAACAACAAGGCATTCATATCAAGCAAGTTATGGTTTGATCTTAATTCCATGTGTCTTGGTTTCCTGTCACTGGTCCACTTCAAGCTATCAATGTTTCCCAACTCAGTAATTAAGCCTTCCATAGTCAATCAAGACTGCGTTGAAAACCATTTTTGTCAAATTCGTTCTTGCAATGGCGAAAATGACAATCCCACATTCTTACAGCAACAATCAATACAGAATTCTATTAGACTGGGCCAGACCACCATCAGTAGCAAAAGCAATGCATCTTGCAGAAGTACCTGTATAGTCCAGAGCAGGCCATCAATTTTGAGTATGACCTCTAAATAATGTGGTTTACATTGATTTACATATACAGTTCTTTGAAGTGTGTGCTTTGGATTTGAGCTCGAGTGTGATAATTAATTAGCTTAAAGCTATAAGCTTGGTTTGCACTATTGACATAATATTATCATGTGCTTTTTTGCCAATTCATTGCAATTTTCAAACCAATCTTGATTTGGTATTGGTGTAGCTATATATAGTGCTGATGGCCATGAACTAATTTTAAATGTATTTTGTTTAAGACAGTAAAAAGAAAAATACTATTTGAAATCAAATTCTACAGGAAAGTATATAAGTATAGGTACAGGTTACAATCAATTAAATATTAATTGCCAAGTGAACTTATAGTTATTGTTCCTCATCCAATCCCATTGACAGTTAATTCTGACTCTATATGTATTAAAGCTGCCCAATTTTATTGTATTTGAATGAATACACAAAACAATGAAATTATCACATATTCATGTCTATCAATTATGGGGATGCAGGTTGTCACAGTGGTTATAAAACACTCGCCTCTCACCACTGCGGTCCCGGGTTCGATTCCTGGCTTGGGCACCGACTATGGGAGTTAAATATGTTTGTTGTTGATTCCTTATCTGCATTCAAGGGTTTTTCTCTGCCGGTTAACCGGTTTTCTTTCTCTGTATAAATCAACCGTGAGTTGAGTGTTGTGTCCCTGTTACTGAGATAGAATTCTGGCAGCAACAAATATTAATAATGATACTGCAGTTACATGCATAATTATGTATAGTCAGCAAATTCTGGCTGCAATAATATTAAAATTGCAGTGTGCTGGCTGCAATTAAGCTCTCAACTGGTATACATGATTGTATAGTGTGTAGAAAGAACAATGGGGTTGGATGAGGAACAGTAACTATTTAAAAATAATTCTATTATATACATAATTGTATCACCTGAGTCTCACAAGTCGTATCCTAATATGTCCACCAATTGGATTCGAAGCTTGCAATACTCTGTACTCTCCGTCATCTACTGGTACAGGTAGTGGCATAAATACATGCTTTGATACAGCATCTACAAGGATTCTTTCAATAATTGGCTTTGACGATCTGGAGGAAACTTGAATGCCATATGCTTCACACAGTGCTATAAGTTGTGGCTTTAGGTAAACTCGGCTCAATGCACCAATATCCTTGTGTTGGTGCATGAATGCCACGTACCAACCGACCATGAGACGGGCCATGAGATACACACTTTCTTTCACTTCTGTCTTGAAGAATTTCCTGGAATATTACATAATTTTAAATCTCCATGTTTAATAATTAGCATACGATTTTACTTAGGGACTGGTCATAAAGTATAGGTGGGGTGGGCTGGTAAAAAAAGAGGGAGTCAGACAGGGTCACTATTTTTCAACATGGAAAAAGGGGTGGGCCAAGAAAAATCATCGAAATCGCTTGAAATCGTCACCAGAGAACATTAAGATAGACATCGCCTACTCTTCAGGCAAATTAGTTATATTTACTTTATTGAAATATTTACTAAGATATTTAACAAATCGTAAATTCCCATACAAAGCCTTTAATAGTTTTCAACACACAAATTAAGTAAGTAAACGCTTATTGGATTGAAGAAAAAAGCTTCAAGTTTTGCCATACAAATTTAGTCTGCTTCATTGGTGTTTTTTTTGTTCATAGAAGCAGACTAGACACAAAAATCGTTTTCTTTACATTGGTAAACAATCAACTTATTAACTTATCAAAATGCCGATGTGAACCAAGTGAAGTATTGTACGATTTTCTGATAAATAGCTCTGTAGAGTTACTTTATACACTTACAAATAATTATTACAGTCTTTGGTAATGCGGATCGTCGTACCAGGATTGCCAGCATTTCTACTACTGTACACAGTCAAGTCACTACTGTAAATTGCTTGGCTTGAAAATCGAATATATGGTAAACCATCAACTGCTTGGTTTTCTGTCGAAGTTTAGAGCGTTCTTTCTGTGAACTGGATATGTGTTACTTGGGCTCGGAGAAGTCACGAAAGAATATCAGTCCATGGTGTGAAGTAACTCACTAAAGTATAAATCCTGAAAACTCCCGCTCGGCGGCCATCTTGATTCGCTCTGAACATGCACTTCGTGGGGACCCTGGTAGTAAATTTTGTTGTTGTCGACAATCGCCGGTCAGGTACCCCGCGCGGCTTAATTTTAGGTTGAAGGCTTGGTTACCACAGGAGCGTTTCGACGGTTACCCAGCAGCCTTTGACGGCCGGGCAGGCGACCCCAGCTGGTTCAGGGCTCTCTACCAATTTATAAGCGTCACTTTGGAGAAACAAAATGCTTCTTTGTGCTCGTCGCAAGGCTGGAATTGCGTGGCAATCGCATTCAAAAGAAAGAGCAACCTTTCTGCTGGGATTCTATGGAGGAATTGTGGCGGCCACAATATTTTGAACTGAAATATTTCGGTTGAAGTGGCGGGCCCTCGCGAAACTAGTGTGCTGCCTTGTCTTTCTCTTAGTAAGGGGAGCAGAGAAAATGAAAACTCGCTAAAATCGCTTCATATCAACCCTGTTACCACACAGACAGCAAGTAATACACTATGGAAGCAAGGTAAGACATTTTATTCATTAATTCTTTCGTATTTCTAGCTCGTTAAAATTCCCATACAAACGCTGTCAGTATTACTAGATTAGAGCTTGGGCTGCCTGTGGTCAACTGGTCCTTGAAGACTTGAAAATCACTTTGAACTTTCTCAAATCACCCCAAGATGCCATTAGCAGAGGCACAGATCAGCCTATACTTTTCTTTGCATTTCAATTCTAAAATCTTCCATTTTAGTCGTCAAAAGCCCGACATTTGCCACCGTAGCTTTGTAGTTTGTAGCACCGCTTGGCGACCTGTATGTAATGAGCTTCAAACCGGGGGGGGGGGGGCACCGCTTGCATAATAAAGGGAGGTATGTGAGGTGTCGTCTTCAGAGCCCGACCCAGTTTGCAAAATAAAATGTTTAGTAGTGAAGGTGTTTATATTAACCAGAATTTCCATGAACTTTATGAAAATCAACCCGCATCTGACCCAATGTCCGCCATTGTCTTTCCCGCGAAATTTGAGATTAGCATTTCTAAAAATAGACTACTCTGTAAACTGATGAGTCGCTACCCCAATACAGATGGACACTTCTGGTTATGGACTTCTGATGTAATACAATAATAATACGAATTTAACAATAGAAAAAAGAGAGAGTAAGCTGGACCTGAAAAAAAACCCGAGAAGCTATCTAGTGAGGAACACTCTAATAGGAGGAACACTGGAACACAGTTTAATTTTACAAATGTATTTTTTTTACAAAACGTAAGGTAAGATGTAAAATCTGCAATTAATTAATTTGCGAAATAAACATGAGGAATATGATAATATTATTGAAACTGATAATTTTTCATGAAAAGCGCTATAGAGGGTTTTCACTCAATACCCAGAGATTCAAATAACAAAGGGCATGGCGGCCATGTTGGTGTACCTAACAAAAGAAGCTAAAGAAGAATCTATTGTCAAGGTACTGTACGGCCCCGCAAATGATCCCAGGCCCGCAAATGATCCCAAAATCGTCCCGCAAATGACCCGGCCCGCAAATGATCCCAAAATCGTCCCGCAAATGATCCCAGCTGAAATACAGAATGGCAACGGATTTTGGATTGCGAGACTTTTTATTTGGATTTCTATATGTTTTTATCTTATGCTTATCACTTTGCATATATACATTTCTTTTTTTATATTTTTCAACCAAAAAAACTTGGCTGGATACACTGCATGATGAATATAGTTATCCGAAAATAAGTGTTCTGAGTACGTGTTAGTAAGTAATAGACGCCGCTCTCTTTGTAAAATAATCAATCTACTGTATTTTTAAAGCAGCTCAAATTAAAACCAGCCCGCTCAAAACACATAGGAAAACCTGGGCTCCTTGAATATTATTCCGTAAAAGGTTTGACGCAAAACTTTTAATTAAAATGGCATTTATAGCTCCTTTGTTTGAGAGCCATGTTTTAGTAATGAAAAGAAGAGCATTGTAGTCGACTACAGCTAGTTGATTTGCCCAACATTTCACAGGCAAGGGGTTTAGATATTAAAAGATATCAAGAAAGCAAGAGAAAGCCTAAGCTGGGGTTCGGGATTATCCTATTTTGGTTGAATAAAAAAAAAAAGTCAAGACATCTTGGACTGACGACTGTTTAATGACGTCTTGGACTGACGACTGTTTAATGACATCTTGGACTGACGACTGTTTAATAACATTCATACAATCTGTCCTCGGCAAACGCCGCATCGGCAAATATATGCGTAAATTTGATGTGTAATCATGACAAAATTGTACACCTATCATTTTGAATTATACAGAAACGGCAACGCAGACGTCAATGACAACCACTGATAAAATCCATACTTGCGGGTATTATATACAGTGGAACCCAGCCTTACGGATACTCCAAAGTTACTTGCAGTTTTCTGCTAGGTCTGTTTTCTGTAAAACATATCCCGTTATTATGGACACCCGCGACACACGTTAGTACGGACACTTGGTCCCTTCGGTGTCCGTTATAACGGGGTTCCACTGAATACAGGAAAACGGAACGGTAACGTAAATCTACCTGATCCTAAATTGCCAACAACAATTCTGTTAAAATCGCTTGATTGTTTTGGACTGGCAATAAGCCATGTCACTGGATCATGTCTCACATGCCATGCAGGATAATAAATGCAGTCTTCGCAGTATTCCATGGTATCAGAATATACCCGTACCTCTTTCTTGTTCTTTTTGTCATCCTCATCTCCTACCGAGGAAACGCTCAGACAATAAAGTATAAGCAATAGCACAATAAGAAGTAGCGAGGGTTTCTCCATTTTGCATTTGTAAACATTGAAGGAACTGTCACACAACTAGACCACCTACGAGGGGTTGATTCCCGCCGAAACTACAGGCGACCCACAATTTGTTGTCGGCAAGTTATCATCAGTTATATATTACGCAAGCGTTTCGTAGTGAAGAGACGGTCGTTTAAACAGTAAATTGGATTTATAAAAATTGCACATGTTTTTTGTTATCTAAGTACCGCATGAAACGTAGACTAAGTATTTGTGATATATTTTTCAAGGAATCCAGCTAAACGTTTTATTGCCTATTACTTTACATGTCGCTAAAGTTAAAGAAAAATATACGCAAAATGATAATAAGCATAGAAAACCATATGAAGAATTGCAAATCAGAAAAGTCTCGCAATCCAAAATCCGTTGCCATTCTATATTTTCAGCCGGGATCATTTCCGGGACGATTTTGGGATCATTTGCGGGCCGGGATCATTTGCGGGACGATTTTGGGATCATTTGCGGGCCGGGATCATTTGCGGGCCTGGGATCATTTGCGGGGCCGTACAGTACACCAATATGGTGGCTATGACGTCACGTGAACACCATCCATTAGTATTTTTTTAAGGATTTCTTATTGAGATATTTTAAGTCTTGGGGGATTTCTTTCCAAATTTTAATACCTTCACTTGTAATGAAGCGCAAACTATAATTGGTTATGGAACGATTTATAAAGGTTTTTTTAGACTTGTCTTGTTTGGTGTTGGTGTACATTAGATAGAGGGACAAATAGATCAGTGAAAGTAGAACCGACTGTTTTATGATAGACATCGTACATAAACAAGCTCGCATGTAATTTATATAAATCTTTATTAAATGGTCAATAAATCTAGTTTGAAGGATAAAGGAGGTGTATGGGCATTCCACTTTTATTTAAATTACTCTAATTGATCTTTTTTGAAGAGTGCACAATGGCTTCCTTAAAGAGGGATAAGATTTCCCCAGAGTAAAATACCATAATTCATACGTGGGTAAAAAAAAGAATAGTATATTTGTTTTAAAACTAGTGGGGGTGCATGGTGTTTGGCTTTATATAGTTTCAGTTTAATAGAGGCTATTTGTTCTTTCCAGGTTAAGTGCTTGTCAAGTAGAATTCTTAAAGTATTTAGTGTGATTTCTTTCCTCGATTAATTCATTATTATTTTTTATAAGTGGAGAGTTAGGATTTTTTTTGTTTAGGATGAAAAGTAACGAAATTGGATTTAGATACATTCAAGGATAATTTGTTACATAGAAGCCATTCATCGATTGAGCTTAGATCACTATTTACTGATGTTTCTATGTCATTTATATTGTCACTGTCATAAAACTAACTAGTATCATCAGCAAAGATAAAACATTTCAGGGATCTGATAGAGTTAGGAATATCAGTTACGTAAAGAAGAAACAGTAAAGGGCCAAGGACTGATCTGTGGTACACCGCATTCAACATTTAGTTTTTCAGAAAGGGTGCCATTAATATATACCAGTTGCTTTCTGTTATTTAGATATGATTTGAACCAGTTTAGAGGAGTACCTCTGTTTCCTTAGTGTTCTAATTTATCGGTTAGTATATAGTAATTTACGGTATCAAAGGCTTTGAAAGTCTAGGAGTACTATTATGGGTATTGTTTTGCTTTCAAATGAATTTATAATATTATTTATTACGTCTAGTACTGCAAGTATTGTACATTTCATTTTTTGAAAGCCATACTGGTGTTTTCTTTGTCCAAAAAATATTTTAGTCTAGTGAGCATAGGTTGTTCAATAATTTTGGAGAATATTGGCAATATAATTTATGTTTAATTTAGAGGCTCCTTTATGGAGTGGAATTATTTTTTGGACGTTTAATTTTTCAGGGAAACATCCATTTAAAAAAGAGTCTTTGATAATGAGTTCTAAATGTGAAGCTAACAAATTGAATGAGAGTTTAATTAAACTTATTGGAAAATTATATCTACCCGGGCTTTTATTTGGATTTAAGTTACAAATGAGGTCATTGATTTCAAATGAAGTTACAGGGTTTACAAAAAAACAATCATTTATACAAGTTCTCAGAAAATCTTTATGGGACTTTTTGGCCGGGTTCATTTTAGGCCTACGGCAAACGTCGAACTTAAGTCGCGCCGATCCTATTAAAAAGATCGACTTAGGGCCGACGTGGCAGCAAACGTTGAACCGTTATGTCGATCTTAATTCACTTGCGCCTAAATAAATCACGAGAACTAACACATGTCCTGGCGCATTTCACTTTTCGCCCGCGGTTAGTGATATGGCGAAATACAGCGCTCGGTCGAATATATTAAAGAAAGGCCTTTGTGTGGAAAATGATTGTCCAAAACAGAAACAGAAGAATGGCGTTCTACACAGCACTCGGTGCCGTGTATAGGAGACGATTGTTGTCACTGCAAGTGGCGTTATTGGCCATGTTTCTAGCGGTTGCGATTCACACATTGAAACCTCTGTTAATAGTCGATCATGCCGCAGTTTTCAACGACATTCTGGATGGTTTGAATTCATATGGTAGAAGCGTTTCAAAGCGAGCTATGTCGCTACATTTGCAATAGCCAATGCTTCTCCCGTAAAGAGAAAACTCAGAAATACTTTGCTGAGGTACATGTATGAAGAAACTATCTGTAGGAATTTTGCGGGATAAAGCGATTTACAATTCCAGTTTAAAGCACCTCACTGACCTTATATAAGTTCGATAATTTGCTTAGCTGCAGAACCCGTCCTAATTCTCTTTTTAACTCGTGGATGCACGCATGTGCAGAACGAGTTATTGGGTTTAGGTGGATGCGAGAGGATTAGGCCATGTTGTTAAAGGTAAACATTCCGAAATGACTTATAATTAACTTATCGCTACAACTATATTTAAAAAAAGCAGACATTTGTTCGTCGTCGTATTACCGAGAGTAGTCCGAAAATTTATAAGCGCGTATTGCTTAGCTCAGCTGAACAGAATGGCTTGAGTGTACCCCGGGTGTACCATGTTGGCAGTTTTGGATGCAACAGAGATAGAGATGAAACTGTTATCGCGACAAACGGCTCCTAGAGTCTCATGGCACGTTCATAATACATCCCTAGGCTCAGGGATAGCACGTTTTGCACTCTTTACTCGTCAGGGTGAATATAAGCTTAAAGTTCAGTTGAACGACGAACTAACATCGATATCGCCCCCGCTAATATATGACTTTGGAAAGTGATCAGCAAAACAAAGCCATACAATAGCCAAACAAAAGCCAATGGAAAATTATAGCTTAGTAATATGCAGAATAACAATAATGTGAAAGGAATAGTGATCAGTTTGACAAATGATACGGTAAATATCATTGAAATGTCACATAGTTTGATGGCTGAACGAGAGCAGCTGAGCACTGTGAAAGCAGTTTACTTTCATGTAATGCAGACCAATCTAGGAGGCACAAATCAAGATTGTCTGCAGTCAGAAATCGTGATAGAGAACCTTCAAGAATACCAGCTATGTATTGGTTTTATCCCTGTTCTCTAAGCTATATTTTGGTGTATAGGAATCTAGCTACCTATGCACTGTTTATATTTGATAAAACGTTTGCAAGTTACATTTGGCGATATAGCGTTAGATTCCCAAAAACTGAATTCAGCGCCGATGTGGCCCGGATAAAAACTCTTCATCTTCGATATGTGATTTCAAAGTTCAGTGGAGGATTTTGATTTAAAGATCAATTTGATTTACACTAAATAATAACTTTGTCACACAATCCTTGTTTAGAGGCAAGGCTTACCCTCCAGCCTGACAAACTCGTTTTTGGCCGAAAAGAAGAGCTGAGAAACAGCCCGTGAAAGTTGACGGTTGACTAAGAAGTCCCGCTGTAACAGGAGATTTGGTCCGGCCAGGAGATTCGTTCCGGGCGGACCAAAAATCCTATGAAAATCGGTCCGGCCTAGGATTTTTGGTCCGGGTGCGTTGAATTCCAGGATTTTCGGTCCGGGACCGAAAATCCTGACATTTATGGGATGCCCGGACCGAAAATACTAGGAATTTTGGTCCGACCAAGAAACAAAGTTGATGGCTCAAGAATAGGAGTTCATGTATCTACCTAAAACCAATAAACAATATCTTTGGGGCAACAAACATGAACAGTCAATCAAAATATGTGACGTCATAAATCACGTGAGCTGGACAAAAAACGTGAATATCTCCATGGCATTTGGCCTTGTAATCATCAAACTTGCAAACAATAACAACTGAGGTGTAACAAACATGACCCGTCAATCAAAATACGTGACGTCATAAATCACGTGACCTGGAAAAAAACTTGAATATCTCTATGGCATTTGGCTCTGTAATCATATAACTTGCAAACAATAACAACTGAGGTTCAACAAACATGACCCGTCAATCAAAATACGTGACGTCATAAATCACGTGACCTGGTAGAAAAAACGTGAAAATCTCCAAGGAATGTTGACCTTTAGTCACCAAACTTGCAAACAATAACACTTAAGGTTACCGGATACCTTCAGGGTGCGCTTCCAGTCTAAATAATGTACCGCCTCGAGGAAACATCGTAGATAAATCATTCATGTGTTATTTTAAAGCTTATAAAATTGGCTACAAGAATACATAAAAAGTTTTGAGTTCTTTGAAAATCTCGAATTTTCCGCCATCCCGTTTCTCCGATCTAGTGAGATGGCTTTCAGAAGCTCCGACTCCGAAAATATTTAAAATTTTAAAAATCTGTTTGCTTTGTCGTATTTCAGAGGAATCGTATTACAAAACGTTGTCGGGGAATTTCAAAATTCGATTTAGTTCAAAAGTTATCATGCTTTCCGTGAAAAGGCGAAAAATAATCCGAGTAGATATGCGTGAAACGTCGTCAAGAGCTCTTTTTTTAGAATTTCCCAATTCTCCGACACTGTTTTGCAGCCGAGATATCAATTGACATTTTGTGAAAATTTCGCACAAATCGAATAAATTCCTCTTGAGTGGGAGCTTTTTAAAAACTCTATTTTGATTGAAAATCGAAAGCGAGAAAATAGCACTTCAAAACAATATACCCGTCTGTCGTGCGTGAATCTGAAGCCCCGCCTCTCCAACAATTACCGAGCTCTTGGCCAATCATTTCTCATTACAGTTCAACTATCTGTCAAGATTTCACGCCAATGTTGATTTCCGATCAAGGATACGCGCCGCATCGAGAAAATGTTTTTGTGTGTGACTTGAAAAATGGTAGCGGTAAGAGTCGGCTGGTTTCCCAGGCTAGAAAAATAGGAAAGACAAAAAGACCTCGAGGGGCAAAGGCAAGGTGAACACCTATAGAGACGCCTTGAATGCCAGCACAGTTGTAGAGGAGACAGCGATTTGCAGGCGTCTGAAACAGCACAGCAATAGCGAGATCGTGGTTCAACCGGTTCAGGGTCACCGTCAGACTACGTTTCCATCTAAGCATTCTTGGAAACAAATATTCTCTCGGCTGGCTCTTATCAATTCTTCTTTATGTTCAGATGTGGACCACTCGGCACTCTGTCTGAAAGTGAAAATACGAACACTTGTCTGGTTTTGCGAGGACTCGTATTTGGCTTTGTAATTGTAGCCGGTATGCATTGTTTGGCCTCGTTTTGCTTTTCTTTTTTCTTTGTTTTTCAAGATATAAGGCTAACAACCGATGGAATTGTGGAATCGTGTGTGGAAAAACTTTTTTCATTAAACATGAAATGAATTTAATATGTGTTATTCACCACACCGTCGTTACGGGCGAGTGAGCACTTGTCATGTGTTTATTGATCTGCTGTCAATCAAAAAGAACCTTTTACTTCCGGTTAAAAATTTCCTTTTGGTATTCCTCCGTCAATATTATTTTTTTTTGAACGGAGTTTTTGGTATACGAGACACTACTACTAAAACTACATACCCACTTTGAACGGCTGATACTCCACTGTCAGAGCTCGGTCGGGCTAGCCACTTCACCCATTTACTAAAAATAGAATAACCTTTCCTAAAATGTAGGTTTGTTTGACATCGGTGTTACCATAGCAACACAGCGTCGACGTCATGTATTTTACATATCATCAATTTTCTCGAAATCTAGACCTAAACTTTTAAAACGACCTAGTGTCCCTTGTAGTCTGAATTTAGGCCTTCAAGACTGCAAAGTTTAAAAACATTGTATGAGAGCGTTTTCGAAAAAAATTGGGTTGAATATTTTCACTCAAAAAATAAACAATTCGCCTTACTTCCTGTTTAGTAGTCGAGAACTGTGTTTTCCGGACCGATTCAAGCGATGTTTTAGCACATTTCATACCTGTGGCATAGGACTCGGCTTCCCATGAAAATTTCATTCCATTTGCTTTATTCGATTTCGGTTTATTGAATCATAAGTAATGTCATAAATATGCTCATTTTACTCGAAATAGTAACGTATTTGCTAAGGAAGCTGTAATTCGAAAACTAGTCGATAAATATTTTTTTTAATCTTTTCACCTGAAATTCAACATGTACTACCCTGGCTCTGTAAATTTCAAGAGCATTGAATCATTTTAAGGGCGCGAAATAAAAACAAAAACATAGGGAACTTTTACATTCATCCACACAAGCTTCATTGCTGTATCATTTTGTTTATAGCTTGTGTCTTTCCGAAATTTCTCTTTTGTCTAGATTCTACATACTTGTGTGCTTTTGAACTAACAAGTTCACCATGCACGCTTGCTACGCTTCGCTACTGCCGGAATGCTCGTGCAAATTCTGTTCTTAGTACAATAGTCACGCTGCCAGTTGTAACGCTGTCATAATATAACTTATAATATTTATTTACAAAAGGTTTTATAATATCACTAATATAAAATCTCGTTTTTAATTGATATTTAGAAAATGTGGTCTACTAAAACCACACTTATTCAACATTATCATCCCGCACTACCAAGCTTCATGGTTTAACTAATTTGCATGTCATTCTACTGCAGTTGCCATTGTGAAAAATAAGCTGGTTATAATAAAATGTGGAATTACTTGAAATAAATCTTGCGTAAAGCACTTCAATATCACATACTCATTGCATTATGAATTTTAATAGACTGTTCATTGTTGAAGGTTTTTCTTCTGTTTTTTCTTCTGACTTGCAAAATATGATTACATCAGTGTATACGTGTGTATATAAATGTGTATGTGTAGGTATTGTATGAATGTGTTGATGTAAATGCATGTGTGTGTGGAGCAGAAATTAAGATAAATCATGCGGATCAGTTACATGTTAAGAAGGGAGAGATTTAAGGAAAATGACCATAAATATTTAGAATAAGCAAAACTGAAAAATTGGCAAGAAAAAGATTTGCCCTTGCCCCAAGCGGGAATCGGTCCGTGAACGGTGGTCTAAAGGAACGCGCTCTAACTACTCGACCACATTGCCAATCGAAAAGAAAAAAAGCACAGCTGACTTCAACATAATGTGTAGTGTAACAAACATGTGGAAGAAAAAAGTTGCCTTATTATATCAGCAACATGTTCACCACTTTGAGATGAAGTAGGTGAAAGCCAAGCAATTGACATTGCAATTTTTCAGTCGTACTACCTGAAACGAGCGTAAAAGTGAAGAAAATGTGGTTATTATTATTTATCTATGTTTTAAGCATAATAAATAGACTCGAAAAATAAATTTCAATTGCTTTCCCAATCAGACATGACAAAATGTGAATAATTTTATAGTCACAATCACAAACAAATTGTCACAGTTTCTACAACAAGTCCACAAAATCACTGGTACTTGCAACGTTGTGTAGTAAAAAAACTATGTGAAAGGAAAACTGTATTTATATGCACAGTACTATACACAGTCATGCAAAACTAAAAACAAATATTATAAAAATAAAATACAAGTAATTTGCATATTTCACAAAAATTTAAAAACACTGCCAAAGAAACTCAAAAATATTCCAAGCATTTGATGTGCAGCTTTATACAGCTACATGTAACATATATTTAGTCTTTTCATAATAAAGGAACGAAAATGAGCCAAAACTACAGAAGTAGAATACACAGGGATTGTTTGGGAGTCAAATTTCATTAAATTGTGAAACAATCGTTTATTATTTACAGTTTTGCCGGACAGTTCTAACATTTAGTTAAGTGTCCTAGATATGTTACTGTGGCAAAAAGCAAGGTTTCAAAGGCAAATAGTCACTCTAATTAAACACAGTTTGTACTTTGCGGGAGAGATACTGACTTTAGAGACGGAACGTTGGGAAATCAAATTTCATCGATCGCTAAAATTCATGAAATAAACATTTTTGTTTACAGTTTTGCCAGTTCTAACATTAGTTAAATGTCCCAGATATGTTCCAGATATGTTATTGTGGCAATAAGCAAGGCTTCGAAGGTAAATATCCAGGGGGTGGGGGGGGGGGGGTACTCCCTTATATGGCCTGTGCCGCTGGACAGGGTACGGTTTTTAGCCTCTGTCCTAAACAGGGTATATAATTTCATGCGAGTCTGTCCCAAACAGGGTCTGAACCTGTCCTAAACAGGGTATTGATTGCACGATTATCCACGTCTCATCGGCCTTTAACAGGTCATCAGTCAACATCAGATCATTTCAGACTAGTAGTACTCCACAAGATCATTGTCGCCCAATCAAACATATTATATAAAGAACATAATTTGTCCTAAACAGGTTCATAAACTAAAGGGTGTTGTCCTACACAGGGTAGGTATTTAGAGTTTTTATGTCCTAAACAGGGTCAGGGTTTCAAACCTTCAGCGGCACCACTATACCCAAACCTGGGTCAAGTACCCCCTCCCCCCATCCCCGGGTAAATAGCCACTCCTAACAGTTTGTCATTCAATGATTCATTCAATCAGTGCATCATGCCATGTCACGGGCATGTGCGTTTTTAATTTTAGTATTTAGACTTATTGCTCCGATAATATCCCTAGCTGTTTATAATCAATCCTTCATCGTTAGACATCCCTCCAGCATCACTGTCGTTAATGCTATTCGATTTATCTTGGATGTAGGTTAGCATTTCCTCACTTTCGTGATCGAAATCATAATTTCTAGCCCTCTCTGGTCTCTGGAGCAGTAGCGATCTCGAGATCGCTTACTTGCATGCATACACTGATACATACAATTAGCACGACCGAGCCTCGAGGTGACTCAACACAAATCAGGATCAGGAACTCACCTTTAATTGCTAAAATATTTAGTGAAATTTCGTCTGAATCCTCCTGGAGGGGTAACCCGACCTATGTCCGTATTGAATCTGGAATATAGATCTGTAGTCTAGCTAGTGCGTAGACGGAGCGGGACTCTCGGCAAAGAGCTTCCTCGATAATTTCTTTGAAAACTCCAGTTATTGTCCTTTTAATATAAGAGACTCTTTGTCTGTCGTCTTCTCCACGTTTGTTGTATTTTTCGCAAGAGTACTGTCACAAGTTTCGGCCATATATAAACTACAATTGGCTTTAATACGAATGGTTTCTAAATCTAGATCAAGAGCCCAGCGCTAACCAAACAAAAGGAACGCACGCGGCAAACGTGTTTTATACTGCTTATTCTGGCAAGGTATTTGTTCGGGTATTCGTCATCTTCATTCGACTGAAAATGTATCGCAACACGTGCTCATGGGGATAAATATGATATAACTCTCATCTGAATGACTTGCAGCGAGTTTGGAGCTTCGTTTCAATTTGCCTTTTCTCGGTAGGTTAAAATTTACTGAAATTGCATACAGACAGACGCCATATAATCAAGTGTTATTAATTTTATTGTAGTATTTTATCAAACATTTACATTCACACATCCCCATACAAACCTCATACCTGCATGTGCAGGAACAAAACGATCAAAACGTCGCAAAACGTAATATTCTTCTCACACACACATCTCCCACATGGTTTTAGCAGGACGCGAGTAAGATTTATATATATATATATATATATATATATAGACTCTGGGCGCAAGGAACGCAAGTATTTTAGGCACGTGAACTCAGTTGTCAAATATCGATTGAACCAGATGAGAAAATCGATAATATCGATTTGTTAACACCTTACGGAGTGAGTGAGTGAGCGGCATGATTTCCCCCACACCAATAACTCGTATTTGCTAACGCAATATCCACGAGTTAAAAATGAAAAAGTTCCCAAAATCGTTTTTTCGCAAATTTCAAATCTAAAAGCCCTATCATTCACTGGGCATTTTATTTCATTCTCGTTATTCTGTGGTTTTCTGCCTACTTTTCGTTCGTAAAGATTTCTACGTTAATGCACTGCCGCAAAAAAGGAAAATTGGTACATGGTATTAAAAAAAGAATACGAAAAGAGGAAAGCAGCACAATTTAGTTTCTGATAATTTAGTTTGAGTAAATTTGGCAGCGGGTGTAAAGTTGTTAGGATAAACAATGGCTGGGGTTCCAAGAAGTTAGAATCATCGAAGACCGAAAGTCCACAAAGAATCAAGCAATAAACACTTTTCAGAGAATTCAATGCAGGAAGCTAAGGTTTGCCGGTTTTGCTTCAGTGCAATGAAATTAATAGAATGTGACATAAACAGTTTACATGTACTTGGTGTGGAGCAGTGCTCAATGGTTAACTTTTCAACCAATATTAACGTTAAAATAGTTTAAAAGTGAAAATTGTTTCCATGTTACAAGTGACGTAAAAAGGTAAAAAGGAACAACAACAACTCGGATGAGCTTGAACTAATCACTGGTGTAAGGCTAATGACTATTTAGACTCATAAAACTCATAAAAGTAAATTCTTACCGTATTAGCCGAGATGGTGTTGGGTTCAAACGAGATTGTGCCACCTCTGAAATCGCCATAACTGCTACAAACAATGGCCAATGCCAGAAGCAGAAAGGCAACGATGAACAGTTGCTGGCCAACCATAATTTCCTCTGCGGTTTAAACAAGAATTCGTACTGTTTTTGTTCAATCTTCTTATTACTGAACTCACTGGAAACTAATGCTATCGTATGGCTCAGCACTGGATACCTTTACAGAACAGCTTCAGCCAAACTGACTGTCAAAAGGAGGTCGACACTCCCTTCTAAAAACGTAAGCTCTAGTTGGCTTTCCTATGGATAGTTTAAGAAAACAAGGCCGCTGATTGGTGAATGAAATTGCTTTCATTCATGCTTTTCTGTCACTATGTTTTCTAGGAAAAGCTAATAATAGAGGCGCTTGATTTAGAGAACGTTTTTAAAGTCAATACACTTTTCCTTTCGCAGAATTGTTGTCTTTCTCTAGTCACCAACTGGCTGCATTAGATGAAAGAATTGAATGAGCCGTTGACATAGCATGCAGTGAACACGTATACATTGTTTAATGAAAACGTCTGGAATGACGATCAAATGAAAAATAAAGAAAATCTGAATAAGGGTGATAAGAGCGGCATTTTCTTCAAAATGACTATCCTTTCTTTTTTAACCAGTTTCATGGAAACCGGTCTTCCTATCAGTTCGAAATCATTCAGTAAAGTAGATGATAAAGCTGTAATTACTGTGGGGGAGAAATATCGCAGTCTCATGTTAACAACTTCCGCAAAGCAACGGTGCAGAAAACCACAAGGACAAAATAATGACACAATCAATAAAGGAGTACTGTCAATCGAATTGAACCTTCAAGTTTCTTTACAACAAAACTACACAAATAACACCCTGAGATAGAAGAGAAATACCTTGTGAATGTCCCGATATGATTTACAAACTTTTTCGATAAAGGATGGCAAAGATTAAAGTGGATTACTAAAGCTTATTCTATAAACTTGATTTAGGTTACAGTGAACCAATTTCAAGTGGCACCAAATTTAACTTAAAAGCAGTATTTTTCATCCACTCGAATCTTTGCCATCCTTCATCAAAATGGTCTCAAATTGTCTCCAGTATACCTGAAAAGCATACTCTACTATTAAATCCGAGAATTTACTTTTTCTTAAGTTTATCATTTACAGAAACATTTAAGCAAATATTGTTTGTTTTAAAACCAAAACCCTTAAAACGCACGTTGTTTTATTACTTTCTACTCGATAGGATCTAATGCAAGCAAACAACCACAGTTAGGCGTTACGTTCCTTCTTTTCTCCATATGTGCAAGAGAAGCTATAGCTTCTATCCGTCATTACTCTTAGCTCTAATGCTTTTACACGATGTTTAATTAAAATATAGTTACAGGTCTCACTCACTTTTGACATGGATTTAATCCCTGAAAGGGCGTGGGTTTAACCTCCAGACTTGTTTGACGTCAAATCATTTTCTGCGCAGTTTGACTGAAACAGTTGACATATTCTCTAATGCTACGGATACAATAGACTGATTGTTGTCCCAGTTCAGAACATGTGACAGCTCTCCAGAGGATTCAGTGCTTTGTTTTCCTATTAGAGCAACTTATACATTTCCTCTTGGGATAGAGAAAAACAAGAAAACTTACTCAATGGAAAAGTCAGGTGATCTGAATTGGAACAACAAATATACAAGCTAAATCGGTCAATTAAAATGACACGTCTCAGTTGATAACCATGCAAGGCTTTGTTATATACTGTTTACATTCTGAGTATTTAATGAACAATACAAGGCTGCCGGTCTTTCTCACTAAAACAGCACGAGACTTTTCACAACAATAATCAAGTAAACAAAAATTTCGCGTGGTTTTTGAACGAAGAGTAGGATTCAGGATTAAATAACTATATATTAAATAACGTTTCTATCTAAAAAGATGCATTAGATATTTAATTCAGTAGTATAATACTAAATCAATAACAACTTACGATAGGCCCTCGCATGTACATTGGTGGGTAATAGGCAAGTCATAGATAGATAGATAGATAGATAGATAGATAGATAGATAGATAGATAGATAGCTATCTATATTGTTTCTACGGAAAATTAAAATCGCTAAAGAGTTCTAAATTTATTATTTTTTGCGGGTAACGTAATGACACTGCCGTCCTTAGATATTATTGTGTTCCATAGTGTTGAACCTCTGTAAACAACGAGGGTTCCGCATACTCGAGTATTAAAGCGTAGTAACACGAGCTTATTATGAGCCCAAAGGGAATGTCAAGAATCGCGCTTTTTTATTACTGTGTCCAACATGCTCGTGGGCAGCCTATCAAAATAAGTTTCAATATGTTTAACTTATCTGCATGCCCTTAGGAAGATTAAATATAATTCTAGCTGCTCTGTAATGTAGTCATTCTAATGCATAATAGGTTACACTCGCTGCTCATTTAAGCGCATTGTCGCGCTTCAGTTACAAATGGTACAAAAACGAAACTTGCGACACATTCAACCGGTAAATGCACCTTCAACATTAACTGAAAGAGACTCCAAAGGGAAAACACATGATAAATAAAAGAAACCGGGTGCAATGCATACTTTTCCTCGTTTTTTGTTTTACTAAAATATCGTTCTAATAACTACACAAGTAGCATGAGCCCAAAGCGTTTATTCTGTTATGAATTGAAATCTGTTGAATGTCAACAAAACGTTTTTCTTGGAAAAGTAGGTGCTAATTAGCAATGGGCATCTTGCTTTGTTTGTACCGGCCTTTCACAAGATGTAAACAGAATTAGCTGTGAAGATATCAAAGAAAAGCAAAAGAATTATTAAATAAATAATAAGAAGCCGTAAACATGCCTTCGAAATGACCTTAAAAGATATATTGATTATTTTTAAGGAATTAAAGCATTAAGAAATAAAATTCACTTCAGAACAATAGAGATTGAAATAGTGTAAACAGACTCGTCCAGGATTTTTCTTTCAAACTGGCAATACAAACACGCTAGTTCTCTGCTTAAAAGCCTCCAGAACGATGAATGCACCTGATGTCAAGTTAAGAAAAATATATTTCCTTTAAGTTTTTTTCTAATTCTGCATATAATAGGATCAATTCAGTGATGCTAAGAGTTGATATACTGTAAATAGTCCATGAGCCAAGGCACTTTTTAGTACCACTCGAGGGGGCAAATGCTATCATACATTTTCTGAAAGCTATTAACCTGCAGATCAAGAAAATATATGATAGCCTTGTCATATTTGTAGCTTAAGGGTGTCACGTGACCTTGAAGTCGAACTTTACGCATAATGAGCTGATATATACCATCAACTCTTTATTTATTCATATCTCTTTTGACTTTTAATGTAATGATGTTGTTATAGTTGCAAACAGTTGGTTTCTCAATAGGCTTTATTGCATGTATAACATCCTATTAATATTCCTCATTGGGGTCACGTGACAATGACATCATTTTCAAAAAGAGCTGAAAATTTAAGGTAAAGAGAAATAGTGTTATAAATAACCAATAAATACAAATTTCCAATTGTAAACAGTAAAGCTACATTAAACTAAGTATTATAACTAAACCTGGCCAGTTTTTTTCTATAAATTTGTTATATTATCGCGAATTACAATATTTATGTAAACCAGAAGTAGTTTTGGGTACCCTGTGGTAAAACAGAAAATATGGATATTTCGGAGTTTTTCATCTTTCGAAACAAATTCCTTAAATTTAAGATATGTTACATCGGTTTCCATATTATGACAGTCTTTATATAAGATAACTATGAAGAAGCAAAGACCGATACAACGTAGAATTTTGAAATTAGTGTAACAATATTTCGGCTGGCCACACCAGCCTTCTTCAGGTACAATGAAGAAAATTTACATTGGCGTGTATTTTTGAACTTGATACTGAGCTGTCATAAAACAGATTACAATATGATAGATCGTGAAAAAATGTTAAGAAGGTGAAAACAGATATCTAGTATGACTCTTCCCGGATGTTAAGGCCATGAGGTTTGAGTGTTCTCGCCTGTGCGATTATCTATCATATTGTAATCTGTTTTATGACAGCTCAGTATCAAGTTCAAAAATACACGCCAATGTAAATTTTCTTCATTGTACCTGAAGAAGGCTGGTGTGGCCAGCCGAAATATTGTGCCACTAATTTCAAAATTCTACGTTGTATCGGTCTTTGCTTCTTCATAGTTATTTTTTATTTGATAGCCGATTAGATCACTAGTTTGATCCAACGTACACCAGCAGGATTGTCGTTCACGGTTGCTTGCTTGAACAATTCTTTATATAAGAGCCATCGAAATCGCAAGTTATGTTTTATTTCTTCTACAGAGCGTCAGTGACCATCTCGTGGCCAGTCTCGTGAAGTATATTTGTATTGTGATGTTAAAAGAGTACCAAATATCTTATAACTGTTTTAACAAAAAGAGGTTTATATGAAGCGATTTTGTTTATAGTTATACAAATTATTGATTCAGTACATTTCAATGATAAACTTACAGGTCTTCTATGTCTGTTTATTACGGTCATTTTACAGAGAAGTCAGTGTGTTATGAATGTTGTAATTCTTATTATTTCGGTATTCGATAGGCAACATTTGTGTAATATAGTCCAGTTTTGTTTATAGTTCATACAAATTATTGATTTAGGCAGGAGCCCATTACCAGGAGCGTCCATATATACTATACCCGTGAGTCAGCGTATGAGCGGTTTGAGCTATTTTTAGAACATGTTTCGCGGGTAACTGCCTTCTGACTCTGCTGCGATCGTGCATATGCTTGCCGTAATTATCGAGATTAAGAATGATCTATTGTTCTTTGAGGGTGATTTTACTAACGCTGCATTGTCCTGACTATGGTTTGATTGGATTCCTAAAGTGTGGGCACGTGAACTCCCGTGAGATCTGTTCTAAATATAGCTCAATCCGGTCATACGCTGACTCACAGACCCAGTATGGGAGATGGACCCTCCTGGTAATGGGCTCCTGATTTAGGACATTACTATGATAAACTTGATGGTCTTTTAAGTCTGTTTTTTCGAAATGAACCTGAAAAAAATGTGTAATCAGAATAGGTCTCTTGATTTCAGAGAAGCGAAAACAAGGGAGGGAGGACGTGCACAATAATATTACAAAGCGCTTCCGAACAGATACACGGCAGAATGCATAATACATTGCACAAACGACCTTGACAGTCAGAGCTTGTCTAAATTAAAAGACATTGAATCATGGCGAACATTGGTAAAGGCAGCACAAATTAGAGATCATAAACCGCTTCTTGACATCGCAGCTGCTACAGATGAATCCGAAATCCCAAGAATTGAATATCATCGTAAGTGTCGCAGCATTTTTACCATGAAAAAGTCCTGAGATTGAGACAAGCACTTCATGGCCCCCAAAGCCATCAGAGCTGCAAGAAAGTGCTGTCGATATCCCCGATTGTCTAGGAATGTTCTTTTTTAAGACGTACACTCCCTGACTGGTAACCTAGACATGCAGCAAGACACATCTTCTAGGGTTAAACGTCTCTTCAATTCCTTTGGCCAAGACTGTGTGTAAGGGGTAAGCTGTAGGAAGCAGAAACCCCCAAAGCACATCTTACTGCCTTATGCAATTAAGTCTCTAACCAACAACGTAGAGCTGATACAAATTATAAATCGCTGCGGCCATGGGCTTTCCTACTCGCAGATCGAAAAGATTGACACAGCCTTGTGCTTACACAAGATGGCTAGATCATCAGATGAGAGTGTTCCACTTCCAGAACATATCCAGCCATTTGTCCGCACAACAGTGGCTTGGGATAATATCGACAGGTTAGAGGAGACGCTTTCCGGTACATGGTGGCACCTCTCTCAAGGTAAACGGAATTGCTGTACGGGCAAAAGTGTTTAGTCCACAACTCCCACCCGATCCTGTTGTCGTGAAAGAAAGAAAAACGAAATGTAGAGCTGCCTCCATTATTGCTCGCAGTATATAATGCTGGTGCCCGTGTTGGACCTCCTGCGCGAAAATATGTAGAGGTGACATCTGCAGAGGTATTACAAAATGCTTGGAAGAAGAATCTGCTGTGGGTGTTTACCCGTCTACATGAAGCCGACAATCAGAGGGTTAGCAGCTGAACAGGGTTTAATATTTCCAGTCGTGATGATGTAACTGTGTCCCAAGATAACGTGGGATACCTTCCTTCGATAGATGCACCAGCAACTAATCTATCAACTATTTATGAGGTACTGCTGCAGTCGGTCAAGATAAAAGATGCATTAGCTCTAAAATGTATCCTTGTTTTTGACCAGGCACTTCATGCAAAAGCTGCAGAAGTCATCTGGAAGAGAAGTGATCAGTTTCGGGACATTGTTCCTAGGATGGATGTGTTCCATACAATATGCACATTGCTCTCCATTATTGGAAAGCGATTCCAAGATGCTGGATTTAGAGACCTTTGTATAGAATCTGGAGTAATTGCTGAAGGTTTCCGGAGTCCTAGACGGCCGTCTGTCCGATTTCATAAGCCGATGTACGAAGTACTTCTCCACCTTGCGTGGAAAGGCTTCCAATCGTGGTTGCAAGTTTGCCATGGAGACAAGATACAACTGGTAGAAGATGTGGTTAACGATTTGGAGGGCCTTCGCAACAGCGTTTGTAAGAAGGAATTGGAAGAAGTGTTGGAGGGCCCTTCATTTTTTGCTCTATAGAGCTATTTGACGTCTACCTAGATTACCTTCGTTGTGAGAATGGGAACCTTAATTTCAGCCTTCTGGATGTCGTACATCGACATGGAGGGCTTCTGAGAGGTTCCAGAGCGGGAGATTGGAATTTACATTTGTCATGTATCAGAGCAATGATACCCTGGTGTTTTGCATATGATAATCTGAATTACGCAAGATACTTGTCAGCCTACATCGAGGAGATGTCCTACCTCGACCAAGAACATCCTGATGTTTATGAGTATGTTATGTCTGGAGTTTTTCGGTTGCCATTGGTGCAGAAAACCCATTCGGAAGAATTCCAGTTGATCAGGCATGTGAAGAAACTGTCAATAAAGACACTCAAAGACCAGGAGGGACAAAGTGATTCAGTTTGAAGCCGGGAGCAGTCAGCAGATACTACATGGTTGCTGAGTACAGGAGCATATTTCCTAGACAACTCATGAGAGACATGTTGGATTTGAAGTCCCACTTTAGCCATGCAGATCTACAACGTACGAGAATACGTAGCTAAGGATGAAGCAGATGTGAAGTCACTGTTGGAAATGTTGGAGAGTAATTGGATCGACCCATTTTGCAGTGAACAACAAGACCTTGTGTGTCTCTCCACAGGGAAGGTTGCTCCATCTCACGTTGAGGCAGATTTGCTTCATGCCAGAGATACCGGAGAACGAGCCTACAGAGAATTTAGCGACCAGGGACTTGAAAGCTGTCCACCCGAACATAAGTTCCACGATAAGATGACAAAATAGAAGTGAAAAACGTTCAGCTAGCTTGACAAGAAGATGTACGTTCGCAAAGAAAGTGGTAAAGACATCATCTTGAAAGCAGATCGCATCTTATTTGGGCAAAAGATCGTGATAGCTGAGAGCAGAAGCCTCAAGATGAGGGATGTTTTAGCCCATCCTCTTGGACCACTGCCATGGTCACTGGCAACGTCAGACGGTTCGTTAAGAAAAACTATCAAGGCTGCACTCGCTAAAGAACTCCAGAAGAATGTTCCTCCAGCTGAAAGAATCCCTGGACCATGTGCATTCATCATCGATGGTATGAGTGTTGTTCAAATCCTCAAGGGTGATCACAAGACATTTTCAGAAGTTGAAGATGATCTTCTCTGCATGGGCCTTCATGAATGTCCCGACAGTGAGCGGATTGATATCGTCTTTGATGTTTACAGGCTGGATTCCATAAGGCAAAACAGAACGACTGTTTCTGGGATGCAATACAAAAATATTACTTCTGGACACAAAGTACAGCAGTGGAGAAAGTTCATAGCCGATCCAAGCAACAGAGTGGAAGCAAGACAAATACAGAGCAAAGCTACAAGGAAAAGTCTTGTTTGTCATTGTGAGGAAGATTGTTTGGTAAGATAACCACAGACAAGGTAGAGAAAGCAGACGACCTGAAGTCGACACAGGAGGAAGCAGACACACGTCGCTTCTATTCCATTCAGATCACGCTGCTACAACAGGTTACAAGTCAATCGTCATTGCATCAGAGGATACAGATGTCTTTGTACTTTGCCTTGCCTTCAACAGTACTATCCCTTGTTCTATGTATCAGAAATGTGGTACACAAACACGAACAAGGTACGTCGACATCGAAAAGGTTGCACAGGCACCTGGGGAGTCATTTTGCAAATATCTCCCAGGTTTGCATGCTTTCACTGTTTGTGATACCGTTAGCGCTTGTCCCGGACGTGGTAAAGTTGGTGCAATTAGGAATCTCGAGTGCAACCAGTCATCACAAGAAATATTGCAGCAGCTATATATAGGAGTGCAATCAGAACTCTCTGAGGAGCTTTTCTGTCATTTACACAAATTTACCTGTCTGATGTACAGTTCCAACCCTGGCACTGAGGATGTCAACGAGCTGAGGTACAGGCTGATTTGTGCCAGGAAAGGGGACCTTGACTCGAATCAACTTCCTCCTTGTGCTGACTGTCTGCATAAGCACTGTCAACGCGCCAACTACCAGGCAAGAATATGGCGACAAAGTCTTGTCGGATGCCCTGACGTTCCATCACCGGTTGGATCAGGCTGGTGTCGGATGGTGCTGATGATGCTAAAGTCTTGCACTAGACTGGATGGTTGTTGACCCAGCTCCAAAAGCTGTATTGCAGCTATTGTCCTGCAGATGTGTGCGCTCATGCAAGCTGCCTGGTTGTTCATGTCTAATGAATGGACTGAAGTGCAATGACATGTGCAAACTTAAGGATTGTCAGAACTGCTCAAACGAGGACAGTGATAATCTGAAAGTCATACATTGTAGATGACGATTATGAAGATAAGGAGTGATTTCACAATATAATGTTACATATCATAATTGATATACATGTATTTCCCAGTAGGTTTCTAGCTACTCGTGTATGAGGTCTAGTGTTACCTACTGTCGATAGGCAGAGAGCAGATATAATAATGCCAACTTTCGGTATAGCATCGATATAACGTTCGATATAGCACCCAAAAGAAATAAATTGACTCCTGGCTTAACTTAATCAATGGCTCTTAAAGAAATACAACGACTTCAATAGCATTGACACTGTTGTTGCATGTCTTACATTGAAGAAATTTGCTTGGAAAGATGAAAAACTCTGAAATATCCAAATTTTCGGATTTAGCACAGGGTACCCAAAACTACTTCCGGTTTACAAAAATATCGTAACATTCGTGATAATATAACAAATTCAAAGAAAAACAGGTCAGGTTTCGTTATAAGACTTAGTTTAATGTAGCTTTACTGTTTACAATTGGAATTTTGTATTTATTGGTTAATTATAATATTATATTTCCGCTTTATCTTTAATTTGTACCTCTTTTTGAAAATGACGTCATTGTCACGTGACCCCAATGAGGAATACTAATACAATTTTATACATGCAATAAAGCCTATTGAGAAACCAACTGTTTGCAACTATAACAACATCATTACATTAAAATTTAAAAGAGATATGAATAAATAAAGAGTTCATGGTGTATATCAGCTCATTATGCATAATTTTGAGTTTAAGGTCACGTGACACCCTTAAGCTACAAATATGACAAGGCTATCATATATTTTCTTGATCTTCAGGTCAATAGCTTTCAGAAAATGTATGATAGCATTTGCCCCCTCGAGTGGTACTAATTTGCCATTTTTGGGCACTCGGCTCATGGACTAAAAGTAAACAATATTTTTTTCTGAGAATTCAAGGATGTTTGAGTAGCTATGCGGCCCTGCCGACATTTTGATATTCACTTCGAGTTACGTTCATCGGAGGTTGGCGCGATATCTGCAAAATATCGAAAATCCGATATTATTGCTGCCGCAGCGAGCGAGCCTGAAGCGAGCTACTTTGCAGCTACTTTGGAGGATGCTTAATGCGAAGATCGTGTCTTCGTTCGAGAGGTGAGGGGTAGACATTTTGCCAAACAGCGTAAATTCCCACTCAACATCCAAACTATAAACTTGTAGTATGGTGTTTTTTCGCTTATTCGCACTGTAGCTTCCGTAAATTAATTGAAACTTCAATGCCTGTACTTCGTTCGTAAAATATAAATACGAATTTCACGAGCAGATTGTTAACTATTATTATTATTAAAATCACTTATTTCACGGTATTGCTAACAGCATAACTCTGATTTACATAGAATCCGTGGCTAAAAATACATCCGTAGTATATAATTAAAAGTAATTCCTAATACTATATATCTAATTATGTACTTATATACTCGTATAAACAATAATATATAAAATAGTAGTAACAATAACAAATACAAAAGTAAAGTAACATATAGTAAAACTAGTCCAAAAGTCAATTAAGAGAGAGGCAGTCACCATGTTGTTCTGAAAAGAAACCAACGACCTCAGTAGTCTCGCGTAATTCAGCTGGAAGCTGGTTCCAGAGCTTTGCTCCATTATAGGAGATGCTCTTTTTCGCAAACTCAGTTTTTGGGAGGGGCAAGCAGAGTTTGGTATCTGGCAGATCGTAGAATCATACCCTGCATAGACATTTCGAATTTTGTATGTAGAGAAGTGAGAAATCACCCCTTAGTTCGCTGGTAATGTTATCAACTCCATTCAGTCACATCTGACCCGGAACTTGGTTATTGCGCAACCGCTCATGTCACTTATTTCTGGCGATGTAAAACGTTTGTGACCCTGATGAATACTTCCTGCTTTGAATAAAGCGGAGTTTGACATGATAATTCGATAAAATGGTACTTACACTGTGTTGAGAAAATATGGATATCGCGCCGGGATATATCCTCTGAGACCCAGGGAGTCAAAGCAAGGTGATCACCGGCCGGTGACCATGAATTCAGGGAAATGGTATGTTTGCTAAAAGGTATGCGTGTGGTCACCCTGTGTTGTACGTCAAGTTTAGTGTTACTGCTCACTACGCTCGCAGCAATAGACCAGTTCGTGGTAAATTCCGCCATTTTGAAAAGGGTGCAAACATGGCGCGAAAAACAGTTTGTATGGTAATCGATGAGAATCCGATACCAAATAAAATCCGTAAAATCGAATTTCTGAAATATTCTTCAGATACAAACTTAAGATACCAGGTAAAAGATTAACATATCGAAATTTGAGGGATGTAGCTATCCTGGGAAGCGTGCATACATTGTCTGTAAAAACGAGTCAAATTCAGCGTGAACATTTACAGACAATCTATGGAAAACTATTAGACATCTATTAGATATCTATTAGATATCTACTAGATAAAGGTCTTTCTCTCCTATGAAGGCCGTTGATATTCGATACTATCGGATATGTTCTATAATTAGATATCTATTAGATAAAGGTCTCTCTCCTCAGAAGGACGTTGATATTCGATATTATCCGATATTATCGACTATTTTCTAATTAGACATCTATTAGATACCTATTAGGTGACGGTCTCTCTCCTTTGTGAAGGACTATTACCGACAAATACTGCATTATGATTGGCTACCATACTATAGGTCTATTTGTGATAGCCGATGGTAGAGAAAAATCGCACGCATTTTCACGAAATAATTTTTTTTTCAGCTTGAATTTGTTTCTTTCTATTATTTTCTACTGCCCTTCCAGTTAGTTTATACTAAAACAATTAGACCCCTAGCCCTCGTGGGCTACGAGTTAAATAGCCCATTCAGCTGCGCCTCATGGGCTATTGACTCGTAGCCCATTCGCCGGCTGCGGGTCTAATTGTTAATTATCCGATATTATCAACTATTTTCTAATAAGATATCTATTAGACAAAGGTCTCTCTCCTCTGTGAAGGAGATATTCGATATTAATATATACCGCACCAGTGAATATCACTTTTCGCCGCTTTGATTGGCTACTCAAACAGTAAATATGATTTCATATTCACCTCCGAGCGAAGCAGCGATCAACTCGCGCGAGTTTTTGTCCATTTGACAGAAAATAAAATTACTATTTGGTGCTGCCTATTCACCTGCAGTGTGGTATATACTAAAACAATTATTTACCTCAGTGTTGGTGAATAATTGTTAATTATCCGATATTATCGACTATTTTCTAATTAGACATCTACTAGACAAAAGTCTCTCTCCTCTGTGAAGGAGGTTGATATTCGATATTAATATATAATTATCGATGAAATACCAGTGTATATTTCTTTCTAAAAACTGATATATATTCACACGTGAAAAATAAATGATATCTTCACACGTGAATATATCACTTTTGAAAATATAACTGGCTTTCAAAGATTTCTAGTCTTTTTAGTTAGAGATTGAAACAGGTATTTCAGTCTATAATTATAAGTTATATTAAACAGAACATTACATGGCCGCTTGGAGATACGAATTTTATCTTCTTGTGTTGATAAAATATCAGTTTCATCAACACTCGAAGATATAAAATCCGTATCTCCGTGGGCCATGTATTATATCCTCTATTTATCCGATATTATCGACTACTTTCTAATTAGACATCTATTAGATATCTATTAGATAAAGGTTTCTCTCCTCTGTCAAAACATAATAGTTATTTATAATTTAAAAACCTACACACAGCACAGCGGACCGAGGCTGCATGTCCGTTTGCTTGGGTGAAAGAACGGCCATCACGTGTATGTTCGTGATTCATAGCGCACTTATTCATAGCCGAGAGTCACTGCCTAGCAAAAGAGCCGGTTTGAAAAGTGGCCCTGTGTTCTATTATAGCTCAGTGTGTGTAGGTTATTTATGAAATTATAAACAACTGTAATTACAGTACCTTTTTGATCACTTACATGTACATGTTTTGACAGTACGACATTTCGCTTTATTAGCCGCTGAAAGAACGAAGCAAAGGAGCCACCGACAGCACCGAAACACGCTATAAAATAGGAAATTTCATGGTTGTTCATGGCCGTGATCCACTACTGCCAAGCAAACGACCAGCCTCGGTAGTTATATACCTTGAAAACAAACTCGTAGTTCGCCTCTTCGGTAACTGAGATTGCAACTAAGAGCTAATCGATAATTCATGTTTTTATTTCAACCAATCAGAGACACTACAGGGCAGGCTAGATGTCTACGTCATCATTATGGAATTTTCTGTCTGGTTGCTCAGGTTTTGCACCATCACGTGCCTTCCTAGCAACTGCTGCTACGCCGCCATGTTGGATGGCAGGTAGAACAAAAATGGCGTACTGTTTGACTGAGCACGCAACTTCTTCCTCCAAGTAACGAAGACTGTTTGATAGAAAGTGGTCTAAATTAAGAAACATGTATATTTTTTTACATAAATCGGCTTGTCTATGCTGAGATTGATGTCTTTTAAGTGATCTTAGCAATGTTTTAAACTTTTATGAGCTGCGCTCACTGACGGCTGAACTCTTTGGTCGAGTTGATGGTCAACAGTAACTGCTCCCCTCACCTGATATACATATTGCATCTTTCTGGAGAATCAATAAAAAGTTCTTTAGTTTTAAGATGTTATTCGAAAACATCCAAAAAGTTTTTTGTTTAGCATTGCCGCACCGACTCACGAACTGTCTGAAATAGGACATGACTTCAATACATGTTCAATGCGGATTAATCTCGGGAAACATTTGGCTTGTCGCATTCCACGCTTTTTGAGATTTGACAAAGAAAAGCTTTCAGAAACTTGCATTTACCGATAAACTAAAACTGGCGAGTACTGGTTCGTTGTTTCAAGCAATATGCTAATTTGTCAAACATTTGGTAATGAACACAAAACAATGGCGGGCGTCGGTGAGAATAACATGAGCACACGTTTCACCAAGAATAAAAACCTTTCATTTTTGACTAGGTTTTAGACGCTTTCAACGAATTATACCGTATAAAACAAAAATGGCGATGAAATTAGCCAGTTATACGTTTGCTTACTTTTAAAAGTTGTCTCGGGCGAGAACACTTATAATGGTTCTAAATTAAAGAGACACTGAAGATAACTCAGTTATAGTCAGTTTAGTGACTATACATCGTTTACGATGACTTGCGTGTTTCCGAGACGTTCATATGCATTGTTTGTATGTTTGCATTCTCTATTAAAAAGCACCAGACTGAACAGTTCGGCGGAAGAGTATAGCCAACCAGTGGTAAGTTAGTTTAAACTTAAATTACAGGGAAATTTAGTTCAGAAACCATCGTGGTCAAAGTGTTTTTCAATATATTATTGAACTTTGCCCAAATTTAGGCCAGGGCTAAATTAGGCCATCACTCGAACTCCCGCGCTCAGTCAAACTGGGCCGGGTTGTTCAAAGCCCGATAACCAATAGGTTTTGTGCAGAGTTAATACAGGATTAACACTAATCGGGCTTTGAACAACCCGGCCCAGTACGCCATTTTGGTTCTACCTGCCATCCAACATAGCGGCGTAGCAACAGTTGCTAGGGAGTCACGTGATAGTGCAAAACCTCTATTGGCGATAAAATTGTGAGATCGAGCGGAAATAGCCCACTATAGATATATGCTTCACTTGTCACACATTAAGGTTTCGATAGGAGGCTCCGGGGAATAATGCTCAGTGATTCGTGAAAAGAGAAAAGAGAAAATAGAAAAGAGAAAAGAGAAAAGAGAAAAGAGAAAAGAGAAAAGAGAAAAGAGAAAAGAGAAAAGAGAAAAGAGAAAAGAGAAAAGAGAAAAGAGAAAAGAGAAAAGAGAAAAGAGAAAAGAGAAAAGAATAAATTTAATTTACCCCAGAGCCTCATAATGAAACCTGTGTGCGTTACAAGACAGTGAAGCATATATCGAAAGTGGGCTATTGCGGCTGTCTTCTCATGCTAACTTTACATGCGCCGAACGCAAATAAAACAAAAGATAATTAGGCGGCTTATTTTGATCTAAATAGGTTCGGCACATGAAAATCCCGATGTTTGAAATGGAGTTTTAGTTGACTATGATGACACAATGTCGTCTTACTTAAATTAGACCCAGATGGGGATGAAAACGCTCGTTTAAACATAGTTTCGCCTTATTAGTAAAGTGCACCCATATATAAGCCCTAGTCAGTTATCTTTGATATCGATTGTATATGAAGTGGATAGTCCAACGGTAGAATATTTCTTGATTTGGGTGTTTCTTGATTTGCGTCTACGAGATATAAAGGTTTATATTTCCAATATGCTAGTTTGGTGTAGAAATCACTTTGATAAGCTTCAAATATAACTTAGAATTTAAAAGTAGGTAATTTGTCTCTACCAGCATGCTTTTGTATAATAAGTGATGTCGGTGGCTGACATCATATCATTAGCATATTACAAATATAAACCTTTATATCTCGTAGACGCAACACCCAAATCAATAAATATTCTACCGTTGGACTATTCACTTCATGTACAATCGATATGAAAGATAACTGGCTTGAGCTTATATGCACTTTAAGTCATTCTTCGTGAAATTTTGTATATTATCTGGGACAATTAAGCAAAACATTTTCATCGTAATTTTGTGATAAAAAGTAGATTTATGACGTCACAGTCGATGATGTCACTACATAACCGTTTAAAAAAGTTTAACATGGTCATACTTTGTAGAGTAGTTTTCAAAGAGATTATCAAGAGGAGATGAATGCCGCAAACCATTTCTCGATATCACAAAAAAATCCGACATATCACATACTAAGGCCAGATTCAAAACAATGCTTGTTTAGCGTCCTCGCCCGACCTGAGGAATGTCCCCGACCTACTATTTTTTTTTTTCATAAAAAAACTTTAGAAAGTGTAAATTAAATGCGCCCGCGAACACCAATTATTGTACCCATACCCCTACATGTACCACTTAAAATATGCGCCGGCGCATTAAATATTTTAACATCGACGCCATTTTGTTTCTACAGCACGAGGTCATGAACACGAAGTGAGTGAATAATGTCTCGTCAAGACAAAATAAACTTCACATAGAAAAAAAAAAAAAATGGGTGGACGCTAAACAATTTTTTTTTTATCTGGCCTAATAAGTAAATTTTAAGTGCCCCCTGAACCAGACTTACAGTTAATACATATATGGTTGAATTTTTTGCTATTTTGGTTTAAGTTAGGTCATGCACCTTTTACGAAATACTAGGGGGGGCGGAAATCGCATCGTTTTCGATTATTTATTTTTTATTTCAACCTCAGAATGAAATTATTGGCAATTAATTAAATATAACGTCAGGCTGGCATTGTTTAGGATTCGTTTGTAAGACTGAAAGACTGATTCCTTATTAAAGTGCCTATAACCCTAAACATGTATTTTTTTACATCGATTCTGTATAGCGCCCTGACTAAGAATTAGAAAAAATAAAAGTGAAAAAACTAAACTTCGACGATTTTAGTGGCGTCAAAGTTAGAGAAAACATCCGTTTTGGGCCCCCTATTTCCAGTTGGAAGTCAGCGCGAGTCTTGGTGACGGCCTGGAGTTGTGACGGCAACATATCAGAGTCATTGCGTACAAAAGCCTACATATCGATATCCGGCCCAGTCAAATCACTCGAAAATACATGGTTTGGGGAATGTAATGCTAATGAAAGCTAGCAAAATCCGTATACGACAATTCTGTCGGTGGTACGTTGGATTTAACAGAGAGATCTGATCAGCCAAAAACAGTAATAAGTGAACAAGTCCAAGGACTACAGAAAAGCTGATCAAACAACGTATATATTGATAATCTAACAATATTTCGGCTGGCCAAAGCAGCCTTCTTCAGGTCACTAGATCTTAGATCTTAGATCTTAGGTCTTAGATGGTTTTGGGAACAATTTTGCCTTCTAAAACAAACAAACTGATTTATGAAAAAATTATACTTTCAAATCAAAGTTAAGTAACATCCAATCTGTAATTGATAACTGTTTAAAGTGATTAAATTAAGATTTCGACTGAACAAATTTGAATTTGTTTTTGCAAGTGAAGTGAATTTTTACAAGGCGTTACTCGTTTATGGACGACAAAGCAGAAGAAAACTGGGTTTAGCTTGAATACGCATGTCTGAACTGACTTTCTACCGCTGAATGCAGATAGTAGAATACATTTTCAGTGTTGTAATGTATTGATCATCGAGGTTTCTCGAGTTTAGGGTGGTACAAATCGTTGTTAAAAGGAGCTGCAGTAGGAGAGATTTTGGAGCGGTCAAAACGAAAGCAGACTAGAATTGTCCTTCGTATAGTTCTGGTATCAACAGGTAAGCCATATTATAAACTTGTTATGGGACTGAAGTTGTTATCTCTCTCAAATAAAATCGCATTTACTTCAAAGCGATGACCAATACCAACTGTCCTCTTCTGTGTGCAATGATTTTGATATGCGGACTTCATTTTACTACAACTACCAGAATCCTTTGCACGGTTTCTTTTGTTCCATTCATTTAGACCATTGTCTCAAAGGAGTTGGAAAATCTTAATAAGAAAATAATTCAAAAAGGAAAATGTCCTATTATAGTCACATATTCGTAATGCAGCGTTTTCCCAGCCCGGTTATTTTTAGATTTCATTTCTAAATGCTCGCTTTCATCGCGGCATGTCAGGTTGTTAACAAAATATGCCTCGTTAGGGTTTTCTGTATATATCAGCTTTGCTGTAGGCCTCGGACTTTTCACTCTTGTCGTTTATATTTTGGCTGTATAGGTCCTCACTTCAGATCCGGCGTATTTTTTGCAGGATGAATGTTCACATGAAATAAATCGACTTTCTCAAAGTCCATTCCAATTTTTTCCAATTCTAATAGGAAACTGAATCATTGCAAGTAGCACATACGTATATCTCATCAAACGCCTTTAATCATTCTGTGATCGAGATTACATTTAAAAAAACATTTGATTGGTTACATCATGTTGATTTACTTTAAAAGTGTATATCAGCCTACATTAATAATTTTGCTTGATACAATAAAAATTGGCCAAATTGAAAAAAGGACTGTGCGGAGTTCGTAAAGTTTAAAATCTAATTATAATCTATTTAAGAAATGAACTCCATCACAAGAAAGATAATATCAACATTAGTAAGTTTACCAATTCTGGAGACCTTTCATTGGATATTTACCATGTGGTGAGCTCTCAAAAATCGCAAAAATATGTAACGTTTGTTAGGACAAGCGTCACTCCAATCCATACAATTGCAATTTTTGAAAGCTTGCTAATCAGTTTCTATTTACCAAGTCATGCTCAAACTTGGTACTCTTACTAATTCCGATGTGCTTTTTCTTGTGATGAGGTTTATTTATTAATGGGATTAATTTACGAACTCGGTCCCAGTCCTTTTCATTTTGGTAGTAATGGCCAATAGACCAAACTCATCATTTGTTCCCTTTCGTGTCAAATATGAGAAACCTCAAGCTCTATATGGACGACATAAATGTGGCCACTACCGTAACGACAAGTCAATGTATCCTTCATGGAAGCTGTAGTTTTTTAAATCATCATGCCCCAGTCCCTCAAAGACCGATTGAGCTAATCCAAGATTAACGGTAATCTTTTGTTTGATTTGCTAACTCGTGGACTACTGATTTGGGATTTTTTTTGTTTGGTATTAAGTAAAAAGAGGCTATTACACGGAAAGTTGTGTAACACGGCTGGGTATTTTTACGAGTCAGTTTTGCTGAAAGGCGAGAAAAAATAAAACTGACGAATAAAATTCCCAGCCCTATTACACAACTTTCCGTGTAATAAAATGTTTATTATACGGAGTGCTAACACGAACAAAAAAGGTTTGTTTTCGCTTACATTGCTGCTCTGCTTGAAGTTGGTCGCGAGTTTGGATGAAAAAGCTACTTCATCTCCACTTCTGTAATCCGAAATGTACAAACAATAGCCGGAAAAAGATCTAGGATTCTTTTCACATATGTGCTCAGAAGGCGATAGATCAGCTCAGAAAGCGATAGAGTTTGAAAATACGCGGAGATGTCGGCCAATGTTTCAGGCTGCGATAAAGATCCAGACTCAGAGAGAAAGTTAAAAACCTTCACAGAATTAAGTTAATGCTTCTTCGCTTATTAAAGTGTGACAGGTTCCCTCAGACTCACAGCTAACAGATCAGAGGTCTCTACAAGGCGAATGGATCGGAACACGTTAATGGTCCTGATACTGTACAGGTACCGGCTATTGAAATGAATAATGATGCAAATATCACGTGCACTCTATTATTATGTGCTTCAAATTAACTTAATTTCAATAGATTAGTCGTTATTTTTCATTTTATGAAGAAGTCTTTTCTGACGTTTGACTACTTTGTACACCACTATAAATTGGCACTAATATTGAAACAGTTGTGAGTGAAATAAAAGAGTGAAATAAAATGTTATTGTTGTTGTTAGAGACCGGTCATTAATTACAGGTGGGGGGAGGCTGGTGGAAAAATGGGGTGGGTCCCCAATTTTCATGCAGCTAATAGCCTACATCCGAGATATTCCTCACTTCCTACATACAAAGGAATCAATACGAGGCTCCATGCATAATGCTCAGTCGTTCGTGACAAGACTACAACACTTCTGGAGTTTTTCACGAACGACAGAGCATTATTCACGTAGCCTCGTATTGATTCCTTTATTCGTAGGAAGTGAGGCATATCTCGGAAGTGGGCTATTAGGGGGAACATAGTAAGCTAAAGGTGAAACTGGGAGGAGGGGTCATCAAATATTGAGCATGTCATTTTCCATTTTAACCAGCCGAAAATATGACTTAAATTTTAAGCTGGTTATATGGACAAAAAATCAAAATTCTAAAAATATACGATTTTAGCTGCCAACGTGTTTTATGAGTAGACAAAACGTCATGCAACAGTATTTACAACTCTAAAAGATGAATGAAGCGATATTTTCATAAATGCTTTTGTATTGTTTATTTCCCGCCAAATTTTGGTGGGCAAATTGGCAAAATTCAAACATTCATAACTTTTGATTTCCTTAACTAATCGACATCGGGTTTTCGATTCCTTCATTCTTACAACGAGGCGATTTTAACAATATACGACATTCCGTTTTTAGAGGTAATGAACAGTTATGAGAAACGTATTACAAATGGATAAATGACGTCATTGTGACGCCACAATGGTATTAACCCTCCTACCAAAATTCAATTGTCTGCGTTGAAAACCTTTTAAAATATAGCTAGGACTCATGCCGTTTTAATGGTCGTTACGTTTGTGCCCACGGTGGAGGCTATATGGGTAATGTGAAATCAGTATGCATAAACGCTGATGCAAGGAATTGCTCAAAAAGTTTCCAAGCTCGTCTATAGATAGGTATTGATAATGGCTGAAGACTAGATTGCATTAAAGTTGAAACTATGGCTGCCAATTTGTGGGTTGCAGGTGATGGGGAACTGGTGTTGGACAATTAGGATTCATGTGACCTGGTGCCAGCTGTTTGAAGGTCTGAACCAGGAACCGAGATAAAGAATCGGCCAATGTATTAGCAATGCCTCTGATACATTTTGCTTTGAAAACTATGTTTAATCTCAAACAAGCCAGCACCAGCTTACGAACGAAAAACATCAAAGATTTGTCTAGGCAAGACTGCTTATTTATGATATGAACTAAAGCTTCATTGTCGTTAAAACAAAATACATCGATTCTGCATTTCATGACCGCACAAGTACAAACTTAAAACTATAGGATAAAATTCTAAAAAAGCAATGTTTTGAAATAACCAAGCTAGGCTTCAGGCCATTTCCCATAGCACCACTGACTACCAAATATGCCCCCAAAACCAATAGCACCTGATGGATCGGTAAACAAATTAATCTTTTGTAAATTAGACCAGAAATCATCCCGGAAAAAATGATCTGCCATTAAATTCTGATAAAAATGATAACAAGAGCTGCAAATCTTCCTTAACCTCTCAAGCGAACCTAATTATGTGGTTAGGTGCATTAACACCAATGGCAAGGTCTATTAGTCTCTGTAAAAATGCACGACCAGGGACAACCACAGAACAAGTGAAATTCAACAAACCAGTCAAGGATTGAAGCTCACGTAACGAAACTTTCTTACGGTGCATGGACGCTGAGATAAGTTGAATGCACTTATCAATCTTATCTTTAGGCAAACGAGATTCTAAAAGCACTGATTCAAGTCCAATCCCTGAAAATGACATGCAGAGTGGTTGCAGGCCCAAAAGTTTTCTCTGGTGCCATGGGAATACCCAGGTAACTAGTCACACACTTAAACATAATTCTAACTGCTTTCGGCATAATTCTTCTGTGGGGGCAACAATAAGAAAATCATCAAGCAAATGAAGAATATTGGCTATGTTCAATTTATGACGAGCAATCCACTCAATGGCAGTACTGAAAGTTTCAAAAGTTTAGCAAGAACTAGAACAACCCATAGGCATACAGCGATCGTAATAATGCATGTACATGCCTCGCCAAGAAATCCCTAACATATTATAATCCTCAGGACGAATTGGTATTATCCTAAAAGCACTCTGATGTCTGTTTTTGCCATAAAGGAGCCAGGACCAGAAAGTTTAACAAACTGAATAGCATCCTCAATAGTGCATAATGGGCACTGCATGGTATTCCCAGGAGCCAAAATTTACAAACAGACCTCGTGGAAAAGACAAATGGCGTATTAGCCGAAATTCACCAGGAGTCTTTTTAGGTACTATTCCAAGTGGTGAAATCCGAAATAAACAGATTTAAATGGGCCTGCAAGCCTGCAAGCCTATGAGCATCTAGTTCTTTTTTAAGCTTCAAATCAACAATTTCAGGGTTTTGAATAGCTGAAAGTAAGTTAATTGCCATACAAGAAATACGCTCACCATCAAAATATATTGGGAAACCTATAGTAAAACCGGAAGAGATAAATTCCACCTCTGAATGAACATAACCAGATAAGAAATAAACAAGCCTATCACTTATTATAGGAGTTGGAAGAGTGCTTACTGGTGATGGATTGGGACTTAGCAGCTGGGGTCTGTTTGCTGGCGATATTTTGTGAGCCACGAAAACTGCACTTAAAAGCTCTATGCATTCCATCACATTTAAAACATGAATGCTTAAAAGCACAACCAGAACATTCACCCCCCTTGTGGTATTTATAGCAAAAAAAACTAGGAATCTGGACAAATTGACCTGGTCGTGTAATGCCCTGGTTGTGATTGGCCTGTTGTGGCTTCTTATACACGATACTTTGGGACTTTAGCCACAATTCCCGGTGAATGTCCCCCCATGGCATTAGGCTAGCTTGTGTTTGGCGCAAAAAAATTATCATCATAAAATCGCCAGTTGAGACACCTTGCTGCCAAATCCTGAATGATATCTCCCTATTTCATGAGGGCGGGGGCCTCCGAAGGAAATTTACCGGTGCAAGCACCAACAAAAACATGAAAGGCGGTCATCCACATGTCAATGCTAGCAATCCTCTTTGGTTTTGATGTTGATTCAAGGTGCAATGATGGGGTATTTCCACCCTCAGAATTCCTTAAACTCAATTGAAATTTCTCATCGTAAGTAGGATTGCTTAGAAGTGAACCAAAATCAATATATTCATGATTCCATATCTTAGCTCTAAGTTTAGCAGATACCTTTGAATCGATAGGCAGACTGCATGACAGAGGAAGAAAGGTTCCGTGGACGAGAGGAGGAAGTGAGCAATACTAAGCTCTCACCTGCCAGAGCAGAAGTTGTAACAGCAATGGAATCTTGGATGATTGCTGTAGATAGTGAACTGTGTCCTGCCTCATGAATCATATCAACTGGAACTTCAGTAGAAGGCAATGGTGGAACAATAAGAGGGGTAGGGCTTGTTTGGGTAAGAAGAGGAGCCAGACGTTTAGTCACCTCAGTTGTCACCGTTGATTTCAACTGCTCAATTAGACAGTCCTGGTGGCAAGGCTACTGGAACTAATCCTCCAGTTGAGGTGGTTGCCGCAGAGCAAACAGGCTGTTCCCGATTAGCTCTGCTGCTGTACCAACAATCGCACTGGGTGCTGCTGTACCAGATATGCTGGAATCTGGTGAACCACCAATTACATTATTGGATGCTAACACTTCAGGGTTACTGCGCCTTGTACGCCGTCTTGGTGGAGCGTCTACAAGAAGTTCCTTAGATGAAGGCCTTTTTTGCCGTTGAGAACGCTTAGGGGGCATCTGCAAAGACAAAATTGTGCAGCAGCAAAACCATAAAATTATAGCGAGGACAAAGCCTCAATAATAATGTGAAGGCGAAGCTTCAAAATCATGTGAGAACGAAGTCTCTAATAATGTGAGGGCGAAGCCTCAGTAATAATGTGAGGACGAAGCCTCGATAATAAGGGGAGGGCGAAGCTTCAAAAGAACGTTTCAGTAGCCAATCACAGCGCGCGAAAAGTGATATTCACTGGTGTGGTATAGACTAATAGCTTTTAGTATAAACCAACTAGTGGACTATTACAAATCCTGCATTCTGATTGGCTACCCTACTATAGGTCTATTTGTGATAGCCCATGGTAGAGAAAAACCGCACGCATTTTCACGAAATAATAATGTTTTTTTCAACTTCAATTTGTTTCTTTCTATTATTTTCTACTGTCCGACTAGTTAGTTTATACTAAAACAATTAGACCTCTCGCCCTAATGGGCTGCGGGTCTAATTGTTAAATATTTGGAATATGCATGTCATTATGTGATGTCATAGGATGATACTTCTGATTTGTAATAACTGATATAAGGCCCAAATATAACATGGATGTGTAGAAAAAAAAGTAACTGACAGCACAGGTCATTACGCAGCACACATACCAGGTATTTTTTCGGCTTCAGCTTAGTTTAATTTCAAAATTTGTTTACATGTACTTTCTTTAGTTTAGTTAAGTATGGATGAAGAAATCCCAACAAATTCATGTAAGTTACATGGGTATTAAATAGTTATTGCAATACTTAATCTCCTGGTTTACGATGAATATCCACTCTTGATTTAATGTTTTTTGTTATTGTTGTTGGCCTGGAGGGAAGGGGTGTGAAATAATGATATTGAGAGAGCATCACCCGAGGCAGGAGCCCATTACCAGGAGCGTCCATCTTCCCCACTGTGTCTGTACCCCAGCACAGAGGTAGATGAGGCTATTTTTAGCATTGCGTTTCGCGCGAAAAAGAACAAAGGTAGGCTATTCTTAGCCAATCAGATGGCTAACGTCACTTCTCATTATTATTCATTATCATTCTTCTCACTTTCAACGCGGGAATTCGAATTGCTGGTTTTCACTCAATCCCCAGAGATTCAAATGTTGGTGCCCCAACAAAAGAAGCTAACGAGGAATCTATTGTTTAAGGGCACCAACATGGCGGCAACCTCTTTTCGCGGGAATTTCGAATCTAAAAATAGCCTCATCTACCCCTGTGCTGGGGACCCAACCCATAACAGAGGAACGCTCCTAGTAATGGGCTCCTGCCCGAGGGCAATGCACAAGGTGAATATATATCAACCTTAGCAGAAGGCTGTTAAAGAGCTTTATTGGGGGGATTGAAAGCAATAAAATCTCTCTTCATAAATCATAATGAAGCATACATTGTTTGCCTATATTATATTGTTGCATAAAATTACTGTTCACAAAGGTTTTCCCCTCATTGTTTTTTCCCCCGGTCCTTTCACAAAATATGGCTTATAGTGTAGTGGATATGACATGAAAACACATAAGGGAGTTAAAGCAATTGAATGAGGGTTCAAGTTCCACTTGTCACTTGCTAATGGTGGATAGCGATAAGTGAAAAATAAGCTTGTTTTTATCCTGTTGCATGTTGTGTTCAGTTCACTCGTTTCCAAAAAAAATCCTTGTACTTGTAGTTGTATAGTCGTGTTCTTTGAAGGCAGTCATTTAAGCTTCTGTGTGTGAATACTACATGAATTAAATCAGCAAATCCACAAAGCCCCAGCTTTGCTGCAGAGTGCAGTTGTTGTTATCGATTACTCGAACAGCGCCAAAACATATTGGCCGCGTCAGGCAAAAGGGCCCGGACGACATTCACTAGTTAAATATTTCCTACAACGGTGTTCCTAATAACAGGTTGAAGATTGTATTGTATTCTTGACGAGAATCGCTACATTTCATTCCTAACAATAAATGTCAGCTTCAAGAAATTGACAACAAAAATCAGGAGTGAAATTTACGTGATTTTGATGCAAGGGCCCGATTACAAATATTACCACAAAAAATAGGAATCCTGTCAGAGGGGATGATTTTGATGTATGACATTCATTTATACCTGCTGGCATTAAAGGGTAGAAAATAAATAAGATGAACAAGAAGATCACTTTTTGGCCAAAAATTATTTTCTGTAGTCATTCTACTCCCCGTAGCTCATAATATGATTTTAGCAATAGTACAAGTTACACCTTGAAACAATCGTCTGATGATAAGGAATCATTTGCGCCTGCCAAAATTGTGATCACACCCTCGTGTAAAAATATGGTCAATTTCATGAAATCAACATTACTTCTTAGTAGCACAATGTGTCGCTCGCGATGCATATTGTAATCGCACCACAAGTATAGACTCAGACTTCAGTTTATTCGCACATTTTCTAGTTAACATGGTAGTAGATAATTACAGGATAAATAAAAACATAACAATAGTAACATTTACATAACTGAAAAGAAACTATAATCAATTATTCGTGCGCAGTGATCAAAGTAGCAAGAAGCTTTCGTATTGATCACTGCCTACGTCTACCATACCTAGGAAAGAAAGGAAAAAAAGGACGGACGTGGATAAAAAGTTTAGCCTCAATAAATGAAAAGAGTTATTGTCAAACATTATTAGAGTGTGTGAGATAAGGACTGAGAGATTTAGAAATTTTTCCTAAATGTAGAGGTCGAATTAGACTGTTTAATTCCAAGATCAATGGTTTCCCAAATTTGTGATGAAATCATCGCCAGAAATAAGTGACATTTAGCAATTGTCAGTGGTGTTACAAGTCGGTCGGCTCTATGGTCAAGTGGTTAGAGCATGGGCCTTAAAATCCCGCGACCGGAGTTCGACTCCTATGCTGGACACGAAATATATTTTTTTACTTCTCTTTCTCCTTTCTCAGTTTTATTTAAACTTTTCCTCTATTTTTAAGCTATTAGAGCCGCCTTCCATACTAAAATATTGTTGTTTACTGTCTCTCAAGCCTCAAAACGGGCACGAATGGGAGATATCGCTGACCACAATTAGTATCGCAGACTCTTCTCTAGAGGTCCGGCTAGGGGTATTTTTTTAAAGGGACATTTCGGCTAGATTGCAGAATACCCCACCACTTCGAAAGATCACTTAAAAAGCCCTTACAAATTGTGCAAAACTATCCATTTAGCTCAGGTGTATTTACACTCGTTCTATGAATGATTTGGGGTTGAAAATGGGTAAGATTTATTTGAATTTCAGGGTTAGGTTTTTAGAAGGTTTGTATGAGAATTTGAGAAAATGCATTATTAATTAACCAAGTGGTGAGGTATTCTGCAATCGTTCCGATGGCGGATTCTGCCGGTTTATCCAAGATCGAAATGTTCAACTGCAAAAACGAAACCTCAAAGGAATGCACATGCAGCTGTTCTAATGGCGTTTAGTGACGACGATTAACCCTTCGTTCAGAAGGCCTGGTATAGACATTTTGCAAAATACAGTAAATTTCACCTCAGAATCCAAGTTATAAACAGTAAGTAAGCTCTTTTCTCGCCAATTCTCACTCTAGTCATCTAGTTCTGTAATAATTTGAGTCAAAACACTCGTTTATGTTTGAAAAACACGAAACCTAAAATTCACGAGCTGATTATAGAAATGTAGGTACTAGAACTATTTAATACATATTGTAGATTGAGATCCTGGTTAGACATGTTTTAAATCGTACTCAGGAAAGTGAGAAATCGAGATTAAGCGTTTTCCCCCCATAGTTTTCTTGTAATTTATATGAACTGTGCTTGCTGACCTCTGACCCAAAATTGATATTGCACAATCGGCCGTGTCGCGTTTTTCTGGCGATGTAAATTTAAATGTTTGTATTCCGTAATTTGTTCGTGCTTTAGGTCTGCTAAAGTTCTGTCTGGCGGCAAATCTTGCATTATAGGAGTAGTATGAACAATGGCGGTTCTGGCGCAGTACCAACACTTTGCCAGAACCCGCCATTGTTCATACTACTTTATACACAGTGTTGCACATATTTCGAGCTTCGGCCCAAATTGTCACTAGACATTCTCACACCTAAAAATCCAAACTTGAGTATCTATTAGAGATATGATTAGCATACTGTATATCGCCACCGATTGCGTGTTCTTCGCCCCGCGACATCGACGACCCATAGGAGATGGAGTGTGAAAAGTGTGGAAGAGTATTTAAGAGGAGCTGGAATCTGAAATGCCATCGAGAGAATCGCAAGACCCCATGTGTTAGGGTCCCAAGGCAATACATTTGTGAGAGTTGTGGCGGAGAGCTAAGCTGCTACTTTGCTTTGTGGAGACATAAGAAGAACAACTGCCCTACCTACCACCCTAAACCCATCGTTAACGAAAACTAGGCACACACGCACGCATTTACTCAATATCGTACAACCATTTAAACATATAGCTACACTATAGTATACGCTCGCCCCAATATGGAACACCTCACATTTGAGCGAACCCATCGGACCATCGGTAAGTATCTACGTGGGTGGCAGATGGACGTTCCCGTGGGCCACGAACTAGGTGTTGACCCAAGGGCCTTCCTAGAAGGCACGCGCCACGATATTCATCAGAAATTGGTGGAAGAAGTCGACGACCTACGTGGCGTGAAGTTCCAACTCGCTCTGAAGGTGATGCTCAGGAAGGACCATCCAGACGGTAGCAGTGAGTCTACTGACCCTACGATACGTCATAACCAGGAGATTGTCATGCAGACCGACGAGATTCATGAGGCCTTAGACAGAGCCATCCCAACGATTCTAGAGCATCTCGAGAAGTGGACGAATAGAGGCTCTGGATGGGTTGTCGACCACATCATCCTGCTCTGGCTAAACATCGCTCTCTACCAACCTCTGAGAGGTGGATCCTTCATCGAACTACCTCCGGAAGTTGCAAATAAGAAAGCCGTGATAAATGTAAGGAACAACGATGATAACTGCTTTCGTTGGACACTACGCTCAGCAATGTTTCCAGCCGCGAAAGACCCACAAAGAACATCGAAGTATCGAGAAGACGATGGGTTGAACTTAGATTGGCTTAGCTTACCAACGCCAATCCCACAAATAACGCGCGTGGAGAAGCAGCTCGACCTAGCAATCAATGTCTTCGGCTGGGAGAAAGGTGTGGTGGTAGTCTACAGGATTAGCAGGCAACGTGGGGACATCCACCGCATCAACATGCTGATCATAGAGAAGTCCGGAAAGTACCACTATACCTGGATCAAGGACTTGAACCGCCTCCTCTACAATCAGAGCAAGCACGAACACCGAAAGCACTTCTGCGAGCGATGCCTACATGGGTACTGCCGAGAAGATCTCCTTGAAGCCCACAAGCCCGAGTGTCAAGGTATAGGGGGAACCGCCGTGAGAGTGGAAATGCCTAAAGAGGGTGAAAACAAGCTCTCCTTCCAAAACCACCACAGACAGCTACCAGCTCCGTACGTTATCTATGCAGATTTCGAGGCTTTGACAACGAAGATCGCAGGACCAGAGTTGGATCCCACAAAGAGCAACACTCAGAACACGCAACACCATGTGGCTTGTGGCTTTGGCTACGTCGTGGTTCGATGCGATGGTCATACAGAGCCTCCAGTCGTTTACAGAGGTCTGGATGCCGCAAAACGGTTCCTGGAGGCAATGCAACGAGAAGAATCGGAAATCAAGGTAGTTTTGGAAAATCCCAAAGCAATACGGATGACCCCAGAGAATTGGTTTGCCCACGATACGGCCACAATCTGCCATGTGTGTGAGGAGCCACTCTACGGTGACTCAGTTCGCGATCATTGCCACATAACAGGCAAGTACAGAGGCGCAGCCCACAATGCTTGTAACCTCAAGCTGCGGTTGAACCCCAAAACCACGACCATACCAGTCGTATTCCACAACTTGCGGGGTTACGACTCACATCTAATAATGCAGGCTATTTCCAAGACGAAGGGGCAGATCACGTGTATTCCCAATAACACGGAGAAGTACATGTCGTTCTCCCTAGGCCAATTGCGATTCATCGACAGCGCTCAATTCCTCTTGGCATCCCTAGACAAGCTGGTGTCAGCCAACCAGCCAGAAGCCTTCCAGATTACTGCTCTGTATGAGCCTAATGTAGAGCGGCAACGCCTGCTTTTGCGAAAAGTCATCTATCCGTATGAGTATATGGATAGCTGGGATCGGTTTGCAGATCCACTCCCACCACAAGCCGACTTCTACAGCAAGCTATCAGCTGAAGGCATTTCCGAGGAGGACTACGAACACGCTCTGAGGGTCTGGAGCGCCTTCGACTGTAAGAATATGGGAGATTACCACGATCTATATCTCCGAACTGATGTGCTTCTTCTGGCAGATGTCTTTGAGACCTTTCGGGAAACGTGTCTACATCAGTATGGCTTGGATCCTGCACACTACTACACCAGCCCTGGTCTCTCTTGGGATGCGCTCTTGAAAACTACAGGTGTGGAGCTCGAGCTGCTTGTGGACTATGACCAGCATCTCTTCGTAGAGAAAGGCCTACGTGGTGGAATATCCATGGTATCGAAGAGACATGCCAAGGCCAACAATCCTCTGGTTGAGTGCCATGACCAATCCAAGCCCACAACGTACATCCAGTACCTCGATGCCAACAACCTATATGGATGGGCGATGAGTCAGCCACTACCAACGGGAGGCTTCGGGTGGGTAGAGGACCTTCGAGGACTCACCAATACCATAGTGGACTGTCCATCCGACAGCCCCAAGGGCTACATACTAGAGGTGGATCTTGAATACCCACAAGAACTCCACAACGCACACAATGCCTATCCGCTAGCACCAGAGCGCATGAAGATCCCAAAGGAGTGGATGTCCGAATATCAGTGCAACCTCAAAGGTACGTCGATAGAGGTTGAAAAGTTGGTGCCGAACCTCCACGACAAAGAGCGGTACGTACTCCACTACCGCAATCTACAGCTTTACCTATCCCTAGGCATGCATCTCAAGAAGATTCACAGAGCGCTACGATTTGACCAAAGTCCATGGATGGAGCCTTATATCCGAAAGAACACTGACCTTCGTAAACTGGCTACGAGCGACTTCGAGAAAGACCTCTACAAACTGATGAACAACAGCGTCTTCGGTAAAACCATGGAGAACTTACGCAAGCGCGTAAATGTCGATCTAGTGCGTGCCAGCGAAGAGGACAAACTTACACGTCTGATTGCTAGCTCAACCTTCGCACGGGCAAACGTCTTCGATGATGATTTGGCAGCCCTGCATATGCATAAGAGTCGACTGACTTTGAACCGCCCAGTCTACGTGGGGATGAGCATTCTTGACCTCTCAAAGCATCTGATGTACGACTTCTACTACAACCAACTGCTTGGACAGTATGGAGACCGATGCAGCTAGTCTATACAGACACAGACAGTTTACTACTTGAGATCCAGACAGACGATGTGTATGCCGACATGGCTGCCCACGAAGATCTCTACGACACATCTGACTACCCTAAGGAGCATCCACTACATAGCACAGCGAACGAGAAAGTCCTTGGAAAGATGAAGGACGAGTGTGCCGGGCGCCCAATCGCTGAGTATGTAGCCCTTCGACCGAAGATGTATTCTATCCTAGAGGCTGATGGGAAAAGCATAAGGAAGGCTAAAGGCATCCGCAAGGTAGTTGTAAAGAAGCACATCCGCCACGAGCAGTACAAAGAGTCGCTATTTTCTAAGAAAACCTTCCGGCATGGGATGGATGTACTACGATCGAAAGGCCACCACATCTATGGGCAGCACATTAATAAGGTATCCCTTTCACCATTCGACTCCAAGCGTTGGATCCATAATAATGGAATCGATACATTAGCCTATGGACATAAAAACTTAGACATGGATGATTTTATTTACGAGCTGCTACACTAGGCACGAACAGAATACCTCTTGGTGGTAGTTCCGTATCTGGTGGAACGACTTGTAGCTCTTCACGAACGAATCCACGTTTGGGTGGTCCTTCTCCCCTTCTCTCTTCGCAAGGTAGTACAGCACAGGCTGTCCCGAAGATACTACACTTCGCGAAATAGCGTATATCTGTAAACTCCATACGGGATCAGTAGCTCTACGTTTTTCACCCCCTTCCAATTCTCCTGGTGCGTAGAGATATCGAACTAAGACGTCAAATGGTAGGCGCTCTTCTCTCAATCCAACAGTGCGCGAATATGTAGGAGTCTTTAGATCTACTTGTTGCGTCACTACAGAATTCGAAGGCTCTTTTCCTGTAAGTCGAGTCACCTCACTGTTCAGGGCTTTGATAACCATTGGTAAACGAACTACCCATTCTCTACTACGCGCGTCCGATCCTTCCGAAGTAAGCACCATCTCTTGTGCATATTGATATCCAAACAATCTCTCAGCTAATGTCCTATTCGCTCGTTCGACGAAGCCTTGCGCTCTATGATTACCAGCCTCACCTCGTTGAACTTTCGTACCATGTAGTTCTAGCGTTTCAGACATACGCCCCATGAATTCTCTACCAGGGTCTACTTGCAACGTCTTTGGCCATTCGAGTGGACTACGTTTGTAGATTCGTTCGAATGCAGCAGCGACTTCGCCACTATCTTTAGATGCTAAAGGTTCGGCTTCTTTGTATCGAGAAGCTACATCGATTACTACTAAAGCGTACTTGTATAGCTTTCGTCCACGCCCAGGTCGATCGTGTGGTAAGAATATCAAATCAGCTTGGTGGACTTCATTTGGTTTCGATACAGTCCAATGCGGTCGTGGAATGTGTTTTGGTGGTGGTAGATATACTTGCCATATAGATTGCTTTTCCAACCAACTCCTAGCTACGTCTTCTGATGCTTTCGCTGCTACCGATAGCTTGCCAATTGCAGAGTGACCTTTCCAATAGCCCATAGGACCATAGAAGATATTCGCAAGTTTAGCATCCATCATACATCTATGCATTCTAACCTTCAACAGATGAAAAAAAGAAAAGAATAAGAACCTATCCACCCAGTCCTTATTCCTTTCTTTTTCCTTTTTTTTTTTTTTCCTTTTTTCCTTTTTTTCTTTTCGTATTTTTTAGTAGTGACCTAGTAGTAGCCTAGTAGTGACCTAGTAGTAGCCTAGTAGTAGCTTAGTAGTAACCTAGTAGTAGCCTAGTAGTAGCCTAGTAGTAACCTAGTAGTAGCCTAGTAGTAGCCTAGTAGTAACCTAGTAGTAGCCTAGTAGTAACCTAGTAGTAACCTAGTAGTAGCCTAGTAGTAACCTAGTAGTAGTGGCAATGGCTATAGCCATCTACTAATGGCGTATCCAGCGCCTAGCATTCCACCACCAACGTAGAGCAACTCGCCAGTCTTCTGATTGTTAGAGGGTCGGTAGTAGTCAGATAAGCGGGGTTCTTTCATTCCTTCGAGCCGTTTAAGCGCCTTACGTAACTTATCGGATTGCACCAAGGCTTTGTTGGTATCTCTTTGAACGTCGTATGCGTCGCGTTCGAGACCTTCCTGATTTTGTGCAAAGTCGTATAGTCTTTGACGTTCGGTTCTATACGCTGTCATTTCAGATTCTTGTCTTTCGATGGCCCTATCGTGTCTCTCTCGTTCTGCATCTGTATCTCCCTTTCCAATCATTCTAGCTAGTATGCCACCACCAGTAAATGCCGTCGCATTCAAAACAGCGCCGAAAACTGTCATAGCAATTGCTGCTGCCATTACGGTATGATCTTTTGTTTCTCAAGATATTGTTTCGCGTATAAGCTACCAAGTACGGCCGATGCTGTATGAAATGCTACTACGATAGCTACGTTCTCGCGGAAGGGTTTACATATGCTCGTTAGTTGTTGGGACAGCACCCAAATGGAAAGCCCTATATGTCGTGCAGAAAAGGCTAAGTCCACTAGCTTGTCAGTTCGTTTCTTGACGTCCTTCGATGCGGCGCAATCATCGAGAATCAATAGAGTATTGGTACCTGACCAAAATGTTGCGCAAATGCTCAAAGTAGCATCGATGGCATCCTGCGGTGGTGACATGACGAAGAAACGAGGATCTCGATTTGCAAATCCACAATAAAACCTATCGTGGATTTGCAAATCGAGATCCTCGTTTCTTCGTCATGTCACCACCGCAGGATGCCATCGATGCTACTTTGAGCATTTGCGCAGCATATGTAAACCCTTCCGCGAGAACGTAGCTATCGTAGTAGCATTTCATACAGCATCGGCCGTAGATGGCAAAAGGATATTTGAGGATTATGGAGGCTCGCAAGAATGTAAAGAGTTACGAACGATACTTGGATCCCATAAGTTCGCTCGCATGTGCTTCTGTCTACGCCATCCTTTCTCTATGATCAGCATGTTGATGCGGTGGATGTCCCCACGTTGCCTGCTAATCCTGTAGACTACCACCACACCTTTCTCCCAGCCGAAGACATTGATTGCTAGGTCGAGCTGCTTCTCCACGCGCGTTATTTGTGGGATTGGCGTTGGTAAGCTAAGCCAATCTAAGTTCAACCCATCGTCTTCTCGATACTTCGATGTTCTTTGTGGGTCTTTCGCGGCTGGAAACATTGCTGAGCGTAGTGTCCAACGAAAGCAGTTATCATCGTTGTTCCTTACATTTATCACGGCTTTCTTATTTGCAACTTCCGGAGGTAGTTCGATGAAGGATCCACCTCTCAGAGGTTGGTAGAGAGCGATGTTTAGCCAGAGCAGGATGATGTGGTCGACAACCCATCCAGAGCCTCTATTCGTCCACTTCTCGAGATGCTCTAGAATCGTTGGGATGGCTCTGTCTAAGGCCTCATGAATCTCGTCGGTCTGCATGACAATCTCCTGGTTATGACGTATCGTAGGGTCAGTAGACTCACTGCTACCGTCTGGATGGTCCTTCCTGAGCATCACCTTCAGAGCGAGTTGGAACTTCACGCCACGTAGGTCGTCGACTTCTTCCACCAATTTCTGATGAATATCGTGGCGCGTGCCTTCTAGGAAGGCCCTTGGGTCAACACCTAGTTCGTGGCCCACGGGAACGTCCATCTGCCACCCACGTAGATACTTACCGATGGTCCGATGGGTTCGCTCAAATGTGAGGTGTTCCATATTGGGGCGAGCGTATACTATAGTGTAGCTATATGTTTAAATGGTTGTACGATATTGAGTAAATGCGTGCGTGTGTGCCTAGTTTTCGTTAACGATGGGTTTAGGGTGGTAGGTAGGGCAGTTGTTCTTCTTATGTCTCCACAAAGCAAAGTAGCAGCTTAGCTCTCCGCCACAACTCTCACAAATGTATTGCCTTGGGACCCTAACACATGGGGTCTTGCGATTCTCTCGATGGCATTTCAGATTCCAACTCCTCTTAAATACTCTTCCACACTTTTCACACTCCATCTCCTATGGGTCGTCGATGTCGCGGGGCGAAGAACACGCAATCGGTGGCGATATACAGTATGCTAATCATATCTCTAATAGATACTCAAGTTTGGATTTTTAGGTGTGAGAATGTCTAGTGACAATTTGGGCCGAAGCTCGAAATATGTGCAACACTGTGTATAAAGTAGTATGAACAATGGCGGGTTCTGGCGCAGTTCCAACACTTTGCGCAAGCAAGGGGGTGAGTTGGACTCTGGGACAACGAGAGTGTCGATCTGATGCAACTTAATAGTGTCGATCTGATGCAATCTTAATAGTTTCACAAAATATTGTTGGGACTTTACTCTTTTCATTTATAATTTTATATACAAAAGTAGCTATTTTTAATTTGAAAATGTTTTCAAGCATAAGTATACCAAGGAGATTAAAATAAGGGGTGGCATTCTCTCTTTTTCGCGCAAAAAAACATATTTTGTATGCATTTATTTTGACAAGAACGCAATTTTGTCAATTTCGAAATATAGGTATAAAAACATGATACAATTTCAAAAATGCATTTACATATTATGTCGTCCGGGCCCTTTTTGCCTGACGCGGCCCATATGTAAGTAGTAGTAAAAACTTTATTTCACCACGCTAGCAATGAGTTTAGGATCTGAGATAACAGTATCATTAACAGACAGTTCGCTAACACTGGTCCATTTACTATTTTTACCTAGGAGGGAATTAATCAATGTCCAGGTTTTCTTCGGATCTATGATATATTGCTGATATGTTCAGTGAACTTGATTTGGTTTAGCCTGAATTTCAGCCGTCTACTCTGGTTAGTTCCTCCCGAGAGAGACGTCTGAATCCAATAGCCGATAATGCCGTCCAGTGACGTCAAGGCGGATTAACAATTTAATTTATGCAAATAAAACTGTCACGGCGGTAGTCACAAAAACAAAGCCATCGCTCGCCTTGAGAAATTATTTGAGATCATGCTGGCCAAAATAAAAGCCTTACCTATAATATATATCTCCATCCCATTTGCCTCTCAAGTGCCTCTTATGTTGTGAAAACCTTTTCGAAGCAATGAATCGTTATATTATATTTGGAGGCAAAGTACAGTTGATCTTTGTCTTTCCGTTGAACCTGCCGTTCGAATCGACACAGCTACGAGATATTACCTTTGTAAATAATGCAACAGAAAAGTAGAAAAACATGAAAGGATAATGTAGAATTTTCGAAGAAATTACGGGAAAGAACAGTTCCTTGAAGAGAGTAGTGACATTCTTTACCACTGCGAGTGTGAACAAATAATCGATTATCAACAACCCCGCTGACGCGACGGGACAAAATGTATATGTTTACAGGTCAGTCGGCCGGTTATTGTGCAGGACCAGCAGGACACTTTCAATCCATTTCCAGATGTTTTCCTTACGAATTCAAGGTCTTTGCCAAAGACAATCACTCCACTGAAACTCAACGATCAACAGTCGCGAGTCCAAAGTGACTCGGATGAGTTAATTATGATATTTATGCGAAATTATAGAATATGAACCAATCAAAAATCACTACCAGGTTTTCTGGTAGTGATGTCACTGGACGGCATTATCGGCTATTGGATTCAGACGTCTCTCTCGGGAGGAACGAACCGAGGAGACGGCTGAAATTCAGGCTAGAGTTGGTTATCTGTCTGCAGCCCAAGTACAGTGGAGAGGAACGGGTAGTGAAATCTCACTCCTCCCAATTTTTTCCAAGACATTTATCCCTCCTCCCTAGTGAGTTTTAAAATTTCTCTCTAGAGCATGTATGTAGATCCCATTTTGTCCCTCCTCCCTGTATGCTAAATTCTTCCTCCTCCCTAGTTTTTCTGGACATTTCACCCACCTCCCTGATTTTTTTTCCCCAATTCTCCCTCCTCCCTGTTCTGTTCCTCCGCCCTCCAAGTAACTTATTACTATCATGATCAGCGGACACAAAAGCGACATCATCTACGTTAATAGTTTGGACTGAACTGTATTTAAACATTCGTCCATTTCATAAACCTGACCAGTGATCACCGCATTCATGCATAATTTAGAGTTAATAATGTAGCTGAGATCATTCTGGAAAATCTTCCATAGAAGTGGCCACCAGATGTGTTCTGGAAACCGGGTCGTTACTCCAAAGAGCAGACGATATCAAAAGAGCATATGAGTTAACTTCTTTTATTCAATTTGCGAGCCTCGCTCCCAACAATGAACTACTACAACTCTCTAACGCTTCTCTAAATCATTATAATTTGTCAATTCTCATAATGTTATCTTGCTAGCGCTTAGCAATGTCCATCTCAAGCATGGAAATACCTGTGTTATGCTTAATATATGCTAATTAGTGCCAAATATGCGTTTTATTCGTTACTCGGTGATTTCCACAGTTAGAACAACCAAATTCAGTAGTAGGATGTCGCTTGATGCCTGAAACAATTTTAAATGTTTGGTTGTCATGGTAACTAGATTTAAGGGAGTAATGTAAGAATTTTGTATTTCCCGAAATGGGGCAGGAATATAGAACCTTTGAAAATACGTAAGGGTAGCACAAATTCGTAACAATCAGATCCATCCGCAACTTTTTGTGCCCGGAATACCGGTTGTCCTTGAATCATGTGACCGTGGGAACCGTTACCATAGCGACATACTTCCTTTATTATCTCAGCAAATACGCTTGGCGGACAATCATTCGGGGCAGAAACAAATGTCGTCGTGAACATACTTGAAGAATGTATAGAAATATTGCTGAAAAAATCGTCCTTAAGAATGGCGCCTTTTAGTAGTAGGGCTTTAAAATTATTAGCGCCTTGGTCAAACTATCGAACAATGTTGGATTTAATTTCACGATACAACTTTGTTGGATGAACGTGTTGGGTGACGGCCATACGCTGTCAAACATTTCATCGAACAAAGACAAACTTCAGTCAACATTGATCAAGTAAAAGATGTTGGTCCAACATCGTCCAACATGGGATGACAAACTATTGAACAATGTTGGTCCAACATGGGATGACAAACTCTCGAACAATATTGGATCGAGCAAAGTTGGATCGTGTAATCGAACATTAGTCCACAGTTTGACCGAGGCTTAAACATCGGAATCATTTCGTCCAATAAATGTCATTTACTTCATTTCCACAATTGACAAATTGCATACAAGAAAACTAAAATCAGTATTGAATCAACAATAACTCTACTACGTGTAATTCTAACAACCTATGAAGTTTAACTCGTTTTCACTCCAACACCATTTTATAATATTTTTGAGAGTGCTGATGACCACTCAGTTTGAAAACCTAACATTAAACGTAATGAAATCGTGTTTTCACATGTAATCTAATAGACCCATTCAGCCTCTTTGTTGTCCCATTTCAGATCATATGATAGCACTCCAGACGATTCAATGCTTTGTTTACGAATTCTAGAAATGCATACATTTCCTCGTGGGATACAGAACAACAAAGAAATGTACTCAAGGGTACGGTCATGTGATCCGATAGGGGCAATAAAGTGGCAACCCTAAAAATGGGTCTAATAAAATATAACTAATAAAAAAATATGCATACTGCACAAGTTTATCTATTTTAACCACACTAAGCTTCCCAATCTTCGCATTTCTGTCATCGAGTGCCCTGTAGTTCCGATTTCAACTGTCATTTCTAACCGGTTACTGAGGTAATATTTATATCATTATATTTCCGAATGGATTTTTTTTTCAGTGATATGCAATATACACGTATGTTTGTTAGGGAGACATGGTAATTCCGTGTTTAAGTTGTGTTATAGTTTTACAGTTCGTGGTCTATTCATAGAGTTCCAGAGTCCAGTTGTTCCGGCAAAGGCTGGATAACTTTATCCACCGGATAAATACTTATCCAGTGGATAAAGTAAGCTAGTTTGGTTAATACTTATCCACTGGATAAGGATTTATCCGGTGGATAAAGTTATCCAGCTTTTAACAACCGGACCCTGAACTATTAGCGAGCTGTTACACGCCTACAAAAATCAATCGGAACTACTAGAAACCCGACTAAACAAATTCGGAGATCAATACGCCCGTGTTTCACCGAAGATAAATGCGGCTAAATACGAATACAATTTTTTTTGTTTCATAGCATTATAAGCTGATTATTTTACTTTCAATGAGGAATTCATCATACCTCTCTGAATAAAACCTGATGAACAGGTTTGGATCCGGATTTGGTATGGGCCCCGTATGGGCAATTGGGAATGCCAGTCAATGAAAATTAATATGAATTCGTGTACAGACAAATAAGGACGACGGAAAGATACTGCATGCAATGGAAATTGTCCAAACAAATACTTGCTTGTTTAAGCTTAGATTCTATGTATTACTTTTCTTCAATTGGTAAACAGTCCAGATTAACCACATATGACATGCTTATTTCTCAGTTTTATACCATAATGAACTGGTTAGAGACGAGAAGGCGAAATTATCAATTAGAACGCATAGGTTCAGATAATGGGCTTGAGGAGAGAGAGCATGTCATTATACCATGTTGATACAAATCCAATAGTCGAGTAGAATCTGAGGAGATTACGACTTTATACCATTAACTATTAACTATGTTTATACTTAGTTTCCAATATGCAAGTGTTATTGTCTTATGGACCAATTAGGACGTAATGTTACACTGACGAGGTTTAGAATGGCGTTCGAAGCAGGTTTGGACGAAGATTTTGCGAGGCATTTGGCTTTGAAAATATAAATGAATTTCAATCGAAAGCTATAAGCCAATAGTCTTACGAAAGACCTACTTCTTCTGTCGCCCACATGCAGAGCAAACATCATCAAAAGACGAGACTTTTCAAGTCAAATTAAAATTGATTTCCTATCCCTAACAATGTCTAGTTTATTTAAACAAGTCATGTTCTTTACTTTCTTTCCTCTTTTCAGTCAAACACTTCCCAGTGTAAGAAGACCATCTCACATCACGTCTTGCCCCGCGGCGTTATCACAACCCAGTTCCTGAGGGTCTTGCACATGCGCAGCAACAATCTTGTTACGTTTGCTGTTACGATGCACAATGACCGACAAAACAATGGCCACCACTATGAACAACGCGCCAACAGTGACGAGTCCACCAACAAGAATAGGGTTTGCCTTACTCTCTCCTGGTGAAAAAGAAACGGTAAGCCATTAGATCTTGCTCACAATAGGCCATTTTGAAGATAATGCCGCCATGTTGAAATAACAATTTTATGGGATGCCTATTGGAGAAAACAATGGAAGCTAACGAAACATTGCTATGCTGCTCTTAGTTAAGCCTGGTTTTCACGAACGACGCAAGCACAAGATGTGTCAAGTGAAAACGAACCGTTAAATAAGCACACGATTCGCAAGCATAAGCAAAAGCGTAAGCACAAGAGATATGTGTCCGAGCGAAAACGAACCGTGAAATCAGCACAAGATTCACTAGTTTCTCGTCCTCTTTTTGTGAAACGGCCAATTTGACAGCGCCCGCTTTACGCGAAAGGGAACCTAGAGCGAGTGTTGCGATTGGCCACACAATTATCTGTCAAAGACTCACTTGTTCTTGTGCTGTCTACCGTTTTCACGAGCACAACGCGAACGCAAGCATAAACAGAGGCAAAAGGAAAAAGGAAGCAATTAATCATAGTGCTTGTGCTTGCATCATCTCATTTTAGATGACGTCTACCCAGAAATCGTCTCACGCTTTTACTTATGCGGTCATGGGTCAAGAAAGGTCACGATTTCAAACACGCGTAGAACATAGAGTATTTTCTGTAAAACAAAACCGGTTCTTCACAGAAGTACTCAAAACGTTTCGGTGGTTCATAGCTATGCAAATTGTACGAAAGTTTAGGTGCACTTTAAGTCATTTCCTGTAAGTTCAAGTGCAAAGAAGGTAACAAGTTTCCAACGCAACACCAGTTGAGTTTAGAGCGGAGGCTCTGCAGAAATGTGTCTAGCAGCCGTTCTTAGTGTCGGTCCCAATAGGCTAGCATGTATCGGGTAACGCGGTATTACAGTATTCCTCACGAGAACATTCTAGAGTATTGCTATTATACCTGCTGAAGCCTTCTTCTCTCCATCTTCCTTTCTTATTAGCTTATCCGTTGACATATTGTACGCCTTAGATCCCTCAATATCAGAAGCGTCTCGGCGACGTCGTAACGAGTTCTGGCAACCCAGTGTGCATCTCGAGTTATTTGACTTCTTGTGGCAAACCATCAACTGGCAATGGAGGTATACAACAGGATTGTCGATTATGAAGCGGAAGGACTTGATGATAAATTGCTGAACTATGTCCTGCTTGTAAATGTAACTCATGGTGTCATCCACACCGCACCTAAGAGGCAGAAGGGCATAATAATAATAATAATGATTTCTTCTTTAACCAGGATGAACCCTTCAGCCAAGGCTGTTATCAGTGGGTGCCCTGGGAAATCAAAATATTAAGTAAATAACAAAGTATAAAAATATCAGACTATAATGCAGTAAAAGTATATGTACAAAGTTATCCTATAACTAATGTACACATTTAAAATTTGGTTTTAAAATTCAGAAATTAAAAAATATAAAAAATATCTCCTAATTTTGTTTTAAAAACTAAAAATGATGATGCTTCTTTAACTTATGTTGGTATTATTATCATTAAAATATTTTGCCCCTGAATAAAAACAGCCTTTCTTTGCAGTTTCTGTCTTAACTTCAGGAATTATGAGATCCAGGCCATTTCTTCTAGGGTTGTGGGCATGAGAGGTCTTATCATAATATTGACTAAAAAACTCTGGACCATTACAATTAAGACATTTAAATACAAAGATAACACGGTGCATAGTGCAGCGTGCTTGAAGAGATTTCCATCATTAAGTATACCACTGCGGCTACGTAGCTACATTGTAGCAAATTATGGTTCATTTTCCTGTCTCGTCATGGAAACACCCAGTATATATTCGCTAGTAATAATTAACATTTGACCTACCCTTCTCTTATAAAGACGTACTGTGGCGAGGAGTTTGGGTTATCTGTAGTTGTAGCCCGGCACGACTCCGCAAACACAATCAAATCTGCCGTGGTGGAACTAACGCTGTACTGTACGTACAGGGGCTCATTAATACCAACACTAACGGGATAGTCTTGTGGTCTGTAGGCCGCTTGGTAGGCAGCAGTACGGTAGAGTTCCATCGTGAAGGTAAAGTTACCATAGGAACCTAAAAAAAAAAAAAAAAAAAACTGTACGATTAAATTTAAAAAGTGAGGAGTATGACATCACTCGAAGAAGGAATTACACGTTTGTAAGTTGAACCGCCTCTTATTTGCTGTAGGGAGCGATAAGAGGCTGTATTTCTGGCCAGCAATTAGTTAACCGTCAAAGGAATATCTTTATTGTACCTTCAGAAGCAAAGAAACTTCCCTTGTGGCTGAAACTTGTGCTGACAGACTTTTTTCGTCCATACTTGCAGTAGAATGGTAAATGAATGTTGCGAGCGCGGGTGATGCTTGTACCATTACTACTGTGACTACTATCATCTGTCTTTACCTACAAGGAACAAGAATTGACAAATTAATGGGCACATTTAAAAAAACAATAATAGTTTTCAAATGACCTCTTTGCTTTCATGTCATGCGTGATTTGTTTCCAAAAAAGTCTATTTGCTGACTGGATGAAATTAGGAAATATAGCTTACTGATTGGCTGGATTCTGACCACGTGATTCTCCTGTTCAAGCGTCCAATAATAAGAGTGAATGCACGATGACGTCATCATCTCTTATATCCAATGACAAATGCCAACATTTGTTCTGTGCTTATATTTCATTTCTCCGTAAAAAAATTGGTTCGATTAGATTGCCCAAGTTGTTGTGAATGATGTAAAAAGTTCGAGAACTTTAAAAAAAAACTCAGAATTTTTAACGAGACCTGAAACAACCATGGGGGCTGATCAAAGCCAAGTCCCGGCTAATCTCACTTAAAATGACAGCCAAGTCTTACATATGTCCATCTTGGCAGAGGTACATGTATTAAGAAGAACTCCTTTTTTCTCTACTTTTTTGGTTTTTGGTTTTTGAACTTTGACAAGATATTCATGTCTATAAAAACCTAGTTCAATATATGTTAAACGTTTTAAAATATGGTAGGCTTCATAAGAGTCCTCATGAAAACAATTTACTTTTATATTATTTATCAAGCATTATTCAAAAACAACGTCTAATGAAAGAGATGTAGAAAACATGGAAGAAACACAACAAATTCACTGTATGGGTAAAGCTGGAACCACACTTATCCGATTATTGGATAGATCGGACAGTACGTCGGGCGGTCGTAACGCGGTCGGATGATCGTAAGGTGATCGGATCAGTCGGTAGGTGTAGCCACTCGGTCGGTTGGCTTCCAAGCAGATTACGAGCAATGTAAGACTCGCTCGGTCCCGATTGAAACTTCTCTATCGTAGCTACGACTAGTCAGACGCTCGAAAGCCATGGCTGCTCGAATCGGACTGGTGTGGCCGCCGCTTCCCCGCTTGCAGACAAAGGTCGGTGCAGTGGACCAATTAGTGAGCAGCTTTCTGTCACGTGATCACACAGCCGATCCATACTAGCGGAAAGACACTCAAGAAGGGAGGTTTTAAAATAACAGGAGTACAGCTTCAACATGGTGGAACGGTCGGAATGGTGGTCGGAACGGTCGGTCGGACGGTCGGAACGGATAGTTGTGGCCACATAATCGGACGGTCGGTCCACCTTCCGAGTACTCGGCCGAGACGACAAACCGACCGTCCGACCCATCCGAATAAAGATCGGTAGGTGTGGCCCCAGCTTAAAGGATGCATGTCTCCGATATGTTTTACGCTTCATGGGGACCTGAACTTCCCAGCTTTGTATCATGCTTTGTCGTTTTTTAAGGGTAATCGTGAAGTGTTTCATTAAGTTATTTGCAGTGATAATTTCCCAGCAATGACCCAGTAATTCCATTACATCTCACCTCATTCCAGTAGGTGATAGACTTTTCAGTTTGCTGATGAGTCGTGCCGCAGCCGTCCAGGAAGGTACTCAACGTAATAGTGTTTCCATTGACAGATGCTCGGCAGGACTTTAAATTCAAATGAAAATCCCGAGCATCAATGTCTCCGAACACGCTCTTGTCCAAGTCAATCTGCATGTAGTTCTCCTTACAGATCACACTTTTGCCTTTTCCTATTTAAATTATCGAGAAGAAGGGAATGATAAGCAGACTAAAATACCACGACAATGCTTTTATTATCTGCACAAGGAATGATGTTTTATACAATATTTGCTTAAATGACATAAGCACAAGTGCAAATGACAAGCACACCCTTGGTATGTCCTCTTATTTCCAATGCGAATCACGAACGAGAAACGAGAGCATTCGCTGTAAAAAAATCATTCGCAAAACACAATCCGGGAAATCATTCAACTACTCAGAATCTACTCAGAATCTGGAATGTTATTGGCTATCCCAACAAAAGCCTAACCCAAAATAAAACAATAGAAACCTAACATAAGACAATAGAATTGTTGATCAATGAACTGCAAATGGAATACAAGAAAATGTTAGGTCTCCAAAACCAAAGTATACATACAAAACAATCATGTGATCAGTAAAATATATAAATACAATAAATGAAGGTCTGTGCGAACCTGTTTCGCAGTTCTTTCCAGTATATCCCACAGGACAGATGCAGGAGCTTCCACCGGAAATACCAACTACACACGTTCCTCCATTTCTACAGGGATTATTACTATCGTGGCATAAGTTTTCTTTAAGGACAATAAAAATATGAATATAAATTAGTATAACAAATGAATATAACATTCTGGTCAATGATATCATGCGCAATATAAAGAAATTTACTGAGAAATTATTAAATTATCAACTTGCATTTTCTTACAGGAAACCGTGATATATTTCATCAATTGAAAGCCACAAATTAAAGTAAATGAAGACCCCAAGTTTGAATGTTAAAAAGAAAGAAAGCATAAAAAAAGAGGTTTTTTTTTTCAAAATTCTTAACTTCAGTACCAAATCAGTAGACAGGTTGTCCGTACCCATATAATATTGTGTATTAATACTATCTTCGCGCACAGTATAAAAACTAAGCAGGTGATTGGCTTATGACAGTGCTTTATTGATGGCCACAGTAATTATATTAAAAGGGTTAGAGACTTTAGGTTGTGTTTTATGACCAAATACAGGCACTTGCTGTATGTACGATGAACTTAGTATTTCTTCTTACTTCATTGATGATGCTTCTTTTCCCTATGTCCTATACAAAATAATGTATTTCGAAGTCCTGCATGGGATTTCACTGAAATGAAGCTTAGTCACAAAATACAAAATAAACTTCCCAGGTTTTATCAAATGCTTCTCAAAAGTGTCGTGGCATACTTGCATACTTCGACGAGTTACGTATATTAGTATTGTTATCGATTAGCTACCCAGGTCACGTGCTCTATCACGTGACCATCTGAGATCGTAGATTACAAGGCAATATGCGGTGGTGGGGATGGCAGATACGAAAAATCGTACTTTCTCCTTTCTTGCTTTGAAGCTCATACAATCGCATCTTGGCTGGCAGATTAACTAGTTTGCTTTAAGGTAACAATTTGCAAATTAGGTCACGTGACTTTGATTAGCGCTAATCTGGCTTCGAACAACTGGACCCTAAACCTGGAGAAAATGGAAGTTGTTTGACATTCCTGTGCAAATTAAGACACGTTTTAGTGATTGTAAGTTGAAGACTTAAAATCCCAGGCCTTAATTATCTTGAGTTGAAAAGCTGCTAAATGCACTCGCGTTCCGCTCGTGCATTCGCAGTTTTTCAAGACCTCGAGTGTGAATTTTTTTTTTATAGAACATGGAGAACGATATTTTATTTGTTAAATAGATCACGCACGCCAGTTTCTATCACTTACCTGGGATCCATTTGTTAAAGGAATCGCAAAAAAGCGCCCATTCAGGAAATGAAAGACCGAACATTTTACCGCATAATTTATTTTCAGGTATTTTCAGAAACTGCATTGAAAACCATTTTGTTAATCTTTCGTTAAAGGGAACCAAGATGGCGGCAGTAACATGCCTACCAGCAAGAATTGAAGGTCAATGTGATGCAAAATTCCGAGCATTTTCAGACTGCTTGATGTAAACCAATTACACTCTATAGATGGAAAATGTAGGTTAAATTCATAAAATATAATTAAACCTTTACCCTACGAACCTTAACCATACGAACCTGTTGTGCAATTTCTTCCAGTATATCTCGCAGAGCAGTTGCAGGAGTATCCACCAGACAGATCATTTGTACACGTTCCACCATTACTGCAAGGGTTGCTTATGTTACACCTATTGTACACTTAAATGATAAAAATAACAAGAACTTAGTAGCACTAAAACTAGAGTAAGGATAACGCAAACGCGTAACGTATGGGGAGCCGAGGTGGCGCAAGTGATATATAAGCGCTTTGCCTCTCACTACTTTGTTTGAGCCTCGGTAACGTGTGAATTGACTTCCCAGAGTTTGTTGTTTTTCTCGGCCGTGTCCTTCGGTTTTCCTCCATCCACAAAAACCAACATGCTACTAAATTCCAATTCGATTTGTGACTTCGCCTAGGACCCTCTCGATTGTGCTCATAAAATGTGGAAATTATGCTCCGGAAACTGAGCAAAAGTTGCTCAAAATTGTAAAAAGTTGCTTCAGTCCTAATATTTATAAAATTTCCCCTCGGTCACGCGGACGTTTGGCTTACGTGGAACGCTTGTTTTAGGAGTTAGAGTTGCTCCAGCATCTATGGCTGTTAAAATCGGTCATTCAGTAGTTTCCTCCTCGCTTTAAGATGAAACCAAAAAGTGTTGTGTTGCCATTACAAAGCCTTCTGCTTAGCCTAATGACCGCTGACGATTTACAGTCTCATTTGTGATGGAATTTATTCGAAAATATCCGGTGATCACAATTAGAGTAACGAATTAGGTTGTTCGTCCCCAAAAAGCTGCTCTAATTTAGCCCATCAGCCCCTTTGGTTGTTTCAGGGTCCCGTTAAAATTCAGCGTTATTTTTACTTCTTTCACGTCGGTTACTCGTAACAGTCTTGAAAACTGATGATAATCATCAGGCAGACGACGGACCTACGATTTTTCGTCTTTATCCGAGAATTGTAGCGTTCTTTAATAAAAATATAACCGTTCGTTTCTAAGCCTCTGGAAATGTGCTCATAATTAAGCAAACTACCCTTATTAAACACATATTTATGTCGGGTGTGGTGCGGTATCTATACTAAAAATGTCATGCGTCATCTGTCTGTCTGTATATATGTATGACTGTGTGTTTGTGCCAGCGATCTCATTAGTCGAATAATGCCGCCGTTCAGCGATCTGATTGGTGAAAACCTCAAAAACTTTCTATCCACCTCTGAATTCAAGCTTAACTGTGTTATTATTTCTATTGTAAGGCTTAAAAATTTGACCGCCTCACTGGTTAGCTCAGTTGGTAGAGCACGGTCTAGAGTGCGGGAGGTCAGGGGTTCCAATCCCGGCTGCGTCCTTGGGAAGGGACGTATAAATCGTTGGCCTTGTCTCCTTCCTCTTCTAATTTATACGAGGGGGCGTGAAAGAACCTGTTGTGTTATTTCAAGAAAGAGTAGGGGATTGTCTCCCAACACAACAGCCTGGTATTCTGAGGTACCGTAACAATCACTCATGGTTGTGAACTGCACGGCAGCACATTGCACCACAACAGCAGTACGTATCACAAAAATAACCTTGTGAAACGCATTTGGATATATTCATAGTACTCTGAACAGAACAATTGATGCATGACATTTTACGATTTTACACAAAATTAAACTACAAACTTATTTTTCGGCATTTATTTTTTATTAAAAACCTATTGTCGAAAACAATGTTACGGTTTTTGTTTTACAGCCTTTCTAAATATGGAAACTCGAATGACGTAAAACCTAAAATGACGTGATTTCTACGAAAATCAAAATGGCCTCAATTCGAATTGACGTTCGTTGCGAAACAGGGAAATCATGTCACTTTTTTAGCTATGCATGGTTTGAATCTGGGAAATAAACCTCAGTAAGTAAAAGTTAAGCTACTCATAGTTTCTGTGGCCAAAGGGAAACTTGTGATTCCTCATTTTCACGCCATCTGAGGACTCTTTTCGCCATGCGATCCTTGGCCCAGCGACACAGAAGATGGCGGCCGGTGGCTCGTGCCTCGTACCAACCATGGAAGGCATTTGTGTTAAACCTCAGCCTTCCAAGAGCATCAGATACGGCTTGCTGTGCTTCTTTAAAGTTCCTTGGCCCACGTTCGTCAAATGACTGATTGGGAGCTCTCCAGGACTTCACATTCGCCTGGATTATAGCTTGGAATAGCTCTGTCCAGTCTGTCGGGTTAGCCTCGTGGCCCTTTGGAGATAGCATGACTACCTGCACTTCAGCCTGGCGAAAGCGGTCGTGGATTTCCGGGTTGTAATGTTGCTTGGATGGGTTCATACATCTCCCAGCTCTACCAAGACGGCGATCCCAAATAAAATAGCTAGGAGTATGGGGTGGAATAGTCACTGGCAGTGGAGGACCTCCAAGATTTGTTGCATGCACTGGCGATTCGATGTTATCGAGCACAAAATGTTTGACCTCACTGTCAGAAAGCCATACTTTGCAGTATCCACGAGGGCCAATTGCAGAGTGAAGTGTGAACAGTTCTAGAACTGTAAATATCTACTGTATATCATATTTCTTAGCTCCTGTATTATTCCTCCGTCTATCATCATGCTCATGACTCATGTAATCACCATGTTTGTAATTTCACACCCGTGTCAGATTCCATACTTTTGAATTTTTAACGTTTTCTTGCCAGTTCACTTGTTAACCCTGTAGAAGGTTGGCCGTGCCAGCCGAAATATTGGTTCATATAAATTACCCATTACCGTATAATCAGCCTTTCTTCGTTGTTTCTATTTAGTAGACGGCAATCGATTGTTTCTGTGTTTGCGTAAGGGTCTCGTTCAGCCAAGCGCTCGAGTGTTTTCTCCTCGGGTGAGCATTTCTTTACCTTTCTTTGACTCCCACCAGATCTTTTTAGTGGAGTAACATCTCCTGTACTTCTTTTCACACCTCTCCACCGATTGGCGGCATTTCTATCTAAAACTCCGGCGTCCCCCACCCAGTGCAGTTTGCACTTCAACTCCAGACTCGATTCTCTTTAACACGGCCCGTCTCAATCTCGGAGAGAATGGTTTGCCTCTACTTCCTTGGACACGATTGTTTTTCTTTTTCCGTCCTTTTCGCTTAAAGGAGGGATTATTTAAATCCCCCTTTTTGAAAGGCATATATATTTTAAACTTGAGTCAGTGTAATCGACAGTGTAGAGATTTAAACGCTAGAAAGTTGTCATGTACCTTTAAAAATGTATCGAAATGAGTTGTTGCCAAACAAAGCCAAAATAAAGTGTGTGTTTTTCAAAATGTTGACAATTTTGGCGCGAAAATGCTGGAGCGCGTGCGCGTGTTTTCCCGCCTTTTTTTTAGACTGTAAAATAGAATTTGACTATCAACATTTTTTCCATGTATAGAAATTCTTACTTTATTATTGGTATGATTTTCAACTTCTTGGGATTAATTTTGTTGCTGTTATAGGAGAATATGTCATGCATCAATTGTTCTGCCAGAGTACTATAGAATTTGCGCTATTTAAAAAAAAATCCGCTTTAGACTGTGACTTGTAAACCTGCTTGTTCGCTCCCATTTGGCTAGGCACTAATACGATCTGGATGTTTATCAAGTAATTTCTCAATAAAACAACTCTAACGTCACAAAAAGCAGCAGAAAAAGTTTTTTTCACTGGCGAGAAATTACGGTAGAGATTTCAATCCGGCTGTGCTGTAGGCTTTTATACATTATGTCGGCATAATTTCGAGCATATACATGTAATACTATAGTCGGAGCAAAACGATAAAAACGGTTGCACACACTTAGATAAACACCGTTGCACACACACTTAGATAAACACGAGAGAGAGAGATGTAATAAGAGCTGCGATTTCAAATCTGTAATGCGAGAACTATTTTGTGTTTGACCTGATGAATAATATAGAATGATAAAATAAGGCTACCCGCCTGAATCCTTTTATAGTGATGGGACTAAAATAACGTTTCATAATGAACAGCCCTAAAGAGAAGTCACGCATGGCACTAATAACACGAGGAGAGACAAAGGAATCAAGTCTTCTCTTTTCTGTGTCTTCATCGGTCATAGAACACCCTTTTACCGGGATGTATATCTTTGGCGAGTCTAGATATAGCCGTAGGCACAAGCGTCTGGGGGAGCATGCACCACCAAATTTTATTTTTAAATAATGTCTCTATCAATTCCAAGCCCGCCCATGCCTCCCCCCCCCCCCCCCCCTCCGGGGGGCATTTGTGGGGATTTTGTCATTTTGGAATCAGAACGTTGCAAATGCCCCACCGTGGGGCCAGCTAAGTTATGCAAATGCCCCACCCCGGGGCAAGTATAGCGAACGCGCCAAACTTCTTCGCCGTTTCAAAACCACATTTCACCGCTTTTCTTTATTAAAGTAATGCAGTACTCACCTTCAAACACTTTCGTAAGTGCCCCCAAATCCCACATTCACTAGCCAGTTCCCAACAAACCGCACACTTCACCCCGAAACTGGGAAATTCCTAACATCATGTTCACGGATGACTTTTCCGCCGCCATGTTGATCGATGAAGCAAGCACGTGTTGATCAGTTGAGCAAAACAAAATCAAACACAGGGAAGGGGTGGGATATTTTTTTGACAAATGCCCCGGGCCCGTACTGACGCAAAACAAATGCCCCACACCAGGGACAGATAGGTTGTCAAATGCCCCAAATTTGTGATCAAAGCCTTGCAGGCTAAAATGACGGTTAAACTTGCTACTTCGTTACCGCCAAAAGATAAAGAAAAACAAAACCTATTATGTTTCCTGTGTTTCTTTGTGTCTACCAAAGCAACAACTGTCAAGAAAGTTTGATAGGAATATAAAGTGTGTGTGCAACGGTGTTTATCTAGGTGTGTGTGCAACCGTGTTTATCTAAGTGTGTGCAACCATGTTTATCGTTTTCTCCCTATGGACCACCATAATGCCAGCATAATACTAATATTTTGAGGCATAATAGGTCTATTTCCAACAAAATCTAAATCATTATAATTCTTTTCAGTTTTTCATCAAAATTCTTCAATTTTCAAAGAAGTTTTGAAAGAGAAATGCAACCGCAATCTAGGCTAGGTTAGTTTCCACTCTCCTCTGATGGTTTGCGGCTACGTTAGTTTCCAGTCTCCTTTGAAGGTTTGGGACGAGGTTACCCTCATTTTGCCAGGCTGCTAAGTAGTAAGGACTGCAAGTTTCTGCTCCAAAATGGCGGCTTCCAGTAGTGAATTTTGGGAGGGGGAAGCGAGGAGTTGTCATTTTCTTTGCCGGGCATAATTGGGAGCATAATATCTCCAGGCGAGCATAATTTGGAGCATACTACCACAGTAATTATATTAAAAGGGTTAGAGACTTTAGGTTGTGTTTTATTACCAAATACAGGCACTTGCTGTATGTACGATGAACTTATTATTTCAAATCTTCTTACTTCATTCGGCCGATTTTCCTTCATCGCACAGTCTGTGCCTGAATTTCTCATTAGTATTGCTGGTTTTCACTCAATCCCCAGAGATCAAATGACAAAGGGCATGGCGGCCATGTTGGTGTACCTAACAAAAGGAGCTAACGAAGAATCTATTGTTAAAGGTACACCAACATGGCCGCCGTGACGTGACGTGCAAACCAGCAATAGGTAATCATACGGTTTTGAGTGCAATTTGGGATTAATTTGCACGAGTTGGTTTTTCAAAGAGTATCAAAATTGCACGGGCCCGCATGCATGGCGAGATGCAATTTGATCTCTTTGAAAAACACACGAGTGCAAATTAATCCCAACTTGCACGAGAAAACCGTATGATTACTTGTTAGTTATACTCATATATTTTGAGTACAGTGCAATTTGGGATTAATTGCACTGCTCTCAGCCAATCAGAATCGAGAAAGTTTGTTGTGTATATGATCATAAAAGAAATTATGGAAGTATCCTAAGAACGCGCGTTTTCATTGACTACTCAGCGTACTTGAATTTCTTATTCTGAACGCTCGAGCTCGATTTCTTTCCGCGTAGGTCGAATTATAAATTATGAAACAAATAGAAGATGGTTGAATTAATAATAATTATAATTCATTCTTCCGTTTAACCAGGATGAACCCTTCAGCCAAGGCTGTTATCAGTTGGCTACCCAGGTCACGTGCTCTATCACGTGACCATCTGAGATCGTAGATTACAAGGCAATATGCGGTGGTGTGGATGCAGATACGAAAAATCGTAATTAACTTTCTGTTTTCTTGCTTTGAAGCTCATACAATCACATCTTGGCTGGCAGATTCACAAGTTTGCTTTAAGGAAAAAATTTGCAAAATAGGTCACGTGACTTTGATTAGCGCTAATCTGGCTTCGAACAACTGGGCCCTAAACCTGGAGAAAAATGGAAGTCGTTTGACATTCCTGTGCAAATTAAGACACGTTTTAGTGATTGTAGGTTGAAGACTTAAAGTGCCTATGAAGCTTATTTGTTTATTTTAGATATCAATTCTACATCAAGTGAATAGTAGAATGGTACAATATATCTTACTTTGAATACTGTGCTGCTGAGTTAAAGAGGTTTTAATATCCAAAATGCTAATTACAGACGTCAGGGGAGGCATCAATTATTATACAAAAATTTGTTGTTACAATTAAACACATTTTTTTAACTATCAGTGTTATACCCATGGTTGAAATAAAATGATGTTAGAAATTTATTTTCCTATATCAGTAGAAACGCCCATTCACAACCACTAAGAAATGATTGCAGATACCTCCCCTGACGTCATGTAATTAGCATTTTGGATATTAAAACCTCTTTAACTCAGCGGCACAGCATTCAAAGCAAAATATATTTTACCATTCTACTATTCACTTGATTTAGAATTGATATCTAAAATAAAATAATTAGCTTCATAGGCACTTTAAAATCCCAGGCCTTAATTATCTTGGGTTGAAAAGCTACTAAATGCACTCGCGTTCCGCTCGTGCATCCGCAGTTTTTCAAGACCTCGAGTGTGAATTATTTTGGTATAGAACATGGAGAATCATATTTTATTTGTTAAATAGATCACGCACGCTAGACTCTATCCCTTACCTGGGATCCATTTGTTAAGGAATCACAAAAAGAGCACCCATTCAGGAAATGAAAGTCCGAAAATTTTACCGCATAATTTATTTTCAGTTATTTTCAGAAACTGCATTGAAAACCATATATAAAATCAGTTTTGAAAGTCAGTTTGAGAAGACATGCAGTGTGATCGACCTATCAAGAAAGGGCTTTCCTTTTGGGGCAAACAACTCGTCGTTTTTGTGGTTTGACTTCAGTCAGTATTGCTGGTGTACAATCAATCCCAAGAGATTCAAATAACAAAGACGTGGCCGCCATGTTGGATGAACTAACAAAAGAAGCTAAGGAGGAATCTTTTGTTAAAGGGACCAAGATGGCGGCAGTAACATGCCTACCAGCAAGAATTGAAGGTCAATGTGATGCAAAATTTTCAGACTGCATGATGTAAACCAATTACACTCTATAGATGGAAAAGGTAGGTTAAATTCATAAAATATAAACCTTATTAAGGCGTCCAGCTTTCGAGGACGAAAGTGAAAGTAGCCTGATATGTTTAGCCGCCTCCTCGCGTAACTGATCAACTTGAACATTTAGCAAAGCTATGTTCATCTGACGGCACGCTATTAAACTGGAAAGAGGTCCAGGTTAACAGTGTAACAAGAATAATACGTTCGTCCGCCATGTTGAAATAATCTCGCATGTAAAAGACTGGATCCGATACCGTGACGTCAGTGTATTCGAAAATCTCCGTCTTCAGCGAGTATAGGAAAACGGCGTTTTCAAACATTTCCACTCTGGGGAGCGATTTCAAAAAGTTGCGTATTCGATACCGTATTCATCGGATACGTGTGGACGGGAGGCCAATCCGCCAAGAAAAAGTTGCGTTTTCAAACATATCCGGCTACGTGTGGACGGGACCTTAGAACGGTTTCCCGCTATATTGGGTTGCAATCATTTCTAAGGAAATAAAATCACAAAAGCGTAGCAAATGATTCATGTTTGTTTGTATAACAAAAGTAACTAATGAGGCATCTTTTGTTCCGCCACTTGTGCAACCCACAATTGGTGGGAAAAATTATCTAAAAGTAGCCCAACTTGTAAAATTGCTATGACAACTGTATAGGAGATATGGACGTTCCTGGTTATGGGCTCCTGATTATGTCAAATCAACTATTTTTTCATTTAATTTAAGTTCCTCGTTAAACATAAAAATATACTTTACAAAATTACCTGCTCCGTTTCCACAATAACGAAGATTACAGTTTGGTGTCCTGTCCAACTCGTACACGTAAAACCCGCCACAGTTTCTGACACGAATGTTGTTACTCCAGATACAACAGTTACCATTCCAGTGGTAGCACACTGTGCGGGTTACAGCGCCTTCAGCAACACTTGGATGCGAGCCTTGCATCCAGCCAGGAGCATAGGTTCCACAACGATAAGTAGGCACACAAGATGTTGGCATAGCATATCCAGCATCACCGCTAAAATGGTACCATCCCTTGCTTGTGATCTCGTAAAGGTCACACACCCCTCTGTTCAGGCCTTCGTTCTGCGATCGGTCACGTGTGTTCAGGACGGTATAATTCCTGCATTCTGTGGAAAGATTTGTGTATTGTCTTCAAATATCCAAAAAGATAAGACGAACGGATGATATTTTCATAGTAACTCTTATTATATAGCTAAGTACTTTCGCGACTTATGATTGGTCAATTTGCAATACATACAATACAATACAATAGTTTATTTGTCTGCGGTCCATAACCTTCCGCCCACTTCCAGTTCAAAGAAAATGTAAAAGCCATATAATAACCATCTTATTAACCTCGTTTGCTCGGTCCGTATCGTAAGTTATGGACCCTCGTTTTTTTTTCCGCTTCGTGATTGGGCCATAAAAAATGGGGGGGAGGGGGACTCGGTCCATAACTTACGGTACGGACCTCGTACTCGGAGTTCTGAAGTTCTGATACTGTCTAGTTATATTAGTAAGAGACCCCAACCTCGTTCCTATTACAAGCAACTTTTAACCAATTTACCACATTTCATGAAGCTAGGTTTTGAATTTGTATTTTCCATTGTTTATAATCAGGAGTATTAATATTACACAGGAGTGTTCATGTGCCTTTGTGTTGGCCCCTAACACAGTAGATGGTGTGTCTATTTATAGTCGCGAAGTTCTGGTATGCGATTACGATGTCTTTTGTTCTCTTGCGCTTTAGTATTTTTTAGCACTTTGAACCGTGTTAATTACAATTTTTCAGTGCATCCTGATTGGTTAAAAGCGACGGCCTTTGTTTCTTCTCGCGGGAAACTCTATGCTAAAAATAACTCTACCGTCTACAGTGTTGTGTGACAATATAACACTCCTTTGTAATATACTCCTGTTATTATATATTTAGACACTATCAGTAGGGATTAGTTATTATCCATAAATATAAGATTATATTTTTAGGATTAGTTGTAAGTCATTATATTAGTCGTATAATTAATCGTATTATCTGTATTTATATGTCAGGGCCACAAGTTTATTAGTACTATATGTACTATTTAGTGTCACCCTCTTTAAGTAAAGTTTGATTGTCCTTACGTATATATTAAGTCTACGATAGAGCGGGACTTTTGCCATCAAAACAAACTTGTAGCGCACGTATAGCCTGAATTTCAGCCGTCTCCTCTGGTTCGTTCCTCCCGAGAGAGACGTCTGAATCCAATAGCCGATAATGCCGTCCATTGACGTCAAGGCAGATTAACAATTTAATTTATGCAAATCAAACTGTTACGGCGGTAGTAAAATTCGTGGGTCACAAAAACAAAGCCATCGCCCGCCTTTAGAAATTATGCCAGCCAAATAAAAGCCTTACCTATATATATATATATATCTCCATCCCATTTGCTTCTCAAGTGCCTCTTATGTTGTGAAAACCATTTCAAAGCAACAAATCGTTATACTATATTTGGAGGCAAATTAAAGTACAGTTGATCTTTGTCTTTCCGTTGATCTTTGTCTCGCGATCTGCCGTTTGAATCGACACAGCTACGAGATATTACCTATGTAAATGATGCAACAGAAAAGTAGAAAAACATGAAAGGATAATGGAGAATTTTCGAAGAAATACGAAGACTATTTTACGGGAAAGAACACTTCCTTGAAGAGAGTAGTGACATTCTTTACCACTGCGAGTGTGAACAAATAATCGATTATCAACAACCCCGCGGACGCGGGATGCTTAAAGGACAGTCGGCCGGTTATTGTGCAGGACACTTTCAATCCATTTCCAGATATTTTCCTTACGAATTGAAGGTCTTTGCCAAAGACAATCACTCCACTGAAACTGAACGATCAACAATCGCGAGTCCAAAGTGAATCCTGCCGTCTTCTCGGATGAGTTACTTATGATAATTATGCGAAATTTTAGAATATGAACCAATCAAAGATCACTACCAGATTTTCTGGTAGTGACGTTACTGGACGGCATTATCGGCTATTGGATTCAGACGAACGAACCAGAGGAGACGGCTGAAATTCAGGCTAGCGCACGTAGAAAAATGTCAAGATCGGGTTTACCTGAATTTCCACTCCATGCTGTACTAAATTCCCGGTTTGCGTCAGTTGAATACAACTACCAGAATCCATTTCGAATTGTTTTTCTTACTCCTGAGAATACCAAGACTATGGTCCAAATAATCAGCGCAAATGATTCTGGTAGTTGTATTCAACTGACGTCATAGTACAAATCGCCTAGAGTCTAAGAATTTTACGTGCTTTGGTTTTAAATTAATGCACCAATGGCTACTTAACAATTACACTACTCCCTCCTCTCAGTTTCTATCGGCTGATATCAGCCATAGAAACTGATGCGAATAGTCCAATTGTTCAAGTCTAGTAGAAACCAACAGGGAAGCCTGGGTGGTTAAGCGCTTCGCCTCTCACCGCTGTGGCCCAGGTTCGATTCCCGGACGCGGCGCCATATGTGAGTTGAGTTTGTTGGTATCTCGCCCTTGCTCCGAGGGTTTTTCTCCGGGTTCTATAAAAATATCTGCGTTACGCAGTTTAGCAAGTATTTGTTTTCTGCACGTTCAATCATCGGAATGTTCATTATGCACATTGCGTTGTTCAACAGTTACGTAATAATGCGATGTGCATATGAGTATATATTAAGTAGCTTAACGAGTAAGTGTTCTTCCTTCGGTCTGTGAAAGCATACTTCAGTTATTTAATTTAATATAACTTTGTTATATATTTGTTCCTTATATAGTGCGGGGAGTTTGGACACTTAAATGCCACATGTAGAAGAACCACTACTACTGCCAGGAGTAATGGCCGCCGCCTTTGACTAGAAGCTGATTCGTCGACCGTGGAAGATTCACAAAGTCAAGTTGAGTGTAACTTAGACTTGTTCCATTCTTGTGATTGTGACGAATTCAGTGTTAGTAACACTAGTCAAGGTGTTAAAGGTCGTTTGATGGCCTCTGTGAATGAATGGCTCGGATTCGTAATTAATACCATTTCAACGAAGTTCCAGATACCTGAAAAGAAAGTTTCCAAGCTTAAAGAGTCTTTTAGATGCAGCAATACGAGACGGCCATTCGACATTCTGAGATTTAGCCAAGATTGCAGGCTCTATTATATCAGTGGCTTTAGCAGTCGGTCCGATTTCTCGTCTTTTTACAAGGCAGATGTACCTTTCTATCGAATCTAGATCAGCATGGGACCATACCCTGCATTTTTCACCAAGTCTCTTAGAAGAGCTAAAATTTTGGTATCAGAACATTGACTCGCTGAACGGACTCTATTCTCTTAGACCTCCACCCGGGGCCCATACAATCATATTTACTGATGCTAGTGACATAGCATTTGGAGGATTTTCGGCTTCATTAGACGGTACTGTAGTTAGCGGCATGTGGACAACTGATGATATTGGCCAAAGCTCGACATATCGAGAACTGAAAGCTATTGATAACGTATTGTTATCTTACGTCAAACAGTTGCAACACACAAGAGTTAAGTGTTTACAAACAACCAAGGCGCCGCTAGAATAGTTTCTATCGGAAGCTCAAGGTTGAGATCCAGTCGCTCGCCTTGGATATTTTTTATCTTTGCTTAGCGAACGGTATTGTTCTTGAAGCGCAGTGGATCCCTAGATCTTGCAATGACAGAGCAGATCTTCTCAGTAGGTTCATCGATAAGGACGACTGGTCCGTCAATCCATCTGTGTTCCGAGTGATAGATGCGAAATGGGGTCCCCACACTTTCGACCGGTTTTCGGCGTATTACAACGCGCAACTCGCAAGGTTTAATTCTAATTTGCGTTTCCGGGTTGCAGCGGAGTAGACGCCCTGGCTCAAGATTGCGGTGACGAAAATAATTGGATTTGTCCACCAGTACATCTTGTAGTTCAATCAGTTCGAGCTCTCGTGTCCTGCTCTGGACACGGTACTTTGACTGTTCCTGAATGGCCATCGGCTTATATTTGGCCTTTTTTGCATCGCAGTTCAATTCAATTTCAGACGTTCGTTAAAGAGGTATTCGTGCTCCCTAGGATCAACGATCTGTTGTTAGAAGGTCAAGGACAGAGACAAACTTACCAGACTCATCCCTCCGTATTCTGCGGTTGCCCGAGATTTAACATGCTAGCTCTTCGGCTATTATTCCGGCTTATAGTACGCGGTACCGTGACTTTACGTAATTTAGGTACCTTTTTTAGTACGAATTTCACCAATTTTGGCGCGTTACTTGACGCTAGCTGTCGCCTTCCGACATACCACTTAGATGCGTTATATCGGCTATTTAAGTGTGAAAACTATATTTACGTTTTTACATACGGTCACACCTTTTAGGTGAGTAGTACTGATCGGCCATTTTAACGATTCATCATTGGATGTGTAAATTGCTATTGCCTACGGCTGCACCACTTAGGTGCGTAGTATTGGCCATTGTTTATGATGTCACCATTTAGGTGTGTAAATTGTTATTGCCTACGGCTGCACCACTTAGGTGCGTAGTATCGGCCATTGTTTATGATGTCACCATTTAGGTGTGTAAATTGTTATTGCCTACGGCTGCACCACTTAGGTGCGTAGTATCGGCCATTGTTTATGATGTCACCATTTAGGTGTGTAAATTGTTATTGCCAAAGGCAGCACCACTTAGGTGCGTAGTATCGGCCATTGTTTATGATGTCACCATTTAGGTGTGTAAATTGTTATTGCCAAAGGCAGCACCACTTAGGTGCGTAGTATCGGCCATTGTTTATGATGTCACCATTTAGGTGTGTAAATTGTTATTGCCAAGGCAGCACCACTTAGGTGCGTAGTATTGGCCATTGTTTATGATGTCACCATTTAGGTGTGTAAATTGTTATTGCCAAGGCAGCACCACTTAGGTGTGTAGTATCGGCCATTGTTTATGATGTCACCATTTAGGTGTGTAAATTATATTATTCGCAACACCACTTAGGTCAACACATAGTTAAACCCATCTTGAGTTTCTTTTTTAATTTGCAGACGTGTTACAATCCGGAATCTGGAACGAAACGACGTTCTTGGTAGTTAGATCCATCCTTGCGGAGCAAGGTCAAAGACCTTTTTGAATTACAGTTAGACTCCAAAGCTTCATCCACGGTTCAGAAGTACGGAGTTGGCTGGTTTAGATGGCGTACATGGGCTACATCCAAGTTGGACGTTCCAGTTATTCCTGCAAAGCCTCTACACATAGCACTTTTTATTACCGAACTTTCTTAACTTGCAGTCCAAAAAGGGACAGGGATATCTTCTATAGAATCTGTTGTCTATAGTATTAGATGGGGTCACAATTTAGCTGGATTCGAGCAGCTTCCAACTAATCACCCCTTAGTCAAATCAACCTTAGAAGGCGCAAGGAGAAAGCTTGCTCGTCCCATACAGCCTAAGGAACCCCTTACGAGAGAGACAGTAGAGTGCATCGCACAGCATTACGCTACCTGCAATTCCCTCGCTGGCATTCGTTTTTTATTCGTACTCTTGTTAGGCTACGCTGGGTTTTTTCGTATCAACGAAATCCAAAATTTAGTACTGAAAGATGTAGTTATCTACGATGAACATATGTCTGTGTACATTTCTAAGCGCAAAAACGATCAGTACAGGGAAGGACACACCTCTTTATTAGCTATGTCTGGGAAGATTACATGTCCCGTATCTATTACGGAGAGGTTAATCCAGCTTTTACCGGCTCAACCTAGTCCATGTTTACCAATTGTTAGGTGCATCGTTAAATCTAAGTCTCGAGAGTATTTTCATGGAAGTAAAGGTATATCTTATACTACCCTTCGGGACGAATTCAAGAAACATGTTAAACCCTTTGTAAGCTAATTCTAATTATAGCACACATAGCATCAAATCAGGCGCTGCCTCCAATCCTGCATGCAGGAATATAAGCGGCAATTTATTAGATATGCACGCTGGCTGGAGGTGTGGCTCTACTAAGTACAGATACATCCAGCATACAGATAGTGATCGTTTAGCGGTTTCTAAGGCAATCGGCCTATAATTATATTAATTGTACGCATAAAACCGCTAAATTAAAGTTCTGTCGGGGGACAACAGCTGTGCCTTGGCCTCGACCCAGATTTCCTTCTATTACCTTTGTATTTCCCCCAAGTGGTTTTTAGAAGGTTGGAGGTTTTTTCTGGCCTCCCTGGTACAGCTGGAAATATTTAAGTCTATTGTAACATGTCAATACAATAATTGTATTTTATTTAATTTCTGTAATTCCTGTAATAAACGGAATTATGCGTTGCTGACAGACCATAATCCAATATACTCAATGAATCAGGTCTATTGTCCTTATCATTTCGTAGTTACTAGTTAGTGCAGAATCCATTTTTCCTCCCTCCGCAAAAACCAACACGCTAAATTCCATATCGATCTGTGGATTAGCCGGGACCTGGCTTTGATCAGCCCCCATGGTTGCTTCAGGTCTCGTTAGAAATTCAGAGTCTACTAGTATACTTCAATGTTGAACTGAAACAAGAAGATTTTTTGACATTTTGACGGCTTGGCAGCCGTTGTTCTGCTTCTGAAAACCGGCTTTTTCGCTACTCACTATCAGTCACAGCATAGATAGTGAGTAGCTTAGCCAATCAGATTGCATGATTCGCGATAGAATGTACACTAGTTGGTTTCTACTAATATTTGTTATCGCGTGGCTGCTGAAACACATGGCGTAGTGTCAACCATGACAAACTTGACAACTCCTGAATTGGGCTAACCCCTCCCATAGTTTAGTTTTTGTTGTCGACCACGTGACCAGCCCAAACCAAGGTGTTTTTTTTCGCTGGAGGAAAAAAAGCCATGGTAAATTAAGCAATGAGACACATTTTCTGGTCAACCGTCATTAAGGTGTCTCGATCGAAACTCCGAGGACACTTTGCAAGTTTAACCAAAATGTCATAACTTTTATGATTGTTGCTTGATTCTACTCAAATTTTCAGAAACGGTACTGACACAATTTACTTATACAGCCGATAATGTCTCGATCGTATTATTGTAGGTAATCATACTGTTTCGAGTTCAATTAAGTATTAATTCGCAGTAGAGTGTTTTTCAATAGCCCACTTTCGTTATATGCTTCACTGTCTTGTAACGCACACAGGTTTCATTATGAGGTTCTGGGGTAAATTAAATTTATTATTTTCTCTTTTCACGAATCACTGAGCATTGAGCCTCGTATTGAAACCTTTGTGTGTGACAAGTGAAGCATATATCGAAAGTGGACTGCTGAGAGAAACCGTAGCATTATTTCGAAGTTTACAAATAGGTTTCACTTTTGCATTTTCATACACATTTGTCAGTCAGTTTAGCTTCCCTGCTAGCAGAGCCTCCTTATCCCCCCTTCTTTTGTAATCACTCCGCTAACTGGCGGTGGAAAAGAAACCTCTGCCCGAGTCGCAACATTGTTGCGCATGCGTAAGCGTTACTTAGTGACACGAAAATATCCTTCGATCTAACCGCCGTCCAATGAATTATAAAAACATACAATACGCATGCTTGTGTAAAAGATTTGCTGATTTAAATTTGAGCTCGCTATGATACGGCACACCCTCCGACGTCAATCATTAGTTTGCATAGTAATTGTTCATCTCGTCCAGGCATGGTAAAAGCTTTTTTTTGGCGAGACATTAGATTGACGGTGACATACGATCACGTGGCAAAGTTTTCGTGTCGCTAAGTAACGCTAACGCATGCTTTACAAACACTGTTGCGACTGGAGGCAGAGGTTTCTTTTTCCCCGCCAGTTCGCGATGCGATTACAAAAGAAAGGGAGGTAAAGGAAGCTCTCCTAGCAGAGAAGTGAAAAGTTTCGAAGTTTAGTTCGCGCGCTACTGACACCACTGACAGCGCCCCATTTTCGAACGAGGAGCGCGCGCTGTCAGTGGTGTCAGTAGCGCGCGAACTAAACTTCGAAACTTTTCACTCAAGTCGCAGGTAGTTTTCTGCACTTTTCCACGATTTCCTAGGCTTTAATTATGTCATTTCTGACGTCAGAGCGACGCAGCAGCGATTAATAAGAAATTTGATACTTTTGCGACACGTTAAAGTGGGTACGACACATTACATAATTGACTGAATTAAACAGAATATCTCAATTCGCAACATTGGCCGTCTAGCCGTATTTGGGAAAAGAAAACTTCTTCTTCGTTCTTCTAGTATAAAAACGGGCACAAGACGCATTATGCGACGGGACGAACTAAGTTTTCTTTGCCCAAATACGTTTAGACGAATTATGCGTCTCTGGTATAAAAACGGCAATTGAAGGACATTTGTATCAACCTTTCTTCTTGATTATGAACCCATGTAATAGTACCCTGGGTTCCAGAAGCTCGAAGAAATAAAGGCGAGAGAGAGGAGAGAAAAGAAAAAGGAGAGCCTCTGGCGTTTCTAATTGGGTTAGCACGCATGATAAGTGGGATGACCCGATGCGTGGGATATTTGTCGTACTAGACTAGTTCGCGGTTAATTCCGACATTTTGAAAGGGGTGAAAACATTTTTCCGCGGACTTTGACTCGTTGTTAAAGGCAAATGTGTGGAAAACTGACAACACAATTGCACGTTTCCTAGCACAGCTACATCCCTCAAATTTCGATCAGTTAATCTTTACCTGGTACCTTAAGTATGTATCTGAAGAATATTTCAGAAATTCGATTTTACGGATTTTATTTGGCATGTGATTCCCATATATACAAACACTGTATTTCGCGACATGTTTGCACCCCTTTCAAAATGTCGGAATTAACCGCGAACTGCTCTATTATAAAAGGTATACTGTCACCATTTTGTAGTTAATTACGCCACAAATAGATTATTACCACAGCAAAGAGTAATTTGGTTAACGAAAGGTTTGGAAAAACAACTCCATTAAACGGATATTCAACCGAGTAACTGTTACAGTAAGTTTCACTCACAAAAATATAAACGTGACATTACCTTAGAATGTTTGAGCAGCAAGCACATATGATTTCAAGCATTGGATTTTGTTCAGCATCAAACCTCAATCTACTTTGATGACAACATTTGACTGAACATTTGAAGTTATAATGGTTTTCTAAAGTAGTTACACTATGTGCGGTCTCAAGTAAGTGAGTAAAGGCTTTGTTGTATGTTGTCTGTTCTCGGAATTACTTCAACGATCAAACCAAGGTTAACATTACTTTGGGCAACAAGCATGGTACTATAGCTAAACATTATTCTCGTTTATAGAAATACATATTAGCTGTTTTCGTTGGAAACATGTGTAATTGGTGGCAGTGTTCAACAGCTCATTGCCACGTCAAGTATTTCTAAAATGACAACTTAACTAAAGTGAGCGATTCTAGGTTGCGTTTCTCTCAATCAATCAATCAATCAATCTTTATTTACCATATTAGGAAAAATAAAAATGGATGGCTGACCGGCTAAGAAACCCCATGAGGCTTGAAAGCGCCAGTCACCAAATATATAGGGTTGGTAGAAAGTTAATTTTGAATGGTGAGATACATTTGTGGCGCGCTGTGGCTTAATCTGAGTGATTTTTTCTTTTATTAGTCATTTGCTAAAGAATTTAAAATATTAAAGCTTTTAAGCTTTTAAGTTTTCGTTGGAAGATGTTTATTGATTTAGAACATGTGATATCTGGATCAAGTGAGTTCCATAGTGCTGAACCGCTATGTCTTAATGTTTGTTGTCTAGTCGTCGGTTCTTACTTCAGTGACATGAATTTTGCCGGCACTCCTTGTATTATAATTATGTATATCTTTGTTCAGTATGAAGTAGTTGATAAAAACAGAAGGGAGCGAATTAACATTATATAAGCATTTGTAGACAAAGCAACCTTTTTGATATTTATTTATGCCAAAGACGTCGAGTAGTTTTACTGACTTATGGAAGAGAGGCTTAGTGTGTTTCCTATAGCCAGCGTTATTATTAATTCGGATTGCACGTTCAGTTTTTGTAGCTTAAATATTTTCCCCGGCTAAGTTTGTAATATAACAACTTGCCCAAACGATGTTGCAATATTGTATGTACGCTTATGTAAGGAAGAACTAAAGTACAATATAGTTGACGACGAACTGGGACTGTAATAAAGGCTTTCACTTTATTAATAACTCCGATTGACTTGGCTATTTTCAGTGCAACATGATTAAGATGGGGTTTCCAGTCTAGATGTTGGTTTATGTGAACACCAAGAAATATTGTAGTATTTACTCGATCAATAGGTATATTCTCGATTTTAATTTCATTACCAGTACTGCTGATCTGTTTATTTCTTGCGTGGTAGACTATATATAAATAGTTTTCTTAGAGTTCAGCGAGAGTTTGTTAGCCTTAAACCACTCTGATAACTTAGCAAGCTCAGCCTGTTTGTCGAACAAACAAGTCTGTCCAAATCTTTTCCTGATGAAATAGCAGTTGTATTGTCAGCAAATAGGATAAGATCCAGTATTTTAGAGCAGTTAGAGATGTCGTTAATATATATTAAGAATAAAAGAGGGCCTCAAGTATTGAGCCTGTAGAACACCGCATTTAGTTGTTTTCATGGAGGATGATTCATCTTTAAAGACAGTAAATTTCGTTCGATTATTAAAGTAATCAGCCAAGTGGTATACCACGGATGCCATACTGGCTTAGTTTCTGTAATAATATTTGGTGATTGATGGTATCAAAAGCTTTGGATAGATCAATAAAAATACCAATACTAACTTCTTTGTTGTCGATTGATTTGGAAAGTTTGTCAATTAGTTCTATAAGTGCCATATATGTTGAGTGGTTAATTGTGTCTGAAGCCATATTGGCTGTTAGATAAGATGTTCAATTTATTAAAGTATTTTAAAAGTCTGTCGTATACTATTTTTTCAAGGATTTTTGAAAATATCGGAAAGATCGAGATCGGACGATAGTTAGAGAAGCATGTTGCCTCGTCAGATTTATAAATACATGGTATGACTCTAGGATTCCCGATTCTTCAATCCAAAAATAGATTTTGCGTTTCTTTACTCTCAAAATGTCTCAAAACGGATTTTTAATCCGTCGAATCCACACGTACTGAGAATGGATTCGACGGATTAATTCAAAACCGGTTCTTATAGGATTCATGATCCGAGCATTTAAGTTTGGGAAAGGATTCGAAATATGTACTTGTGGCAAGCGGTGTTCGTCTTTAGAATACAGCACATTCGAATTCAACCTCCAGAGTTAACCAGAAGTGGCTGATTTGTCTTTGAATTAAATTCCCAGAAAATAACTACTCGAAAACCAACTCGCCGCAATTTTCGCGCGAACCGCATATCCGGAGTTTTCACGCCAAAATAATCAGTCCACTTTCTTTTGGTAATGAACAAACAGTGTGATTCAGGATTAGAATCCGATCTTGGATTTTCCCAAAGAAAGGCACCCATAAATTCGAAACGTAACTGTGAGTTTTGTTTGTGGACATTTGTTTATTCTGAAGAAAAGCATTGTTCAAAAATCATAAAAACATCTGTCTTCCTAAGACTGTAATCTAAAGCGATGTTAGAGACTTAGCGCTGTACTAATAATGAGAGGTAAGAAAGCGCTATTTATACAGGGTAACCTTCAGTAAAAACTGAGGCCCTGATCAAATGAATGCACCGAGGCGTCACTCCATTCTTCATACGGCTTTCTGCCTAAATCTGTAGTTCCTTTTAGCTCTAACACTTTCACATATTAATAACTGAGTAATATGAACATTTTCACTCACATTCAAAGCTTCTCTCACACACATGCAATGATCTTAAACATGAATAATCCTTTTTGACGTCAATTTTTTTCCACCATTTCCGCACTGAAAGGTATTTGGTCAAATAATTAAATATGTAACTAACGGTCATACTATTAAGGTTTTCTCGTATACTGCAGTGTGTGGACTTCAACGAACAAGAGAATGTTAGTTTGGCATAACAGAGGGTCAACCTAAAAGTGAGGTGAGGTGCTGAATATTATGAGTAACGAATATATTTAGTTAATGCACTAATAATTACCCTACATTTCCTACGATTGTTGAAACAAGCCAAATATTTTGCCTCGCCCAAACCTCGTTTCTTTCCACCGTCACCTTGTGCTATAGATAGTAAATACGATGTACCAATAGCTAATTAATACAGTAATAAGTTATTGGTTTATCTTAAGTTATTTGATTTAATCTACCCTTTTTGAAGGGTTTGTTTGTGGATAATTTTTTATTCAAAAAGATCATAGAAACAGCTTAAAAGACAAATTACTGACTTCAACTAAAGCGAGAAGAAAACATTCGCGCTCTATCGAACCATTCGCAAAATGGTTGCCATTAATTTGTATAATTTTGATATTCAATATTTTCTGAAGAATAAACTACACCATGTGAAAGAGAGAGTTCTGATGGACATTTATAGCACTTTGAGAATGAAACAATAAATCCTTGCAAATTAAGTAGTCACTTCTGAAATTCTTAAGGAATATGAAAGGCATGAGGCTAGTCAGTCCGGCCTTCCTGAATCTCATACAAAACGATCTAATTTTGAACTTAATAACTTTACAACACTTGGTGGTATTAATGTCCCTTGAACCTTTTTTGCACGTTCTCTAAAGTGACAGTAGTGCTTATGTTAATGCCAACATTTCCTATAACTACCCAAGTTTGGTGACACAGATTTTTGGAATGGGTCCGTATAGGACGTGAAATAAAGGAAACCGTTGTGACAATGGCGTAATACTACATGTAGCCTCCTTTTCATTTTGCATCAATCCACTTTTAGGCTGTATTAATCATTAATATAAACTCTATCATTTTCGTGTGCCGATAGTGATCATGATTGGCTATAATGATAGAAAAGGGTTTACTGTCTAATGGAATAAATTTGGAATTTCTATCTGGCTTTCACGATAATTTTTTTTTTACATCAAACCTCAACCAAGTTAAACTAGAAGCAAATTTCCACCGGTGTCTGAAAAGTTGCAAAATAATTTCAAATGCACAACTTAGTAAATATTTCTAAAAGGTTATGTACTTCATATACTACCGTACGGTACCACAATCAACAGGAGAAGGTGATATTTGACGGAGTCAACAGAGAGTCACACCCATAACAAGGTCCAAGTAGCACTGAATGAAATCGACCTACCTGCATAATGTTGGCTGCTAACACCCACAATCTTCACGAGCAAGAGAAGGGAAACAAGATAAACTGTCTGGTCAACCATTATCAATCAGTTGCTTTGTCAATTTTTCCTGTTAGTGTAATCTCTAGTGTAATTTACAGCGTGCAAATTGGCTTGGAATATGCACCTCTGTGATACGACATTCGCCACTTGTAATCCTAAAAGCACATTCTGGTTCGTCTATGTGCATTTTCCTCTCCCTATGCATAATTGCTCGAATCAATACATTCGATTGGCTGATAAAAATATTTATCTCGCTCCATTTAACTTCCTCAGAAACAAATCAAAAATGTTTTCGTTTGCTAACATGTGCTTCTCTCGATAACCATTAGGTGGTAGTAGTAAATAACATGGTTCAGTAGATCACAAACATCGAGTTATTTGCTTAACAAGAGGTTTCTGGAATGATGACTCAATAAACCAGTTCGCGCCGTTAATAGACAAGTTCGCGGTAAATGCCAACATTTTGAAATGGGTGCAAACATGGCGCGAAATACAGTGTTTGTATGGGAATCCGTAGCCTGGGTCACATCCGGACTGTTCTCTGGTATAGTCCGTCTGCGAAGCAGCGACACAAACCGTGTTCTAGACCCCAGCAGCGTACCGTGATTTGAGTACACGTTCTGATTGGCTTTTAAAAATGCTCATTTCTTACACGTCTTCTGACTTGCCATTCAACTGTCACCAGCCTGTCACCTGTTAGTCTCCCCAGAATCCAAGAACCACTCGCGCCAGAACACTCGTCTGGCAGGAAATCGTTAGTGGAAATATAGAGGCTAAACTTAAAAATATGGATGTAGAATCGGTTCAAATAGCTTCGTATATATTCTGTTCTTAGATGTTATCAAGAAATAACAAATATTTTGGAAGAACTCATTTATTTTTAGGCTGAACTAGTGAGCTCGTGTAAAATGCCGACAAAAGCGAGTCGTTGGTTATTTAATTTGTACATTTACGCTGTAATTGGTCTAGACAAATGGAGAATGGAATGTCGTGCTGATATAACCAGCTGTTGGAGCTATCGCATGGCGTGACGATCCTAGTCATTTCAAAATAGCCAGTCAGAAGGCGTGTGAGAAAAAGCAATTTTAAAAGCCAATCAGAACGCGTACTCAAATCACGGTACGCTGCTGGGGGTCTAGAACAAGCTTTCCGTCGCTGGTTCGCAGACGGACTTTAATAACCGGGGTTCAGTTCGGATGTGACGCAGGCTAGGGAAATCCAATGCCAAATAAAATCCGTAAAATCGAATTCCTGAAATATTCTTCAAATACAAACTTAAGATAACAGGTAAAAGGTTAACTGATCGAAATTTGAGGGATGTAGCTGTGCTGGGAAGCGTGCAGTCGTGTTTTCAGTTTTCCATACATTTCTCTGTAATTTTACCGCGGACTTTGACTCGTTCTCAGTACATTGTCAGTACAGAAGGCAAATGTATGGAAAACTAAAAATGAAATCAACCTACAGTGTACCTGCATAATATTGGCTGCTAACACCCACAATCTTCACGAGCAAGAGAAGGGAAACAAGATAAACTGTCTGGTCAACCATTATCAATCTAGGATTCCCGATTCTTCAATCCAAAAATAGATTTTGCGTTTCTTTACTCTCAAAATGTCTCAAAACGGATTTTTAATCCGTCGAATCCACACGTACTGAGAATGGATTCGACGGATTAATCCAAAACCGGTTCTTATAGGATTCATGATCCGAGCATTTAAGTTTGGGAAAGGATTCGAAATATGTACTTGTGGCAAGCGGTGTTCGTCTTTAGAATACAGCACATTCGAATTCAACCTCCAGAGTTAACCAGAAGTGGCTGATTTGTCTTTGAATTAAATTCCCAGAAAATAACTACTCGAAAACCAACTCGCCGCAATTTTCGCGCGAACCGCATATCCGGAGTTTTCACGCCAAAATAATCAGTCCACTTTCTTTTGGTAATGAACAAACAGTGTGATTCAGGATTAGAATCCGATCTTGGATTTTCCCAAAGAAAGGCACCCATAAATTCGAAACGTAACTGTGAGTTTTGTTTGTGGACATTTGTTTATTCTGAAGAAAAGCATTGTTCATAAATTATAAAAACGACTGATGACTTTCTTCCTAAGACTGTAATGTAAAGCGATGTTAGAGACTTAGCGCTGTACTAATAATGGAGGTAAGAAAGCGCTATTAATACAGGGTTAACCCTTCAGTAAAACTGAGGCCCTGATCAAATGCGGAATGCACCGAGGCGTCACTCCATTCTTCATACGGCTTTCTGCCTAAATCTGTAGTTCCTTTTAGCTCTAACACTTTCACATATTAATAACTGAGTAATATGAACATTTTCACTCACATTCAAAGCTTCTCTCACACACATGCAATGATCTTAACCATGAATAATCCTTTTTGACGTCAATTTTTTTCCACCATTTCCGCACTGAAAGGTATTTGGTCAAATAATTAAATATGTAACTAACGGTCATACTATTAAGGTTTTCTCGTATACTGCAGTGTGTGGACTTCAACGAACAAGAGAATGTTAGTTTGGCATAACAGAGAGTCAACCTAAAAGTGAGGTGAGGTGCTGAATATTATGAGTAACGAATATATTTAGTTTAATGCACTAATAATTACCCTACATTTCCTACGATTGTTGAAACAAGCCAAATATTTTGCCTCGCCCAAACCTCGTTTCTTTCCACCGTCACCTTGTGCTATAGATAGTAAATACGATGCACCAATAGCTAATTAATACAGTAATAAGTTATTGGTTTATCTTAAGTTATTTGATTTAATCTACCCTTTTTGGAGGGTTTGTTTGTGGAGATTTTTTTATTCAAAAAGATCATAGAAACAGCTTAAAAGACAAATTACTGACTTCAACTAAAGCGAGAAGAAAACATTCGCGCTCTATCGAACCATTCGCAAAATGGTTGCCATTAATTTGTATAATTTTGATATTCAATATTTTCTGAAGAATAAACTACACCATGTGAAAGAGAGAGTTCTGATGGACATTTATAGCACTTTGAGAATGAAGCAATAAATCCTTGCAAATTAAGTAGTCACTTCTGAAATTCTTAAGGAATATGAAAGGCATGAGGCTAGTCAGTCCGGCCTTCCTGAATCTCATACAAAACGATCTAATTTTGAACTTAATAACTTTACAACACTTGGTGGTATTAATGTCCCTTGAACCTTTTTTGCACGTTCTCTAAAGTGACAGTTTGGTGACAGTTAAAGTGACCCAAGTTTGGTGACACCATTTTTGGAATGGGTCCGTATAGGACGTGAAATAAACGAAACCGTTGTGACAATGGCGTAATACTACATGTAGCCTCCTTTTCATTTTGCATCAATCCACTTTTAGGCTGTATTAATCATTAATATAAACTCTATCATTTTCGTGTGCCGATAGTGATCATGATTGGCTATAATGATAGAAAAGGGTTTACTGTCTAATGGAATAAATTTGGAATTTCTATCTGGCTTTCACGATAATTGTTTTTTACATCAAACCTCAACCAAGTTAAACTAGAAGCAAATTTCCACCGTTGTCTGAAAAGTTGCAAAATAATTTCAAATGCACAACTTAGTAAATATTTCTAAAAGGTTATGTACTTCATATACTACCGTACGGTACCACAATCAACAGGTGAAGGTGATATTTGACGGAGTCAACAGAGAGTCACACCCATAACAAGGTCCAAGTAGCACTGAATGAAATCGACCTACCTGCATAATATTGGCTGCTAACACCCACAATCTTCACGAGCAAGAGAAGGGAAACAAGATAAACTGTCTGGTCAACCATTATCAATCAGTTGCTTTGTCAATTTTTCCTGTTAGTGTAATCTCTAGTGTAATTTACAGCGTGCAAATTGGCTTGGAATATGCACCTCTGTGATACGACATTCGCCACTTGTAATCCTAAAAGCACATTCTGGTTCGTCTATGTGCATTTTCCTCTCCCTATGCATAATTGCTCGAATCAATACATTCGATTGGCTGATAAAAATATTTATCTCGCTCCATTTAACTTCCTCAGAAACAAATCAAAAATGTTTTCGTTTGCTAACATGTGCTTCTCTCGATAACCATTAGGTGGTAGTAGTAAATAACATGGTTCAGTAGATCACAAACATCGAGTTATTTGCTTAACAAGAGGTTTCTGGAATGATGACTCAATAAACCAGTTCGCGCCGTTAATAGACAAGTTCGCGGTAAATGCCGACATTTTGAAATGGGTGCAAACATGGCGCGAAATACAGTGTTTGTATGGGAATCCGTAGCCTGGGTCACATCCGGACTGTTCTCTGGCATAGTCCGTCTGCGAAGCAGCGACACAAACCGTGTTCTAGACCCCAGCAGCGTACCGTGATTTGAGTACACGTTCTTATTGGCTTTTAAAAATGCTCATTTCTTACACGTCTTCTGACTTGCCATTCAACTGTCACCAGCCTGTCACCTGTAAGGGCCCGTTTACAAGGAGATAGGGTTACCCTAGCACTAGGGTTACCCTACCACTAGGGTTACCCTAGCGCTGGGTCATTTCCTCTTATTTTTAGCGATGTGTTTACAAGCAGGCGGGACAACTCAACTCGGCTGCCCGGGTTACCCTAGCGCTAGGGTTACCCTGTCTGAGAGCTAGGGTGACCCTAGCACTAGGGCTATGTTTTGCCCTTGTAAACGGTTTGCTAGGGTAACCCGCCTACCCGGGTCAACTCTATTCTAGAGCCAATTTCACATTGCAAGTTTCTGAAGTTCACTAGCAATTAGTAAGTAACATAACAACATTCTAGGATACTAGACAGCTGCAATAAAGGGCACCACAGAAAGAAGAATCGACGTTAATCCACCAAAACCCGCCAGAACTCTATTTCAGTGTCCGCCATGTTGTTTTCTATGCTTGAATGATTTTGGCGGCCGCGAGCCTAGCGGGTCACAAGCTACCAAAAAATCTGTAAAATCAAAATCACTTCCACATATCTGTTTGAACCGGATAAAAATGAAAGAAAAGTGGAAGAGTAATATTAGTAGCACATGTTTTCATTCATTAGTATGACATTTCATTAGAAACGGCTTTTCAAATGAATACTATATTTGAAAGAGACTTCAACTGGCTTGTGTTGAGTTGGCCCGGGCAGTAGGGTAACCCTACCTGAATCATTTTGCTTGTAAACCCGGGCTATCTTTGACCCTAGTGCTAGGGCAACCCTAGTGCTAGGGTAACCCTATCTCCTTGTAAACGGGCCCTTAGTCTCCCCAGAATCCAAGAACCACTCGCGCCAGAACACTCGTCTGGCAGGAAATCGTTAGTGGAAATATAGAGGCTAAACTTAAAAATATGGATGTAGAATCGGTTCAAATAGCTTCGTATATATTCTGTTCTTAGATGTTATCAAGAAATAACAAATATTTTGGAAGAACTCATTTATTTTTAGGCTGAACTAGTGAGCTCGTGTAAAATGCCGACAAAAGCGAGTCGTTGGTTATTTAATTTGTACATTTACGCTGTAATTGGTCTAGACAAATGGAGAATGGAATGTCGTGCTGATATAACCAGCTGTTGGAGCTATCGCATGGCGTGACGATCCTAGTCATTTCAAAATAGCCAGTCAGAAGGCGTGTGAGAAAAAGCAATTTTAAAAGCCAATCAGAACGCGTACTCAAATCACGGTACGCTGCTGGGGGGTCTAGAACAAGCTTTCCGTCGCTGGTTCGCAGACGGACTTAACCGGGGTTCAGTTCGGATGCGACGCAGGCTAGGGAAATCCAATGCCAAATAAAATCCGTAAAATCGAATTCCTGAAATATTCTTCAAATACAAACTTAAGATACCAGGTAAAAGGTTAACTGATCGAAATTTGAGGGATGTAGCTGTGCTGGGAAGCGTGCAGTCGTGTTTTCAGTTTTCCATACATTTCTCTGTAATTTTACCGCGGACTTTGACTCGTTCTCAGTACATTGTCAGTGCAGAAGGCAAATGTATGGAAAACTAAAAATGAAATCAACCTACAGTGTACCTGCATAATATTGGCTGCTAACACCCACAATCTTCACGAGCAAGAGAAGGGAAACAAGATAAACTGTCTGGTCAACCATTATCAATCAGTTGCTTTGTCAATTTTTCCTGTTAGTGTAATCTCTAGTGTAATTTACAGCGTGCAAATTGGCTTGGAATATGCGCCTCTGTGATACAACCTTCGCCACTTGAAATCCTAAAAGCACATTCTGGTTCGTCTATGTGCATTTTCCTCTCCCTATGCATAATTGCTCGAATCAATACAAATCAAAAATGATTTTGTTTGCCAACATCTGCTCCTCTCGATAACCACCAGGTGGTAGTAGTAAATAAAATGGCTCAGTAGATCACAAACATCGAGTTATTTGCTTAACAAAAAGTTTTTGGAATGATGACGCAATGGCATGCACTCTGGAATTTGGACTCGCGGGCCGATAAGTTAGGGACCAGCACTCTCGAGCAACACGACAAAAATCAGGAGTGACGATAATTAGGGCACGGCACTCTTCGTTTACACCGCAAAAATCAAGAGTGACGATAATTAAGGCACGGCACTCTTCGTTTACACCGCAAAAATCAAGAGTGACGATAATTAGGGCACGGCACTCTTCATTTACACCGCAAAAATCAAGAGTGACGATAATTAGGGCACGGAACTCTTCGTTTACACGGCAAAAATCAAGAGTGACGATAACTACGGCACGGCACTCTTCGTTTACACTGCAAAAATTAGAAGTGACGATAATTAGGGCACGGCACTCTTCGTTTACACTGCAAAAATTAGGAGTGACGATAATTAGGGCACGGCACTCTTCTACATGGCAAAAATCAAGAGTGACGATAATTAGGGCACGGCACTCTTCTACATGGCAAAAATCAAGAGTGACGATAATTAGGTCACGGCACTCTTCTACATGGCAAAAATCAAGAGTGACGATAATTAGGGCACGGCACTCTTCTAAATGGCAAAAATCAAGAGTGACGATAATTAGGGCACGGCACTCTTCTACATGGCAAAAATCAAGAGTGACGATAATTAGGGCACGGCACTCTTCTACATGGCAAAAATCAAGAGTGCCGGTCCCAAACTTTTCGGCCTGCGGGTCTAAATTTTAGAGGCCGTTTAAATGAGGTGGGAATCCGATGCCAAATAATTTAAGAAAAATCGAATTTCTGAAATATTCACATTCTGCAAACTTAAGATACCAGGTAAAAGAGTAACTTATCAAAATTTGAGGGATGTACCTGTGCTGGGAAGTGTGCAGTCGTGTTTCAGTTTTCCATACATTTGTCTGTAATTTTTTCCGTACACTTTGACTATTTCGCGCCATGTTTGCACCTCATAAGTCAAATATAAATTTTGAATGGTACTTATATTACGTTACGAATAGTGAACATCGTCAGGCTGTCTAAAATTAGGATTTCAGCTCATAAGATGCCCATAGAAACAGTCCTCTTGAAGAACGTATTTGTCCGTTTTGTAACTCAAATGAAGTAGCGATGAATTTCATTATACCACCCAATTTTGTTCTATTAAATCAAGCGGTACATTGTGCAAATACTTTGCGGAAATCTGTAAAATAAATTCGTCATTCATAGCTAGTAAATTACAAAAATAAGGAACTCATCAAATTACTGGAAGCTATCATAAATGATACATAGGTTATTAATAAAATCTAGATCTGATCATGAAATTATCGTTATTACAAGACATAACTTAATTATATTTACTCGTAAGTAATATTTAGTGTTTTTTTTTTCCTCTCTTCTCTGTTAAATTTGTTATGTTAAACTCCAATGTACTATCTTAGTATAAGGATTAATAAAGTCATTCAAAATGTCGGAATTATAACCGCGAACTGGTCTATTAAGCTGTGTTGGTGAGTTTGTTTTATCTACTTATTTTTAGAACACATTATACATTGTTTTCTTATTGACCGTGCAACGCCGTGTAAGAAGGCATAATCGTTGTAAATGTTTATTTAACCTTTTGGCCCCTTTTCAGCGCTACAATCTGAAGCATTATTAAGCTGCAAACAAAGAACTTATTGTACAGTGTGTGACGACGGTCAGAATCACCGGACCGATCAGTATACACCTATTTCAAAACATATATAGGCCTCCAACGGAGAACTTGTGGATATAATGCTAATTGGAGGAGGGGGGGGGGAGCTTCAGTTCCGTTCAAAGGCTTTGAATGGTTTTCATGCTGTAGTCGTTTTTTCTTAGTAAAACATGGCTTCAAAAGGTATCCTTAAAATGTATCCAAAAGTAAATTAAACCTTTCGTTACCAACCCCAGGTTTTCCGCAAAGACGGCAAAAAGAAATACAGTTGGAGTTATGTGATGAAATTTAACACCATAGAAATCCGTTTCAAAAACATAATTTAGACACTTGAGTTGTTAAACGGTATTGTAGACTAGTTAAACAAATTATTTTGAGTCCAGGATTTAAGCTAGACAAGAAACTAACGATGCCTTGCAAACTCTGGCTCAAAATCACAAGTATACTGTATGGTCAGCGGTTCAGTTGGGAGAGTGCGACCCGTTTATATGAGGGTTCGTTCATAACTTTTTTCTTTCCCTTCCGGTTGGATTTTATTCTTCTTATCGTGAGCGTTTTCATTGGAAAAGCCGGCTTTCAAAAGGAATTCTAACAGCTGTCGTTCGATCGGCAAAACCTTTTATCATAAATATATGAACTCAAACACGTAACTTACTTTATATAACGTCTTTATAATATTACCACATACTAAAAAACAAGAGTACACTACCCATTATATGGGTTTAGTACATTTATAACGTATTTTATTTAAATAAACTTTGTTCTGTATTTATCGGGTGCAAAAGTACAATTTCGTAGAATCACTCGAGTATCAGTACAATTCGCAAGGCCACATTTGTTATCTGAATTGGGGCGGATTTAATTTGAGAACTGAACGGGATAATTGCTCCTCTTTCCTGACCTGGCATACATATCTAATGACAAATATATATAATGTCAAAGACAAATATACCCAATGCACGCTCCAAATATGGCAACTCTCCTTCCGAGTCCTATCCTGAGGTTTTCTATGCTTTTTTTCCTTTATGGTCAGCGAGCTGCGAAGCAGCGAAGAAGAGAAAACCTCCAACTGGTCTCACTTACTTTACAGCTCGCCGAAGCCGCTGAGCGGCGCAAAAAAAATTGGGAAAGCTTCTGGGTCCAGGGCAGCCGAGTCCGCGAACTCGCTGTTCAGAAATTGGCTTTGCGAGACCTAGAGCGCTGGGGAGAAATGTTTGCCAAAAAGGACTTGGGCTATATAGAAAACCGGCAGTGCATGTATTTGTCAACTCAACGGCGGCTGTTAGGAAACACACGTATCTTCATTTCATTTGGAACATATCAACTGAAATTGTATCGCTACAGGGGATGCTGATGGGGATAAAATATGAAGTTCATGATATGTTCTTGGAAAAAATCGACTAAGCTGAATGGCTTGAAGCCCGAGCTTTCGAGCTTCGTTTCAATTTTCTTGGTAAAGGATAGCTTAAAATTCCCTCTAATTCGCCGAAATTGTGCACAGACGCAGCCAAGGAAAAGAATACGACACCATATAAGTTTCAACTGATATTTTTATTACATTATATTTATCAAAAATCCACATTCAAACATCCTCTTATCAACTTCATACCTATGCAGGAACATCAAGAAAAAAATGTCGCATAAACGTAATATTTATCCCACAACGCAAGTTCACTGTCTTGTTTATCCTCGCTGTTTATCGTATATGTGTTGCCCTACTCAAAGCACAAGACACGTAAATTTCTGCACCATTATGATAATTCGCGTTGGAAGAGGTCAAGAGATAAATAATGTAATAATAATATAATAATCATAATGGTTTAATCACAGCATCTCTACTGAGTAGCTTTACATCTGTGAGATCAATATAAACAAATATATTACTATAACTATACTACAACTGCTACATAACTTTATATTACATATAGGAAAAAGAAAAACAACACTACGGAAACTATATGATAACCCATGTACACTATGGTGAACTATATGTACGACTATGTACAACTAATGTATAAAAGGCAGGAGAAAAATACTAATGAGTATTATTAGTATTAGCTATAACTTTATATTACTGTAAAAAAAGAAAGGAAACACTATGGAAACTATGGTAACCATATACGCTATGGTGAACTATATACAAATATGTACGACTAATGTATAAAAGGCAAAAGGGAAAAATTGTTTAACCTGACGATTGTATGGTTTTGGGTCAACACATGATCTTATGTTAGCAGGGAGTTCGTTAAATAACTTTGCCGTAGAGTCTTGAAACGTTCCCTTTATGAGGGTCACACTTAGTTGTGGAGCTACACTAGAGTGCAGCTGCCTTTTCGGTTCATGTTTCTTTAGGGAGAGGTAGTTAGGCCAAGACGGATTGCGGATCGCTTGATGGGCACATTAATAAAGGGTCTGACGTCACGCTAGCTTCGTTAGAACACAATCATATCTAAAAAAAATCAGTAAAATAGATAACACTTTTAAGTTTTATTATTCGTTCTAGATTTTTTACATTAAAAAATCTACCGATTATGTTTTCACGCTTTATTTGGGGTTGTAGCTTGGACTCAAGGGTTTGTCAAAGCTCTCTAAACACACATACATCTCCCACATGCGTTACACGGATGTGCAAGCACGCTGGGACCAAAGGAGAGTGATCGACAACGGTCATTTGAACTTCGTTTCACTTTCTTTTCATTATTCTTCATGAAACTTCGCACATAATCTGGGACGATTGGGGAAACGTATATTTTACTCAACATGCCATATCTCGTTTATTTTGTTGTTGTATTGATAAACGGTTTGCGGTATTCATCACCTCTTGATAGGCTCCTTCAAAGCTGACATATGGGTTATGGACATGATGTTCTTTGGAAAATGATGATGTAATGATTTTTTTTGTTCCCAATAGTCCTAGATTCTGTATGAAGTTTTATGAAGAATCGCATTGCCAACAATCCCGGACATTGCGCCCGCGGTATATAAGCGGTTTCTACCATAAATGACTCTAAAATTCTGCAACTTCACAATTTTGCAAATACAAGCAAACATAATAAATATTCTCACTTTGCCAGACCAGCAGTCCAGTATACAAGCCAAAATCATCTGATTGTTGCAAAAAAAATAGATCAATTGCTTGTGTTATGATTTTTCTTTCCACTATTTTCTACTACGAAGTCGCCATACAATCCTTCTTATGGACGAGCAAAAACACGCTAAACCCAAAGTTGACAAGTTTATATCTCTATACCAATATCGATTACTCGATTTGCCGGACTGGATGCACATACTAGACCTGGATCTCGTTCGTAATCCAAAATTATACACTCAGACCATTACTGGATTTCCTTTTTCCGATCCAACACGATGCTCCATCCATCGTAGTTGTTTCCGGTTCGTGAATCGATGAGAATCTCAGGGTGATTTTTGGTATCAAACTTTACACCGAAAACTCAGCTATCCAAGCATGCAGTTAATTCTGAGATAGCTGTAAAAACAGTAGATTTGGTCAGCAGTTAAACCTGCGAACATTTCACTTCCGGTAAAATTTTCGCGCGAAAACCAAAATAACCGCATGACTTCCATCTCACTCAGGAGCGTAAAATCACTATTTTTCGAAGTGTCCGACGTTCTTAATATTTACAAATCTGAAAGATTTGAGTATTGATAGTGTATTCACAGTGAAAATCGCTGACGTACCACAGGCTCGTCATAACCGGAATAGTTGACGATGATCAATCAATCAATCAATTATCTTTATTTATTCACGGTAGTTGACAATCAGAAAACTGTTTTACAGACAAGCCGTAATCCTATCTACCTTAAAACTAATATTATCTACCCTAATACAAATATAGGTTACATTGAAAATACTAAGGCCCAGCTGTTTATATGAAGGAAAGTTGGCTCGGGGGGGGGGGGGGGGGGGGGGGGAGGGTCACCCTCCCCCTCGAGCTACTCTGGGCGTGCCAACTTTTCATACATTTATTTATAAAATGAAGTCAACCGTCTACATGAGAAACCGCAAACTTGGCTCGGGGGGCGGGTGACCCTCCTTCCGAGGCACTCGGTTCACAAGGTAGGGTGACCCTGGGGAGCGAGCCAACTTTTTCTCATATAAACACTTTGGCTCGCCTAACCGGGCCAACTCGGGACACACAGAGCATGCGTAATCCACTATTACGTGCCCAGACTCGCGCAAGACAAAGTTGTCTCTCCTCCCCCCTCCCCCCTTAGTTTTCTTGGTTTTACTAGTGAAATGGCCCCTCCTCTCCGCTTCTTTTCCTATTTCGGAAGTCCTCCATTGACAATATTTATCACTTCTTGAGGTTCCAGCACGAAGTGGATTGCCGCAACTACAACAATAGCTAGCTGCCAAGGAAAATACCTCGGCGGAACACGATGGACAGAAAATCGTAGTTTTAGTACAACTACATGTAATATGTGGTCAATCGGGAAGGAGTATACTACTCACTCCCACCCCCTCAGTCACAGCAGCTAGAAGTTATACGCATGTGCCGCGTGCGTTTACCACAGGGAACCCGTAATATTGGCGGGAAAATTACAGCGACGGAGTTTGCAGCAACAAATTTTAGTTTGCAGCAACCAGTTTTAGTTTGCAGCAACCAGTTTTAGTTTGGAGCAACCAGTTTTAGTTTGCAGCAACCAGTTTTAGTTTGCAGCAACAAAGTTTAGTTTGCAGCAACCAGTTTTAGTTTGCAGCAACGAGTTTTAGTTTGCAGCAACCAGTTTTAGATTGCAGCAAACAGTTTTAGTTTGCAGCAAACAGTTTTAGTTTGCAGCAAACAGTTTTAGTTTGCAGCAACAAATTTTAGTTGGCAGCAACCAGTTTTAGTTTGCAGCAACCAGTTTTAGTTTGCAGCAACGAGTTTAGTTTGCAGCAACCAGTTTTAGTTTGCAGCAACCAGTTTTAATTTGCAGTGACAATTTTCATTTATATGCAGCATCTTTTTATAATTTCCGCAAACATTTTGTATTTGCATCAGTTTATTTTTATTTTCGCACGAGGCAATTGTTTATTTGCAGCATGTCCCTTACGCAGTTACGGGCCACCGTATAAACAGGGCCTAAACTGGAAAAGTTTTGGTTTCGAAGAAATCAAGGATTCACACAAAGCAGCAGTAAGAGAGCTAGTTTTCGGATGAAGACACTTTGTCAGTAAACGCACCGGCTCTGGAAAGTCACTTGGGAAACCTTTAGCTCAAAGCCAAAGGTCGCGAAGCTCGTAATGTGCAGTCATTTCTCATTTAACTTTATCTATGCAAGACCAGGTAGCCCGGCTATTCTTTATACTTCAAAGAAAATTAGTGCTGCCTTTATTGGAACCAAGAAAAGACGGACGACTCCATATTAAAATAGTTTATAGAAGAGAAGAAATCACGTCTGACGCAGGCCATGTTTACGCGTTCAACTCTGCGATCACAATTCACTTGAAAATCGCTACATCAAACGAGCTTTTCAATTCTTCATATCCAATGTACTAAGTTTGTACAATTTCGATCATCGCAGCTTGTTTACTCAGAGGAAACCCGTCCAAAGTTCTAGTAGTTCTATCACAGCAAGCTTACCACATTTTATCCGAGAGATGATATCCAAATCCTTTCCTCTTGCAATTGACCTATATCACTATGACGTCATATCAAAACAATCTATTGTTTAAACGCTAAGGATCACGGTCGTGGGAGGGGGACAAAACAGGGACGAAACAGCAACAACACAAAGGAAATCGCTATCAAATGCATTTTGAAGAACGTATAGAATAGCGCTAACAGCCACCAAATACGGTAAATATTGTGGGATAAACATTGATACAGCTGATATCTGGAAACCAGACAATTCGAAGTTAAATTTTCCTCAGCAGAGCAGATTTAGTTCAAAATTCTATTGTTCAAGTCGATTCTGTCCCCCTCATAAACAAGCCGTGACGTCATAATGATATAGGGTAATTGATTTCAGGCATTTCCTCGAGCGATCTTTTCCTCAATGTTGATAACATATTACTATTTACAGATATAAACATAAAAGGCTCTAATATTTAAAAAGTAAGAACTAAACGAACAACGAAGTGATTTTAATCTGCAAGCGCTGCGATGATCGATTCCGATTGGTAGATGAAACAATCGCACAGCGGAGTGTCAAATTCACTGGGTAGGGGACGGTCTACTGTTTGTCGCCTCGTTGATTGAACATCCGCGAAACTCGAAAACTGCAAACTACGTGGCATTTTTCTCCCGTTAAAGTAAACCAGTGAAAGGGAAGCTGAGTGTGGTGAAGGACCGGTGTTTGGGCAACCGTTATTTGAAGGAATTTTGGCGATGTACGGGATTTTGTGGGAATTCGAGGCGATTTTCTGCAGCTGATCAGCGTACCGGTAATTGTACAGTTTGCTACCTTCCCAATAATTATACTAAGGGAAAAATTACTGTAACTCCCTCAAAATTGAAAGGAATGGCTTGAAACTTCACAGAAACTGAAAGAAATATACAAGAGACAGGTACGAATATTTTGACGATTTATTGAATTTTATTTTAGAGCAAACGGGCATTCGAACTAAAACTCCATACATTTACTGTAATTTCAAATATCCGGGAAATAACCGTTTTACGCATAATGAGCCTGGGGTACCTGTGGTTTATCCCTGTAAATTTCGGCTTTTAATTTCTGTCAGTGAGTGTCTTGATCGGCACTTTAAAGAGTAACAAATAATTGAAATAAACTAGCCTGGTTTCTCAATGATTTTAAATGGCGTTCGTTCTTGAGAATTAATTTCACACTTGGAGTTTTAGTTTAAAGAATTCCAATGACAATGTGTGTTGAAAGTTTACGCGGAATCGAACCACCGTGAAAGGGTAAACAGCTTTGCTTGTCAAAATATGAAAATAAATGAATAATATTGAATTTTAATCAGATGACATCACGGACACGGTGTGTTGACCTCGCGCCCGGCCGTTAGTGGTGCAAGGCTTTGGAGAAACAACACCCCCCAACGGCTGAAACCGAGCCTAGCTATTCACTTGTGTGGTATATACTAAAACAATTATTCACCTCAGTGTCGGTGAATAGTGGTGGATATGCGCCACTTCGCGGCTCTGTAAATATCCACCATTATAATCCATCAAATATTTTCTCTCTCGCGTGATTGGTGGAATGCGTCACGTGACCCGATATTTTCTCTCCGCAAGCGAGAAATATCAGCGAATACACCACCTGTGAGCGCGCGTCAAAGAAAATATTTGAAGGATGATAACAACAATAACCTACATTGTGGCATCGAAATATGCCCTGATATTTGTCCTTGGACATTATCTGATCCTCGAAGCTCACAGTTTCTTCTCAGATCAGATAATGTCCGCGGACGAAATATCAGGGCATATTTCGACGCCACAAATAGGTTATTGTATTTCTATTCACCACCACTTCGGTAAATAATTGTTCAATATCAAACCGCTCTAGCTCTCTAAATTTCAGAGAAAATGGTTTCAAATTTTCTACAGAAATAGAGGACAACGTAAAGAACAAGTTAATGAAGTTTCGATTCTATTTAAAAAATAATACGAGAAATCCTGCACATTCACTACAATCTCTAAAGCACTCGTAGTAAGCCTATTGTGATCTGGCTGTTATTCAATACTATATTATAACCCAAATAGTACGAGCGCTTTCATTGGATTATATAGACTCAAAAAGTATTTACAAATAGAAATCGGCACGCCTGCTTGCGTTGTGTCGTAGTTATATCATAGATAGATAGATAGATAACCTTTATTTAAACACGATTAATGTAAAAGCTGAAAGCTTGTGGGGTCGTGTAAAAGAAATGTATATAAAATTAAATAAAAACACTATCAAAGTAAGACGTATATATATACATATATATACTATTTACAATATCATATCAATATCAATAATGCTTAGGGCTGTATGTAATTTATAATCTTTATAGTTAATAATAAGTAATAAAACTTTTATATTTGATCCCTAAAGTTAGTAATATGTAAATCCTTCGGCTCTGAAGTTCGTAGTAGTAGCTGAAGTGATATCAAAACTAAAATTCCCAAATGATTTCGAGCAGCTAAGACGGGATATTGTTTCTTTAAGACCAGTGCTTTTAACGTCATAGTCTCTACAAATAGTGTTCCATAGCACCGCACCTCGATATGTTAATGAATCCTTCATGTATCATAAAAGCAATAGACCACACATTTCGATTTGTTTACTGGCGAAATAAAGCACTTGCAATGTTTGGAGCACACTTGAAATGTTTGAAAATTACACGCCTTCGGCTTGTTATCATGATTAATCATAATATTCTCCTAGCGAAAATGAACAAATATGGCAAAATTGGTAGTACTGAATCTAGCTTGAAGAATATGAAATGCGGTATTCGCCAAAGGTCTACCCTAGGACCTCTGTTATTCCTGTTATATATATATGGCTTGCCTGAACAGTATTATTTCGGATTTGCTGATGATACTAATATATGTTATACTTCCGATAATCCTAAATAATTAGAAACAGTTATTAGTGAGAGATTGCAAATGCATGTGTTTAAATATTGTGCAGCAAATAAATTAATTTCAAAAAGACAAATTAAATGCTAATAATGTCTCCCAGGAATAAAACCCATATAATTATTACAACCTGTAACATAGAGCAAAAGAAGTATATTAAATAATTATCTAGGTGTTCCTATATATGAATATTTACAATGGATGCTCAAATGTTAAATGTCAAAACATACACTAAAGAATTCGTCAAGGTTCGAGGAGAGGACTGATAACTTGCTGGCAGTAAATTGTTCTATGATTGAATTACTTTCTAAAATTCATACATTTTTGAAATAGAACTAAGGAGAAATGTGGTCAAGTAGAGGTTTTTAAACATTCAAGGACTCAAACTGTAGGATTCTAAATTTTAAATTCAAATTCAGAACAATATATATAAAAGCAAGTAAGCCATTGACTGTTTTTCAGTATTATTCAAGTAGGAGAGCAAGAGCTACTTTCAGTATAACCGCGTGCTCGGATTGGCTATGTAGCGGGAAAAGCCTTATAAATCCCGTGAGGATTTATATACAAGCAATGTTAATGCTCGGTCAGTTAGTACAAGTAAGGAATAAAACGACATACACTAAGCTTCTGATGAGCCTCGTCCACTTGGCCTTCACTAGTCCAGTCCAGGCATGGCAAGCGTATAAATGTGTTCTTTGTGGCTCCTATTTCTTCAGTAAAATTTGGAAATTATACCGCCGATTTCCTCTTATCTTTCAAGAGAAAAAGTAGAGGCAGCAGTTCCAGTTATTCAGACAACGATACTAAGTCTCTGGTTAAAAAGAAAATGAAATAATGAGCTGAGCTTGACGAATTGAAGTTTGGGAGGTATTAGAAATGGCCGACGAACTTGGTCCTAAGATTGACGTAATACTTGACAAACTGTCGAGCATGAATACAGAACTTGGAAGCCTTACACAACCTTACAAGAACAAGTGACGAAACTGGAGCATGGTCTGTCAGAAGCGAATAACAAAGTCGACGAGGTCGAGTCGAGTGTGCAGTCAGTTATGCGCAACTAGGTGGACAAAATGAAAATACGTATGGAAGAACTGGAGGCCAACTGCGAGTCAAAAGTGAATAACATGAGAAAAAAGCTAATATATCATAAAGTGCATGAAAGGATAGAGAATATGAGATTCTATGGCATCGAAGAGGGCATTAATGGTAACCAAGAATACACAAATAAGATACTCTACGAGCCTTCATACAAAAAGAGCTCGAATTCGATAGTTCCGCGCAACTGTGGAATCCAGGAGGGAGGGGACGTCTTAATGACCTAGCCAATTAGAATTCCTTGGGAGTCATGTAGGACATTATGTCGCTAGTAATGAGACTCTGACTACTGGCATGTCCTTTGAGCCTTCATTATTACACAAACTGGATTTGCAAATCCAAGCTGAGTGAAGGATACAAAGTGTTGAAATTAGGGTAAAGTGACGAAGCAGTATTCGATCTTTCAAAAGGAATCGAAAGTGAGGATAGGGACGCTCGATAAGTATTGCAAACGAATTCATGATTCAAGCTGTTGAGGTCTTTCGTCATACTACTCCTTAAAATAGCGACTTGATTCTCAGTGCAGCAATATATCCCAAAAACGATATAATTGCCTTTAAAGCAAAGCTTATTAGTGTTGTGTTCTACATGGAACCAATGTAAGTTGGGTTTTTTCTTGTTCTTAGAAATATCAGAACATGAACATTTTAGCACCATACATTAACTGTAATTTTGAGAACGTTCCAGAGGGCAATATTTTCTAAGTGTCGCGCTTCAACTGCGCTTTTCAATTCGATGTTTCTGGCCATGCGTCACGAACACCCTGATGATCTTGCACATGCGCAGTTGCAATCTTTTTACGTTTGATGTTACGATGTACAATGACCGACGTAACAATGGCCACCACTAGGAACAACGCGCCAACAGTGGAGAGGCTTCCAACAAGAATAGGGTTTGCCTTTCTTTTTCCTGGTGAAAAAAATAAACAAACCGGTGAGACATTAGATGTTGCTAAGACTAGGCCTTTTTGATGATAGATAACGTCGCCATGTTGAAATAACAATTTTATGGGATGTCCAGCGGGAGAACAATGGAAGGTAACGAAACATTGCTCCGCTGCTCTTAGTCAAGCCTGGTTTTCACGCGCGACGCAAGCATAAGTATAAGCGCAAGCAGAAGAGCAAGCAAAAGCGCAAGGAGAAACGCTAGCAGAAGCGCAAGTAGAAGCGCAGGCAGAAGCGCAAGCAGAAGCGCAAGCACGAGAGATATGTGTGCGAGCGAAAACGAACCATGAAATAAGCACAAGATTCACTAGTTTCTCGTCCTCTTTTTGTGAAACGGCGAATATGACAGCGCGGTTTACGCGAGAGGGACCTAGAGCGCGTGTTGTTATTGGACAAAACCTCTCTTGTGCTTGTGCTGTCTTTCGTTTTCACGAGCACAACGCGAACGCAACCATAAGCGGAAGCATAAGAAAATGGGGAAAAATATCCTTGTGCTTGCGCTTGCGTCGCACCTGTTGTCGCTGTGAAATAAGGACTCTTCTGCTGGCGTCGCTCGTGAAAACTACACTTTAACCCTATTCCCCCCGGGCACCCCATAAAATTTCAATATGGCGGCGTTATTTACTGTATTTACATATTTTTAATATGGCGGCGTTATTTACTATATTTACTGTGAATTCCTACAAATATCATCCTGCATGCAACCAGCGCAGAACGCAAGACGACTATTTGCCGCCGCCTCAGAGAGCTACATGCGATAAAATTTAAAGCTGTTAGTCAGGAAAACCCAGATAGTACTAAATATTTTTCTACCAAGTTCTTAGTAGAAGAAAAGTCATTGACTATTTGAGCCATCCGGCTTCAGGATATTGATTACAGAAAAGGAATTAGAATAAGAACACAAGGAAGAAGATACGATTTTCCATAGAAGGAGTTCGTACAAAATAGCATATCTGAAAAACTGCGAATTAAAGAGCTCCATATTTATTTGAAGCACCTTGCACTTACAACTACTGCAAAGAAAAGCTGATTGTCTTTTAAAATGTCTTGGCATATATTTTAAACAAATCACAGAATCAATTTGTATAAATGCCGCTCATCGTCCGTAATATCATGTTACGGCTAATAGTAGACAGGTTTCTATTTCAATTAACATATTATAAATATATATATCTATATCTATATATATATATACAGTCAATGCCAAAAAGGTTGTCCAGCAGAACATAATATAATACTATAATATCCATTGTTTTGGGCTATTGTCTAGACCAAGACAATAGGCCAAAATAATGGATATTAAAGTATTATATTATGTTCTGCTGGACAACCTTTTTGGCATTGACTGTATATATATATATATATACACTCATTTTCAAAAACATTGCACTGCAAATATATATATACCTTTTGTATTATTGTCAAATTTGACAGCTAAAACAATGGAGAACAAAAGGTATATATATATAAATCAAAAGCAATGTTTTTGAAAACGAGTGTGTGTGTATATATATATATATATATATATCGATATTGTGAGGAACAAAAAATATATTTTAAAAGTTAGGGCTTTTAGTTTGAACATTATAGCAAGCGTATCAATATAGGCGTCTTCTGTTTTGAGAATGTCAAAAATAGCTTTTTTCAGCTTTCGTATTTTTGGGGAAGTTTTCTAAGGCAGCACTATGAGGAGATCTCATTCCACAGTTACTTACAATATCATGGCGGTATTTATACCAAATACCACTACGAACCATGCGATTACCTATCCTTATAATGCTTATTGTAATGACATCGTTGCGTTCTAATATAAGTGTACTAATATAGAAAAACCACATGCCTGATTCGGTAATTCCACGTTAAACTGCACGAGGAAACCGATATCGCATGAGTCGATAGTCCGATGAAGTTACTTGTTGATTTAGTACTTTTGTTGATATTGTGGGCGCATAACCTACAGCGGTGATTCCACTCTGAGTCACCACTCCTCTCAGCCAATCAGCTTCTGATTTCGCGAACGCACTCGTGCGATTCAGCTGTGACTATGCGATCCTATATTAAGTCATTTCAAGTATAAAGAAAATCGTAACAAGTGTCCAACAAATCACCGGTATATGTATATATACAGCAATGTTGCAGGTAACGAAGTAATTATTCCTCGGGATAGTATTCTTGAGTATTGCTATCATACCTGTTGAAGCTTTTTTCTCTTCATCTTCTTTTCTTATCAGCTTGTCCGTTGAAATGTTGTACGCCTTAGATCCCACAATATCAGGAGCGTCTCGGCGAACTCGCAACGAGATCTGGCAACCCAGTGAGCATCTCGAATTCTTTGAGTCCTTGTGGCAAACCATCAACTGGCAATGGAGGTACACAACAGGATTATCGGTTATAAAGCGAAAAGAGTCGATGGTAAATCGCTGAACTCTGTCCGGCTTGTAACTGTAACTCATGGTGCTATCCTCAACGCATCTAAGAAGCAGAAGACATTGTTAAGTGTATCCTCAACTTAGCTACCAAATTACGCTTTTTCTAATGCCAACGGGTTCATTTTCCTGTCTCGTCATGGAAACGACCAGTTTATATTCACCAGTAAATCGCTCTGTTGCGCCTGACTGGCTACACATCAAAGTTACTTAGCTCCTCCTCGAATTTTATAACTTTCATCCAAAGGTTCAATGGTTTCAAAGGTTTTATTTGTTCCACACACACACAGCACAATATACAATACATTAATTTAAATAGGTGGTGGATGCAAGGGCTAACAACCTCTAAAGCGGTTAACAAATGCCCCTTGCACCCCTATGTAAAAAGAAGGGGGGAAATTGTTCAAGTTGTTGTATTTGCCTTTTGAAAACTATGTCGACCACTTTCATTCAAGATCTACGCTGTCAGCGATTATTTCTTCGATTCGTGTTATTCCCAGAATATATATAAGCATTGCTTTGGCAATCTACGTTTCGTCTGAAATCGTATGGCTTTAGGACTTTTTCGGTATGACGTGGAATGCGCTTCGACTTGATATAAAGAGTGTTCTTCCATTACGAGTTTTAAGCGTAAACTTAAGACCCATCTTCTTAGATTAGCTTTTTATTGACTTACATAATATAGTATTTATGTTACTATATAGTCTTTTAAAAACATTTTCTTTTTTGTATTATTGTTTTAATTATTTTTATATTTTTATAATTATTTGTATAGTTATAGTTTTTCATATGATGTAAAGTGATTTTGGATTGCGCTACATAAATAAAGTATTATTATTATTATTGTAACGAAGAACGTTGAACCTACCCTTCTCTTACAAAGACGTACTGTGGCGAGGAGTTTGGGCTACCTGTGGTTGTAGCACGGCACGACTTTGCAAACACAATCAAATCTGCCGTGGTGGAACTAACGCTGTACTGTACATACAGAGGCTCATTAATACCAACACTAACGGGATAGTCGTGTGGTCTGTAGGCCGCTTGGTAGCCAGCAGTACGGTAGAGTTCCATCGTGAAAGTAAAGTTACCATAGGAACCTAACAAAACCAACAGAAAACTGTTCGATTAAATTCAAAAGGTAAGGAGTATGACATCACTCGAAGAAGGAATTACACGTTTGTAAGTTGAGCCGCCTCTTTGATTTGCTGTAGGGAGCGATAAGAAGCTGTCTTTTCTGGCTAGTAATTAGCTAACCGTCAAAGGAATATCTTTATTGTACCTTCAGAAGCAAAGAAACTTCCTGTGTGGCTGAAACCTGCGCTGACATACTTTTTTCGTCCATACTTGCAGTAGAATGATAAATGAATGTTGCGAGTGCGGGTGATGCTCGAACCATTGCTACTTTGACTACTGCCATCTGTCTTTACCTACAAGGAACAAGAATTGACAAACAATTAACGTTTTCCCAAGGAGAGTTTTTTAAATTAATTAAGAGCAAGACATGTGATCGTGTTCGTCTTCGTCTTCGTGTCATGCTTTAGGTGTTTACAAAAACGTTAAGAATATATTTGCTGATTGCATGAATAATAACATTAGAAAATATATTTACTGAGTGCCTATGAATCATTTTTTAAATTTCAAATATCAATTCTACATCAAGTGAATAGTAGAATGGTGCCATATTTCTGGGTTTGAATGCCGTGCCACTTTAATTTCCAAAATGCTAATTACATGACGTCATGCAGGTAGGCATCATCAAACATTTGCTGTTACAGATAAACGATATTTTTTAACATATCAGTGCTTTAGTTGTAGTTAGTTTAAATCAGTAAACGATTTTACAAATTTGTTTTCCTATTTCAGCAAAGGCGACCATTATAAGAAATAATGGCAAATGCCTACAATTAACCTGGCGTCATGTAATTAGCATTTTGGAAATTAAAACTTCTATATCTCAATGGCACGACATGTAAACCTAGAATGTTGTACAGGCGCGGACCAGACCGTTTCCACCGTTTTACGGAAAACGGTCAGATTGTGTCCATTTGTAAGTTGTTGTTTTTTATTTTATTATTTTATTTAACGCTTTTTTTCCAGCCATTTGTTTGTCCATTTGTTTTTGGTAGCCTCTTAAAAGTAAATATTGCATCGAAAACGCTGTAAATAGCGTTTCAGAGCTTTATAAATTTCAAAATTCCCCCCCTAGGAGCTCGCGCCTTCAGCGCTCGTTTGGCTTGTATCTTTGTTTAGCTCGGAAAACGGACAGTTTTTTCCTGATCCGCGCCTGTTGTACCATTCTACTATTCACTTGATGTATAGTAGAAATACAAAAACTGTTTAATTTTGAAGAAAGCTTATTGATTGGCTGGATTCTGACCACGTGATTCGATCTCCTGTTTAAGCGTTGCAGGAGCCCATAACCAGATATATAGTTCTGACAAGGATCCTGCTGCCCTAGATAGACGCATACAGAACGATGTTAGCATTGCGAATAATTGGTATAATGACAACGGTATGATTGTAAATCCCACAAAACATCAAGCTATGGTGCTGGGCAAGACTGACCATGAATTCTCTTTTCCGGTCAAAAGTTCGATAGACTTGCTTGGCATGACCATAGATAATGAGCTTTAAGTTAGCTTTGACGATCACATAACCTCAATTTGTAAAAAGGTTAATAATCAATTTAATGTGATGATTAGATTTCGCAAGCTTATTTCTAAAAGTACATTGCTTCGCCTATATAAGGCATTTATCCTACCGCACTTCCACTATTGTTCCATGGTTTGGCATTTTTGTAGTTGTAGAAACACTGATAAATTAGAAGCCTTAAATAAGCGTATTCTGAGATTTATGTTCGATGACAGGAATTCCAACTACAACCAGCTATTATACCACCTTCACTATATAATAGAAGAATACAGAATATGCTAATTATACTTTTTAAATCATTCTCTGAAATTTTCAAACTATCCAGGCTACCTAAAAGATATGTTTACTCTAAGATCTGTAATATATTCCTTAAGAGGCACTGATATTTTGAACCTACCTAAACCTCAAACAACAACTTATGGCCTGCACTCTTTCAAATATTCGACTACAAAATTCTGGAACTCCCTACCTGATAATCTTCGATCTTTAACAACTATCACTGATTTTAAGAGAGAAATCCGTAAATATAATCTAATCTAATTTAACAGTAATGCCTATTTGTTAATAATTTCTAGGTTTCATTGTAAATATATTTTTAGTATTAGTCAGTATAACAATAGTATTAGTATTAGTAACAGTAGTTTTCTCGAAGATATTAGCATGTATTTGCCACTCTGAAAATTCGAGTTGAAATAAAGTTTATGTATGAAGGTATGTATAACCAGGAGCGTCCATATCTCCTATACAGGTGTCACAGCGTTTTTACAAGTTGGGCTATTTTTAGATTATTTTCCCGCCAATTTGTGGGTTACACCGTTGGGGAACAAAGGAGGCCTCATTAGCTACGTTTGTTATACCAAACAACATGGCTGCTACGCTTTTGTGATTTTATTCTCTCAGGAATGATTGCAACCCAGTAATAGCGGGAAACCGTTCTAAAACTAACTTAAAGGAGCAGTGTCACGATTCTGTTTGGTTGTTATAGACAATGGCAAAATCACGCTATGTCACGCGCCGCTGCAAATTTCCCTTTCGATTGAAATAAATAGAATGCTGCTTTATGAAAATATAACATCAAACCTAACCATATAATACTGAAGTATAGTTTTAAAGCAATTTCGGCCCGAGATATCGTGCAAATACGCCGATGCAAGCGGATTACTCACGGACTTCTACTTCTGTCACATCTTTTGATTTCTTGTCCGCCTGACACATTTTCAAAACTTTGGGCATGAATACTAATCGTGACACTGCTCCTTTAAACTTGTGAAAACGCTGCGACATAGGCCTAGTATGCGGGATGGACGCTGTTTTGTATGGGATCCTGCTTATAGCCAATGACACGTTTGATAAGATCTGTTCTGTGCTTATATTTCTTCTCTCCGTATAACATTTGGTTGGATATTTATCGGAAAGAACTTAAAATGACAGCCAAGCTTTAAATATACCCATCTTAGCATTAGTATAGTGCCACTACGATCAAATTTTGACATATCGATGTTTTGCATATTCATAAAGTAGAGTTGCTATATTATTACCAGTCCAACCCGTTTTTCGATTGTCTTATTTTTTGAACTTCGAGTATTGAATCTAAACGTCCAACAACAATGCTTTAATGCTCAATAACTTATAATTTACAATACAATTTCACACAGCACACATACAGGAGCCCATAACTAGTAGCGTCCATCCCGCATACTAGGCCTATGTCACAGCGTTTTCACAAGTTTGGTTATTGCTGCCGCAGCGAGCGAGCCTGAAGCGAGCGAGTAAAGCAGCAGTTATAATCTGTAACCGGGTCCAAATCTCGATTTCTTTTTTTTACCACAATGCATCACTTCTATTGTCTTTTTTTACTACGACATTACACGAGGTAGAATCTGCATTGTTTGAGCTAACTCTTTAATGCCTTTCTGTGTACGCAATCGTTGTGTAGTCATGAATTTGTTGAAGTGTAGACGTGTAGTCGAACTCTTTCTAACTCTGTGTGAACTATCAGTATCTCTCCTGTTATCGAGATGGTGAGCAGCAAATATTTTTCTTCTATTGGCTTCAATAAAGTCAAAACATTTACAACTACATTCTCAATTACAGTTGATTTCCTGTATTTAAACTTCACCTGGGAGAACAGCAGTTTGTTGTGCCGGGAATCTTAAGAAAATGTCGGGAATTGGTAGACTCAGGGAATTACCGGGAGATCGTTGATATGTCAACCCTGCTAACAGAGATTCTTTTCTCTTATCCTCTATCCAGCTCCACTAACAAGGGAGAAAAGAACCTCTGCCACGATCCGAACGGTTCTTCAGATCTCGCCGGCTCCAAGTTTTTGGAGGTAAGTCACATGACAAACCGGTTTTTCGAGGTCGACGTCTCACGCGCATGACTTGTTGGTACTTTAAAACACTGCCCAGTCTAGAGTCTGCAGTTTCAAGATGGCATCTGTTTTTGGAGAGCGAGTTCGAAGTAGCGTTAAAAGCAGCTGTGTCAAACCTCAAGGAAAGCAACATCACCCTCGAAGAAGGAAATATTTATAACGATTTCGTCGAGCATGCGCAGTAAGAAATAAGAGCAGGGTCTGGGGTCGAGAATGATCGTGGCAGAGGTTCTTTTCTCCCTCGTTAGTGGAGCTGGAGAGAGGGTAAGAGAAAAGAACCTCCGCTAGCAGGGTTTGATATGTCGGGACAAAATGAAAATAAATAGTGACAACTTTTGAAATACACAGCTCAAACAGGATTCAGTCGCACGATAGCCCCAAAACTACAAAATATATTCATCTGTAACACCTTTGCATTTTTATCACCCAGTAATCAATTTCCTGCCAAAGTGCTACTGTAGGTTCTCTTCTAATACACTTCCTTAACTGAGCGGAGCAGCATTCACTACCTGTTAGGTATACTAGTATTTAGAACGGTTTCCTGCTATTGTTGAGTTGCAATTATTCCTAAGGGAATCGAATCACAAAAGCGTAGCAGCGATGTTGTTTGGTATAACAAAAGTAGCTAATGAGGCATCTTTTGTTCCTCCCCGGTGCAACCATTAATTGGCGGGGAAAATAATCTAAAAATAGCCCAAATTGTTAAAACGCTGTGACAACTATATAGGACATATGGACGCTCCTGGTTATGGGCTCCTGACATATATAGGTGGAAAAAGAATAGATAAATTTAAAGTTAAATAGAGTTTGAGCTAGAGGCTAAGGAAACCGTGAGGTTATCAAGTTAGCCTCCAGCTTTTTCTAGTTAGAATCTAAATGGAGAAGGAAGGAGTACTTAGATGCCAACTTAAGAATTTTTGGGAAGACAGAAATAACGATAATAGAAAACTAATAAGATAATAGAAAAGTAATAATGAATATTTCATATTATGCAGTATTGATAGAAAATACTACTAATAATGAAATATGTACAACTATTTTTGATATTGTTCTGATAATTTCTACTGGAGGCCGTTCTTTATTCAGCGGAAGTGACATCATACGCGCAACACTCGCCTGCACAACACAACGCATTGGAGGCATATTTCTACTAAAAAGTTATATTTATCCTTGTTAGGTTCGCGCGAAATAGTGCGCATAAAAAGGTAGCCACGCTCGTTTTGCGTGTATGACATCACTTCCTGGAACGCCTCCAGTAACTGAATGGAGGACAGGATTTTACCGATAAACTCTCCTAAACGTTTGTGGTTTAACTTGCTCATTTGGGAATATATTTTAGTAATCTGGATATTTCTAACACTGATTAACCTATTAACGCTAAAAAAATGGCAAATTGAAATGGTAAAGTTTCGTCGTAGTGGCACTGTAAGAACAAACTTGTGTTTGTTGTTTTCTATCCTTTTTTGGTTTGGGTCTTTGAACTTTTACAATATATTTTATAAAAACCTAGTTCAATATAAAGTCAACTCTCACCTTGCAGACACTCCGCTATTATGGAGAAGAACCAGCCCCCCGGCGGGCGAAAGTTACAAACTGGCTTGACTGAAAATGACTCCGCTATTACTGACTCTCGCTGTTACGGAATTGCGGCACTTCATGTGGTCCCAACAGAACAATTTAATTGTCTAGTTATAGAAATGTAGAAGACATAGAAGAAATCCAACAAACTCACTGTATGGATAAAGCTGGGGCCATGCTTATCCGATTAGTGGGCAGATTGGACGGTCGGGCGTCCGTAATCCGGTCGTATGATCGTAAGATGGTCGGATCAGTCAGTAGCTGTAGTTGGCTCCCGAGCAGCTTACGAACGATATAAAGGCTACGATGTCTCCGATGTTTTCAATGCTTTTTTGGGACCTCGTTTTGTCGTTTTACTCTGACCTCTTAAAGCTAATCGTGAAGTGTGATTAATATTTGCAGTAATGATTTTCCCGTGACCCAGTAATTCCCATAGCATGCATATCTCACCTCATTCCAGTAGATGATGGTACTTTCAGTTTGCTTATGAGTCGTGCCACAATCGTTCAGGGAGGTTCTCAGGGTAATAATATTCCCACTGACAGATGCACGGCAGGATTTGGAATTCAAATGAAAATCTCGATCATCAATGTCTCCGAACACGCTCTTGTCCAACTGAATCTGCATGTAGTTCTCCGTACAGAACACACTTCTGCCGAATTCTGTTTAAATTATCGATTTGAACAAGAAGAGAATGATTAGCAGAGTAGAAACGCCGCGACAAGGTTTTTATTATACCATTAATTAAGCTCACAAGTTAAGGGTGTGTTCCTTTGGGAGGAATCCAAATCCAAGATCACTCAGATCATGGGTCCAAAGGAACGGCAATTCGTGAGAAAGGATCAGTTACCAACGGGGTGTTGACATAAATGCAAATTTCGCAGTAAACGCTATCTATAGACAAAAAATAAGTTTAGCAAAAAGCATGAGGTGTAAAAAACTTAAATGAAAAGATGGTCGCTGCGTGAGAGAAAAGTTGTACATGCTCATGTATTGCTGTTTATTTGACCATTTGTCGACTTTCAGCTTCACCTACGGAAGGAAAATATACCAGTTAGGGAAATATTTAGATAATCGAGGAGACAAGAGAGTAAGAATTCGCCTGCTCTCACGAAGTATTTATTCATCAACAGTGTACGCCACTTGTCAAATATTTTCAGTGAAAGGAAAAGAACAAAATCAAAGTCCTACCGGCTGCTGACCCAGTAATCATCGTCGTTCTAATCATTTGTGCAAAAATAGGAAATAGTACAGAAATCTCACCTACTCTTCGTACAGCTACAGCGCGACAAACTGGTAGGGACCGCTGTACACAATAATATTTTTCGGATCGTTCCCAAAGGAACGCGAAGGATTACGAATCCGTGAATCCAGATTTGGATTAACGGATTCATGATCCGATGAATCCATTCTCTTTTTGGATTCACCGAATCAGAAATCCGTTTTCGGATTTGGCCAAAGGAACACAAAATCCGTTTTCGGATTCATAATCCGGATTTGGATTCGCCCAAAGGAACACACCCTTAGACTAGATTTATATAAATGAGTAAGTATACAAATGACAAGCACATGACAGCCGGGATATGTCCTCTTATTTGCAAAGCGAATCCGAAAACGAGAAACTGAGTAGTTGTTGTAAAAATCATCTACGGAACGCAAATCACTCTTTTCACTTGAGCCCAGTTGTTAAATCACTAACCCAAGGGTAAACTTTACATATTACAATTACAGATTTAGCGCTATCCTAGGGATAAAGTTGCCCTTGCTTCGAACAACCGGGTCCTGGTGGCCATATCTGGATTTAAAGCAAGGCAATCCTTTTGTTTTGTTAGATTAGCCTTGCACTGCGGGATATCAGAACGAGTTTAGCCTCGGCAAAAACAAAGGATTGCCTCGTTTTGAATCCAAGATGGCCACCGAGTGAAACTAATGAATCCGGGGCAGCCTTCAACTCCTCGGAATCTGGAATGTTATTGGGTATCCCAACTATAGCCTAACCCTAAATAAAACACTAGAAACCCTAACCCTAAGACAATAGAATTCTTGAACAATGAAGTGCAAATGGAACCCAAGAAAATGCAAGGTTTCCAAACCAAAGAATTATACATAATCAGTAAAATATATAAATACAATTAATGAAGGTCCGTGCGAACCTGATTCGCAATTCTTTCCAGTATATCCCACAGGGCAGCTGCAGGAGCTTCCACCAGAAACACTAAGTACACACGTTCCTCCATTTCTACAGGGTTTCGTTTCGTCGCATTTGATTTCTTTAAGGACAATAAAAATATGAATATAAATTAATCTAACCAATGAATTACCCTGCAAGCAAAGACTTCTTCAACTCCACAAAAAGCGAGAAAAAAAGAAGGCTCTACAGCATTCGTGTTGTTTTCGTATCGAGCATGCACCAATGATTTTGTTTCGTACCAGACTCGTCACTCAGTCGTTTCACCTTCGTTCGCCATTGTTGCAGTGGGCTCAGGTTTGGTCATCAGCTTAATACAAAAAATTAGCCGCGCACCGGTAAACCGGTTTTAACAGGTTTGTCAAGCCCTGTATCCTGGGCGAACACAACACGAATGCTGCCGAGCATTGTTTTCTTCTCTGTTTTCGTGGAGTTTAAGAAGGCTCTGCTCGTAGGATACAAATGAACATTACATTCAGGTCAATGATATCATATGCAATATAAAGAAATTTACTGAGAAATTATTAAATTATAAATCTCATTTGATCACTTTGATTTTTTTATTGGAAACTGTAATAGATTTGATCACTTGAAAACCACAAAAGTAAATGAAGGCTCAAATTTAAATATTAATAAAGTAAGAAAGTGATTTATTTTTTTAAATAAAATTCTTAACTGATTTCAGTACCAAATCAGTAGGGAAGCAGGTTGTCCATACCACAAATAATATTGGGTATAAATATTCCAACTTCGTATAAAATCCAAGCAGGTGATTGGCTAATGACAGTGCATTACAGGTGAACAAAGCACTCGACCCAGATCCCCTCTCTTATACCTACGTATACGGGAAAGGAGACCTGGGCCCGGTTGTTCGAAACAAGGGTAAGCGCTAATCCAGGGTTAAATCACTAACCCGGGGTTAAACTGTACAGATTACAATTACAGATTTAGCGCTAACCTAGGGTTAAAGTTAACCTTGCTTCGAACAACCCGGCCGTGAGCCAGCCCTTCGCTTAGTTACGTGTTTGGATGGCTTGAAAAACCTCATTCCAATCGTATATTTAACAGTGAAAACGCAGACAATTATCAGAAAGGTATACGTAACGGCAGGATTGAACTCTGTCTCCTGTGTGACATAAGAATATATCGGCTATTTTGAGGCAAACATTTGCATAATCGCTAGTTGGAAATGGCTGCTTTGCAAGCGCTGGAAGTGCAACAAGTCAACACGTGTCCGACTCCGAGTGAGAATTGAAAGTTTCAACAACACTCTAGCAAATCACTGGAATCTGCAGGTTAGTCATTTTCGAATGAAAATAACTAGTAAACAAAGTAGACTTTCTTGGAGTTAAGCTGGTTTACATGGCTCCAAGAGAAACGTTTTCGAGTTAAATGTACAATCATACTTATTCAATTGAGCTCGCAAGGCGGCTTCGCTTTCACGATCACTTGTCTTAATTCCGTCAACTTCACTGACCGAACGCCGAAAGTGAATCATTATTTGCAAAGTTTTCTACTCAGTTAGATGTTAAAAGTCCTGTTTTCATTCGTTGTCTATTGAAATGTCTTTTCTTTGTGGAGATATTTACCGAAAAGTTATTTTATTCATCTGCAATGTTTGACTTTCTTTATGAAATTGATACTCACTGCTGACAGTGCCGGCACTCACTTTGAATATTAAAAGGGTTAGAGACTTTGTTTGTGCTTTATCGGCAAATACAATCACTTGCTGACTGTACGATGAACTCCAAATTTATTCATACCGCATTCGGCTTTCGGTCTCATGCAGTATTCACTATTTTTCGTTCATCGTACAATCAGCGCGTGACTATATTTGCCGATAAAGCACTCACACCAGTCTCTAATCCTTAAATAAAACAAATAGTAGATGGCTTCCCCATGTCCTATACAACTGAAGTAATGCACTTTCGAGGTCTTATAAAGCTGCTAATGCCTGGTTTCCATATGATCGTCCCGATCGCTGGATTCTTTTGTTCTGCATATTAATTTACGCTTAGCGATTCACACCGAACAAAAGGTTCAAGCGATCGGAGAGATCATATGGAAACCCACACCGCGGCAAAACGGTATGTTCCGCTGGCAAAAAGAACGAAGGCTCTGCTCTCAAATACAAATTACCGAGGGTTTCAACTTTTTTAGTAAATAATTTTATAACTTAGTAAACTCACAATGAATTACAAATTAAGAAAACTTCAACCTGTTAAAGTCTTAGGCTTAGCTTTTAAGTAGTTTTCTTAGTTTTTGACAAAACAGTTCACAGATGAATGCTTTTAAGCAGAAACGTTCAAATCACGGCATGTGCCTGTTGTTTCATTTCAGTTTTCGCGGGAAACTGGGGGCGGCCGCGCGCGGACAAGAATAGCAAATACGCATGCGCGTGACGTTTTGCCGCGGTGTGATGGAAACCAGGCGTAAATGCACTCGCGTTCCGCTCATGCATCCACAGTTTTTCAAGACAGAGTATAAATTATTTTGTTTTAAAATATAATCATAGTAGTCATAAAGTCACTGTAATTAAGTTTAATTTCAATAGCTCCGGTTCTTTCCTTTTATCCTTCTCTCTTTCTTTCCTTCTTTCACGTAATACATGTGTCAATCGTCCTTACTATCAACATAGGCGGTGACCAACTCGAAAGCATTTCTGCTACTTTGGTCTCTGCACACCTATTTTGTATATTCCTGTATTATGTTATAGAGCGGTTTTCAGTTGAGTGTAGTGAAACCAAACGCAAATTACCCACAGCCAGCCAATCATAGGAGCGAGTAATCACAAGTAACTCATAAATGGCTTCCCTGTGAGCCAATGACAAACCAAAGCAAAACTAAAACCAATTTGCGTTTGGTGTTACTTTGGATGCTGATTGGTTGGTTTACTTTCTCAGCCAATAGGAGAGCTTAGTAAACGCAAAACCAAAACACTTCCGACACTCAATTGAAATCCGCTCTATGTCTTCTTTAATATTTGTAATTAATTATTTGTACCTATTTTATATCATGTACTGACAGTGTGAAAATAAACAAAAGCTTGAACTTGAAACTTTGTGATGCAAATTTCCGATAATTTTCAGACTGCATGATGTAAACCAATAGGGGTAAATAGGACTTTTGCAGGAAACAGTCGCTGATAAAATACTTCATTGAGCTCGTGATCCCCATGGGAAAGGCGTTGCTATGGATGCTGGATGGCAAGCCGCGGCTTAGCAACACCAAGTACCTTAGTTGGGGCACCCATGTAGAAAAAGTAATTAAGAAAGTGTCCTCTGGTTTGGTAATATTAAGAAGGATGAGGCCTTATGTGCCCCAAAATGCACTAATCAATGTTTATAGAGCACTTGTTTTGCATCACTTTGACTATTGCAGTGCGGTGTGGGATAAGATAGGCTCAGGATTAGCAGTAGAATTGCAAAAACTACAAAACCGAGCTGCAAGAATAATTAGCAAGGCTAATTATTCAATTAGATCATCTCAGATTCGTAGAGAACTGGCCGGTTGGGATTCCTTAGCAGAGGCTATCATGATGTGTAAATCTCTGCATGACCTAGCACCATCCTATCTTTGTGAATTATTCTCAAAAGTATCCAATCACACTTCATATAATTTGCGAAAGTCCAAAACAGATCTCTTCATTCCCAGACCAAAGACTGAGGCACTCAAGAAAAGCTATGGTTACGATGGGGCAAAGATATGGAACAAACTACTAAAATCACTCAAAGAGGCAGAGAGTATAATAGATTTCAAAAAATAGCTCAATCATATTGATCTCTGTGGCCTGTTTAAGTGAGATATTTTAATATTTATGAACCTGTATAACGACAATCGATTGGAGGTGTAAAATAGCAGTTACAAACAGGTTTTGCTAATAACACTACCGATTTCGTACAAGTGCATTTAAATTATGAATTAAGATTTTTGCTACGCAGTACAACCACGTGATTGCATTCCTGCAAAAGACCCATTTTAAAATTACTAAATGGGAAAGGTTACTAAGTTAAATTTATACAACTGATAAGCCTTAACCCTACCCTGTTATGAGGGCTATAGTCAGTTTATATAAAGAAAATTATGCCTTTTCAATTCGGTTTTCGCGCATTCAACGAAAATAATCCGAACCGGATGTTTAGACATCCGAATGGCTCTTGTTCTCAGAAATGAAACTAAGGGAAGAGGTCAAAACAATGGTACTCTGGCGGGACCCAATTTTGATGGAAGGGGGGTTGTACACGGAACCCACTACCTATTTTGGGAAAATCTAGATTTTTTACCACAAATATCTTCTTGAATAAAATACTTATTGAAGAAGCAACTATACTTCTAGTTTCTACAGGCGAGAAAATCACCCTCGAAAAAAGAGTAGGGGGTATTACCCGCCACCCACCACCTCCACTGACAAAATTGGGTCCCATTCGAAATCCATTCTTTTGACCTCTTCCCTAAACAACAGACCATTGCTTTAAAAATGATATTTGTGTACGAACCTGTTGTGCAATTCTTTCCAAGATATCTCGCAGAGCAGTTGCAGGAGTATCCACCAAACAGATCACTTATACACGTTCCACCATTACTGCAAGGGTTGCTTAGGTCACACCTCTTGTAGACTTCAATGATAAAAATAACAAGAACTTAGTAGCACGAAAACAAGAGCAAAGATAACGCAAACGCGTAACGTATAACGCGTAACGCACGGGGAGCCGAGGTGGCGCATGTAGGCGTGAGCGGATTGTGCTAGCATAATTGTTGGCATAATTGGAGCAAACGAGCATAATTTTTCAAAGAAGCACTGCTCGAGCATAATTACCAGATTGTAGCATAATTTGAAGCATTAAAGCCAAAAGCAATGCTATTATTGCTTTTATAGTGCCTTGCCTAATTATTAGGTGGTATATTTTGCTTAGATTCTAAATTTTTCCAAAGCAAATACCTGAATTTCACTTAACGAGTGTGCGTTAAACGTGAAAAAAGCCAAAAAGCCGTCTTTTGTTCAGAGCGTGGGAACAGTCACGCATGTCTGGGGCGTGTTTCTTTCACGTTTATCTCTGATCTAGTTATCTATTCTGGTTTGGACTTTATAAGTGTGACTTAACCTTTGAAAAATAGGTCACCTAATAAAATATTGTGTGAACAACTAAAAATGCCGCGCATCAACTAATGCCGGCCGTCTTCGAAAAACGTTTTTTGTGAGCATAATTGTGTAATCTACGAGCATAATTTTTGAACTTTGGCATAATTTGGGCATAATTCGACAAAATTTGGAGCAGTGCTAGCTGCATAATATGCCACTTTTAGGAGCACAATCCGCTCAGGCCTAGGCGCATGTGGTAAGCGTTTCGCCTCTCACTACTGTGGACGGTAACATGTGAGTTGAATTACCGGTGTTTGTTATTATCTCCTGAATCCGGGTTCTCCGGTTTTTCTCACTCAAAAAAAAACACGCTAATTTCCAATTCGATTCGTGGTTTAGCCGGCTCCTTACTTTGATCAGCCCCTTTGGTGGTTACAGGACCGTCTTTCACGTCAGTTATTCGGGCCAATACTGAAAGACTGATACTAGAGAGTATAAGCACCAGACGCTCGTGAGTCGCGTGCGGCAACCGCAAGTAACATTTTACTTTTTTGGTACGTTATGACGTCATTATACGTCCGTAATGTCAACTGAGCCACAAACGTCAAAACAAGGGTCTTCCTGTCCGTGTTCATTGGCCAGAAATGTGTACGAGGAAAGTAAGATTTTACAGCCGTTTACAATCCAGCCTTCTCTCGGTCTTGTGACGTCCGTGTTGTCAGAACAACAGACCTACGATTTTACGTCTTCATTCGTTTTCACTAAAGCCTCTGTTCTCATAATTTAGCAAACTACGGCATATTTGCATGTGCCCGGTGTGGTGCGATATATTTACTAAATATATTTATAAACTCCTACACTAAGATAGTTTACTTCTTAATTACCTCTACACGATGTATTAATATTTGGTCTGTTCACTAGCTCTCAGTACTTTCCCATGCACTCTTCCAAAACTAAAAAACTATCCTTCGTATTCAGGCTCCAAACGTGAAAAACTTCTAGCAAGTCATAAGATCACGTCTTTTAAACGTGTTTAGAAACAGTCACTAGAAAATACAATCATCTTCAACATAATTTTTTCATGATGATAATTTTCATAGTTCCATGTGAAAAAGCTTTGCTTTAAGTAAAATGGTTCGTTTATACCATCGCCCGAGCGACTCATTGTTTTTGGTCAGAAAAGTAAAAACAAAAATGAAGAATAACTTCACATGCAACTGTACCTCTTTACAAAGCTCTCTACGTTTTAGTTTCTTGTTTATTTTTCATGCGAATTGTCAATCCACAGCTAGTACAGGAAAAAGTAGTCGAGGAATACATGATGGTGATTACGCGAGTCTGACTTAGAAACCAGGATTTACTTGTTTCCAGGCCCCCTAACGTCGATACTTTTTTCAGTTGGCCCGACTGACCGACCCAGAGGGCGATGGTAACTGAACTAAACATTTTATTGGGTTTGGCCTAACACATGATTGTCAAGCCTAAAAATATGAGTGTTGATTGTTGTGTTTATTATATTCTATGTAAACAAGCTGCTAATCCGATAAAAATATAACTAACCTAATATTCTCTTCAATGCAAATGGTCCAATTTTCTCGGCTTTCAGATTCTAATTAAGCCGTGATGACGTCATGCTGTTGTGATCACCACTAAGCCTCACTTGGACACAGCATTGCTTCTCCTCTGATAATACCTAGACATTTGTCTAATTAAAAGTAGTATAAACCAATCAGTGGACTATTACAAATCCTTCATTCTGATAGGTCTATTTGTGATAGCCCATGGTATTGAGAAAAACCGCACGCATTTTCACGACTGAAATAACAAAACAAAAAACAATTTAACTTCAATTTTTTTATTTCTATTATTTTCTACTGTCCGACTAGTTAGTTTATACTAAAACAATTAGACATCTCGTCCTCATGGGCTATTGACTCGTAGCCCATTCGGGCCTGCGGATCTAATTGTTAATTAGAGTACCAAAGTGTAGGTATCATGCATAAGGCATAGCCTTATTAGGAATGCATGCAAGAACAAGAGCCGGTCATCAAAAGCATCAGATAAGTATTTTAACAGTTAAATGTATTGCTCAACAAACCACCGGGAACCCGATTTATATGGTCATCCCAGTTAGCCGGCTCAACCGTACGGCTGGTAATGTATTTTGGGTTGCCTGTGTTTACCGGCTTCCCGATGTTGATTTCTAGGACTTCTTCAAACGATCTTAAATTATTATTAAAATCGAATTAGTAAAATGGCCATTAACGTTCTCGAGCAGCTGTAGTATCCTCTTATACTAAATTATACGAGTTTGAGAAAATTCGGATATCACCAAAGAAGATTCCTTCCTTACTTCACTCACACACAAAATATTTTTCAGGATGGATTTTATGAAACTTTAGTCGAAACGTCTTTATTTCGCTAAGAAACGTAATTCTAGTACGTCCGTGTTTTTTATTGTCTTTTATTCTTTGGTTCTTCACTGTCTGTCCATATTTTGGAAGCTTATTATCATTTCTTCTTAAAGTGCCTATAACCCCAAAAATGTATTATTTTTACATCGATACTGTATAGCACCCTGACTAAGGATTCGAAAACATAAAAGTGAAAAAACTAAACTTCGACGATTTTAGTGGCGTCAAAGTTAGCGAAAACATCCGTTTTGGGCTTCCTGTTTCCAGTTGGAAGTGAGCGCGAGTCTTCAGGTGATGGCCTGGAATTATGACGTCAATCGGGCGTCATTTTACTACAACTACCAGAATCCCTTGCACGGGTTTCTTTTGTTCCTCTAATTAACACCATTTACCCTTCTCACACAGCGGCCATGTTGGATAGAAACAATAGATTTTGCGTGCTTAGCCTCGCACTGAGCAGATTCAGAACGAGTTTAGCCCGCAAAAACAAAGGTTTTTATTCTCCTGGGACTCAACATGGCCGCCGCGTGAGAAGAGTGATTGTCTTGGTATTCTCAAAGTAGTTGGAATATCTGAATAAGAAAAAGAATTTAAAAAAGAAAAAAAAACGTCCTATTATAGTCTAATCGGTAGGAAATAAACTCCATCACAAGAAAGAGCACATCGAAATTTATTTAGTAAATTTACCAAGTTTCATTGGATATTTATTATGTGATGAGCTTGCAAGAGTCGCAGAAATAAGAGATTTGTATGGATTTGGAAGGACGCCTTACTACATACACGTCATAGGCCACTAGTCTCCAGGCCCCCAAAGGGAATTGAAAACTGACGGCCACATGTTCTGGTTCTCAACTGTACACACTATTCACACTATGCATAACTCGCGCGGTCACAACACGAAAAAGATGCCGGTAGGTCCTCTGGAATGTTGAAGTTGAAATACTAGCAGGACGTGTGAAACGTGTTGAACATGATTGTTTAGTTGAAAAATGTTGCTAATCTGTCCTCATTTATCCTTTATGTTTCTTTATAGTACAACCAGCCAGGCGCATAGCAAATTAACGGCATTGTTTCACTGAACATTCGTTCAGTGCATTTCACAATCTCCCCGGGCGCTTCAATTTCAACATTCCAGAGGACCTACCGGCCTCGTTGACATGCTAGCTGACCAGGACATAGGGCGGTCTATGAAAGGCCGTAAAAAAATTACATTTGAATTTTAGCCTTCCGGTTAGCTCAGTGGTTAAGCTCCGGTCTGTTGAGCGGGAGGTCGCGGGTTCAAGCCCCGGCCGGACCAACACTCAGGGTCTTAAAATAACTGAGGAGAAAGTGCTGCCTTTGTGAAACAACTGCAAATGGTAAGACCTTCACGTCTTCTCGGATAAGGACGTAAAATCGTAGGACTAGTGTCCCCAATTAGTTGCAAAGCTAAATACATTTGACACTTAAATAAAGTTACTTACTTACTTACTTACAGTTGAATTTTAGCCTCCCGGTTTTGCTTTAAGTTCTAAATAATTGTTTAAAGTTTCAATTAAAAAAACACTTTTTGGGGTTATAGGCACTTTAAGCATTGAAAAAGATTTCAATTTTTAAAATTCAGTTCTCGTGCATTTAATATGGATAGGTGAGTCCATATGATTTCTCGAAGTCAAGATAAAGTAATTGGGACCTTTAAGGAGCCAATTATCTTGTCGTATTTGACTTCCTCTGGACCTCTCACTGAGTTACCGTATACTAAAAGTAAATAACAACGGATAATTCTATAATGTATAGGTTAGAGATTTCCACCTCATCGAATGATATCACTGGAATTATTGATACATTTCCGTTGACCAGCTAAATGACCGTCTGTATCCTGTCAAATTAAGCATTGTTTCATTTTAGCTTCCCTGTTAGAGAATTGGCTTAAACTTACCTACACCGTCTCCACAATAACGAAGTGAACACTGAAGTGTCCTGTCCAACTCGTACACGTAAAATAACCCACAGTTTCTCACACGGATGTTGGTATTCCAATAACAACATTTACTATACCAGTTGTAGCACACTGTGCGGGTTACATCGCCTTCAGCAACACTTGGATGTGAGCCTTGCATCCAGCCAGTAGCATCAGTTCCACAATGGTTTATAGGCACACAAGATGTTGGCATAGCAGATCCAGCGTAACCGGTAAAACGGTACCAACCCTTGCTTGGGATATCGTCCTGGTCACACTTGTCAGCGTTACCGTCATTTGATTCGTTCTGCGATCGGTCACGTGTGTTCAGAATCGTGTTATTTCGGCATTCTGTGGAAAGATTCGTGTTTTGTCTTCAAATATTCAAAAAGATAAGACGAACGGATGATATTATCATAGTAACTATCATTATATAACCGGATGTTTCTTGTCAATTTATAGTCTTTTAGAACTGGCAATTAAACTGAAAGTTTATTTAGTCACGTCTTTCCTCGTCTTACGCCATATGCACACTATTGCTGGTTTGCAACCAGTCCCCAGAGATTCCAATGACAAAGCCATGTTGAATGACGCAAAGACAAACTGACGAGAAATCTTTTGTTCACCTGTCATCCAACATGGCCGCGATGACGTCAGGTGCAAACAATCATGTGCCAGCACTAAAACCGTAACGGATAGGCCTCCTGTTAACACTTGAAACGCGATTTTTTTGCCGGAGAGATGCGCCTGCCACGCAGGCAGGTTTGCATTCAGTATTCCACGTTTGTTTGGCCACAACTAGGCTCCAAAATATTTGAAAAGTTGCTTTAAAGTTGCTTATATCAGGAAAAATGGGCTCCTGCTTATATCTGGAAAAGTTGCCCATAAGTTGCTTTCTTAAATAGAGACACAAATGCATTGCAAGACACAAACAAATTGGATTTGTTTGCCATTTGCTACGCAGGGAGCCCAAGCGTAGTTTTTGTAACCACGGAATTATAAAAAAAAGTATCGTCTCTAATGTGTTTCTGGTTGTTATTGGTGTTATTTTATGTTTGAAGTTCACCTAAAATAGCCTCCCATTCATACACAATAGAAAGGGTGGAGAGTTCACCTCGAAATTCGATTCGGGCACCCACAAAAGGTAAAGTTTTACCTAGAAATTCGCTTCGAATCGAATTCAAACTTTCGTAGCACACATTCATATAATTATCTTACCTTTTTATTTACATAAAACTGTGAAATTACAGCTATACGCGAGACGAAATCTAAACAACAAACTCTCTCATAGCATGCATTTTGAATGCGTTTCATCCAAACCCCTATCAAACCAAGGAGCATAATTGATATTAATAGCTATTTCAATTAATGTTGTCTGGGAGATAGGGAATACGGCATTAGGGAATAGGGAATATGACATTGGGGAATATTGCATTTTTTAAATGTCGGACGTTTGTTCACAGACTAAAAATGGATAAATAAACCGTAAGCTAAGTCGACTAAGTCTTCGAAGTCGTATAACTCGTAACCATAATTCATTATAAGTTTTTTTAACTTATAATACCCTATTATCAGAAATTGTAGATAAGCATATTCCATTAAAGCAACAATCTCGCAGAGCCTCTAACCTCTGTTCAAAACCTTGGATACGGCTCCTGCCTTATTAGTATCAATAAAAAAGAAAAATAATTATTACAAAAAGTACATAGCGTCTAAACAAACCTATTACTTTACAAAATTTAAAATATATAGAAATCACCTAAAATCCTTAATTGTTCTTAGCAAGAAAACATATAATAATAATTATTTCAGTAAACATTCCAAGGATATCAAAAATATCTGGAAAGGTATAAAACAAATTGTCTCAACCAGGTCAAAAACATTGCACTTTCCATCTAAAATTATACTCCAGAATCAAAATGAATTAACCAACCCTTTAGCTATAGCTAATTATTTTAATGATTATTTTGCTAACGTAGGAATAAATCTTGCTAATGTTATTCCACAAACAAATAGATCACCACTTGATTATATTAAAAGTTCCATATCTAGCAGTTTTTCCTGTCTCCCTGTAATTCTGATGAAATTCAAAGTGAAATTATAAATATCTCTAAATCTAAAGCTACTGGTCCTATCAGTATACCTGTCTCAATTGTTAAAACTTTAAAGTCAGTAATATCAAAACCATTATAAATAATTTACAATGCCTCTTTATCATCAGGTATGGTCCCTGCAAAATTTAAAGTTGCACGTGTAATTTCAGTTTATAAAGCAGGCTCTAAAACGCTAAGATCGAACTATCGGCCTATATCATTACTTCCCATATTTAACATAATTATGGAAAAACTGGTATACAAACGTCTACTTGCTTTTCTTGATAAATACCATTTGTTATGTGATTCTCAGTTTGGTTTTCGTCCTAAACACTCAACAATTCATGCCATTTTACTAATACTTGATAAAATATATAATGCAATCGAAAACAACTTTTATTCTTGTGGAATTTTTCTAGATTTTAGTAAAGCCTTTGATACTGTCGATCACCAAATTATTCTTAAAAAAACTGGAATGCTATGGAATTAGAGGACTTCCAAATGCTTGGTTCTCATCATATTTATCAAATAGAAAACAATTTGTATCAGTTGGTAATTCTATTTCAGGGTACAAAGCAATTAGTTGTGGGGTCCCTTTCTCGGTCCAATATTATTTCTTATATATATCAATGATTTCATAACTTGTTCTAAATCTGGTGATTTCCACTTGTTTGCAGATGATTCAAATTTATTTTTTTCCAATAAAGATCTTAATTCTCTAAAAAATACAGCCAATGACACTCTTAATAAAGTCAGCGAGTGGCTTAATACAAACAGATTATCTCTGAATGTAAATAAATCAAATTTTGTGATATTCCATCCCGTACAAAAGAAAGCTTTTCCCATTGAGTTGTCTATTAATCAAAAATGCCTAAAACAAAAACCGAGTGTTAGATACTTAGGTGTGCTAATTGATTCTAATCTATCCTGGAAATATCAAACTCAGGAAATACTAAAAAAAGTCTCTAGAGGTATAGGAATCCTCTCCAAGATAAGACACTATATGAATTTGAGTGTCCTGATCAAACTTTATTATACAATAGTATATCCCTTCCTTACATATGGTCTACTTGCATGGGGAAACACTTACCCAACATCACTACAAAAGCTATCTATTATTCAAAAGAAATCCATTCGTATTATTACATTTTCAAAGTTTGATGCACATACAAGCCCCCTTTTCAAGAAATTAAACATTTTAAAGCTAGCAGATCTGATATTCTTGCTTTCAGTTACGTTTATGTTTGATTTCCATAATAATAATATCCCAACTTCTTTCTCGGAATTCTTCACTCCAGTCAATAGAATCCTACCCTGGTTCCAGAGGTGCTCAGGTACGGATATACTGTAATGTGCTGCGATCGAAGGAGAGGAGTTTTGTTTTGCGAGAAGACATAATACTAGATTAGCTTCAAAGTCAACATATTTTATACCAACTGTTCGAACAAACTACGGTAAATTCAGTTTAAGATATAAAGGTGCTGTAATCTGGAACTCGCTTTCCGAAGAAAGTAGGACAATTCAGTCAAGGAAACTCTTTAAATCTAAACTCCAAAAACAGCTCATAGAGAATTACTAATTTCATTTTTTTTTCTTATATCCATCTTCTCTTCTAAATCTTGTATTTGCATCTCCCTACCTCCCTCCCCAAGTTACCTGTGTGTAGTTTCATCGTCATTTAGTGTTTAGTGTTATTGAAATCAAGTGTGATAATATATAAATGTGGCGTATGTTATATATATTTTTTCATGTTTTCTTTCTTTTTTTCGTTATTTAGTTTGACCCATATTATACTGTCTATAAAAATATATTTCGGGATGCCAGTCTCGATTAGTTTTTTTCTTCTAAGATAGTTCTGGTATCCCAATACTCTAACTATGGCAATTACATTTATTACACTCCATGTAAATACAAGACAGAGTATGAATAAAGACTTGTTGTTGTGTTCCCTAATACCCTATTCCCTAATATCCTATTCCCTATCTCCCAGGGAGGTCTAGCAGACTTGTTGACCCGCCCCTTCGCTGGTACTGACTCCAACGAGTGAAATATGGATTCTACGAATGGTTTAGATCCTGGTAAAACACTCGAGTATCATATTTTCAGGAGTCAAGAGCGAGTTAAACCTATAACAAGGGAGTTAGGTCCTAATACTTATGAATAAAAGCAGCTGTCTACCTGCGGGGGGTGGGGAGGGGGTACTTACATGAAAAATGGGTATGTATGTGCTAGAGTACAGGGGACTCCCAAAGAGCATTAAACAACGATTAAAAGACATAGAACTACAATATTGGCTCAGCGATATATTTAATGATCAAAGGCAAAACCCAAACCAGGGCAACAAACTACGGGTCTACCGTACATTCAAAACAAAGTATGAATTCGAAGATTATTTGAATACTGTTAAAAACATTAAACACAGAATTACATTCACGAAATTAAGAATAAGCAATCATTGCCTACAGATTGGGAAAGGTAGACATGTTAAGCCCTATTTAAAACCAGAAGATCGAATATGCCCAACGACCTGCAACAAAGAAATGGAAGACGAAATACACTTCCTAATAAGATGTAAAACGTTTGAGGCAATCAGGAATGATTTCTTATTCAAATTTAAAAAAAACTCTTGCTAACTTAGACAGTAGCTGTATGTCAGAAAAAGATTTTTTCTTAACTATTATCAATCCCTCAAGGGAAGTTTCAACTATAGCCGCAAAATACGTGTATGAATGCATGCATGAATACCAGATCTGTCACGTTACAAGGATCTTAATATTTTAATTAGTTACTTTTCTATTTTTTAGCTACTTTAAAAGTTTATTAGCAACAATCTGATGTACCTATGTAGTACAAAGAGCTAATAAAAAAATATGTTATGTTATGTTATGTTATGTTATGTGAGGCCAAGAGGCTAAACCCTGACCCTGTTTGACCCAATCCGAGCTCCAAAACCCTGATTGCCCCCTTTTGGGGAAAAAAAACCCTGATTGCCCCTTCTTTAAATTGTTTTCAAAACACGGTCGGATATATAACCCGGCCGGTATACCGCGTACCGGGATTGCATGCAAAATACGGAAAATTTCAAGTCCGGACGTATCATTGGGTAAACAAATCAGCAGATGAAGTACATAGATAAGTACTGAAGTACGAATTAGCGGCGTCACGATGTATGGGAACCTCAGTGCTTGCATGTGGGAAGGCGATCAAAACGCGGCAACGGAATGTCTTTTTGACATAGTAGCTAAAAAAAAAATGAACCCTAGCTGCCTAAAAAATACTGAACCCCGACCCTGACTGCACTCAAATTATACTCAAATCCTGACCCTGATCTACCCAAATCAATCCAAAACCCTGACCCTACCTGCCTAAACCGAACTCAAAACCCTGACCCACCCCCGCGGCACATACATAATACGTCATAAACAGAAGTAGCAGGGGAAAACCAAATTCCCATATTAAAGCTATTCTCCTTAACAACAACAGAAAAAATTTGAAAGGAAATACTATTTAAAATCACCTTACAATAGGCGATTTTGACGATGTTGCGCGCGCAGCTAGAACAATGGCTACTGTTCTGGTCACTGTGTTCTGGTGAACCAGAACCAGTCTTAGCAGCTCGCGTCTGTTGTTTTACTGATGCGTGCGCAACATCGTCAAAATGGCCTATAAAGAGGAATATGTTAATAACCAATACATTTGATTGGCCGAAACTAAGCGTCCTTAATTATTTAATTTGACTTAGAAACGGAACTAAAATCGTGCCTTCTACTTGGTAAAATGAAAGCTAAGATAAAGGAAAACCAGACAACACTGAAAACCACAGGCAGCCCAAACTCACGATTTGTGGCTCTTACAAATCCTACGGTAGATTACGTAGATTGATTGCGTGATAGCGCGCTAGAGTCACCGTTTTCTCCAGAAATTGTCCTTGTCTTCTCACTAATAGAGTTTGTATTGAATTCTTATCGTGGTAAGAATAAAGGTAATAAAATAACATTTTGCAATAAATGTACCTCGAGTGTCCGTTTCTTATATCCTTGGGTATTCTGTTCTATTTTGGGCTAGTTTGGATTGGTTTTAGATAGTTTTTGATTTTTGAGATCTCTCTATAATGAAATGACAAGGCTGCACAGTCCGTTGATCACATCAAATCACTCGAAGGGCAAAAACGCACTCTAAAATCACTTCAATCCTCGCCAGACTCCACTAAAGGACGTACCGAATGTCTGTCTACGTTTATTTCGGGGTGGAATTCCAAAATGTTACATTTTAGCCCTCATAAACCACATATTTGTGGTATCAAAAACCGCTATTTCAAAACCCTCGGATGCTGGTAACTTATATAGTTCCGAGACAGCGGGATGTCCCGTGGATGGCAGCTGTACTCTGATTGGTTGGTCATCGTCACGTGGTGAAAACGGTGACTCTCGCACGCGCTATCGCGCAATCAATCTTGCGCGAGTAATGTACCGTGGGATTTGTAAGAGCCACAAATCGTGAGCTTGGGCTGCCTGCGTGAAAACAGGCCAGTAAAGATGTTGCGCGCGCAGCTAGAACAATGGCTACTGTTCTGGTCACTGTGTTCTGGTGAACCAGAACCAGTCTTAGCAGCTCGCGTCTGTTGTTTTACTGATGCGTGCGCAACATCGTCAAAATGGCCTATAAAGAGGAATATGTTAATAACCAATACATTTGATTGGCCGAAACTAAGCGTCCTTAATTATTTAATTTGACTTAGAAACGGAACTAAAATCGTGCCTTCTACTTGGTAAAATGAAAGCTAAGATAAAGGAAAACCAGACAACACTGAAAACCACAGGCAGCCCAAACTCACGATTTGTGGCTCTTACAAATCCTACGGTAGATTACGTAGATTGATTGCGTGATAGCGCGCTAGAGTCACCGTTTTCTCCAGAAATTGTCCTTGTCTTCTCACTAATAGAGTTTGTATTGAATTCTTATCGTGGTAAGAATAAAGGTAATAAAATAACATTTTGCAATAAATGTACCTCGAGTGTCCGTTTCTTATATCCTTGGGTATTCTGTTCTATTTTGGGCTAGTTTGGATTGGTTTTAGATAGTTTTTGATTTTTGAGATCTCTCTATAATGAAATGACAAGGCTGCACAGTCCGTTGATCACATCAAATCACTCGAAGGGCAAAAACGCACTCTAAAATCACTTCAATCCTCGCCAGACTCCACTAAAGGACGTACCGAATGTCTGTCTACGTTTATTTCGGGGTGGAATTCCAAAATGTTACATTTTAGCCCTCATAAACCACATATTTGTGGTATCAAAAACCGCTATTTCAAAACCCTCGGATGCTGGTAACTTATATAGTTCCGAGACAGCGGGATGTCCCGTGGATGGCAGCTGTACTCTGATTGGTTGGTCATCGTCACGTGGTGAAAACGGTGACTCTCGCACGCGCTATCGCGCAATCAATCTTGCGCGAGTAATGTACCGTGGGATTTGTAAGAGCCACAAATCGTGAGCTTGGGCTGCCTGCGTGAAAACAGGCCAGTAAAGGATTCTGCTTTATTTTGCTTCCTTTTAACATTATTCGAAAAAAAAAGTTGGTCGATTTCGTTGATACACTAAATGCCTTTGAGGCATCATCCAATTAACTTCTTTGCCTTGCGCAAGGTGTTTATTGTAAATACAGTAGTTAATATACGCCGCCAATAGGTTGTTATTTATTGTCAGATTAAGGATATTAGTCATCTAGCTAATACAAGTTCATTACTGAGATTAATCAATTCTGAGGCATACGATGTAATGTCTTTCCCAAGGACGTGGTGGTAGTAAGAATTAGAGCATGTTGATGTACCAATCCCCTTCTCGGCTTCACGAATAGTACAACAGGTTCTTTTACGTCCCCCATTTATGAAGAGAAGGTTGAACACTGGTGGCAGTGTTCAATAAAAGGTTCAACAGCTCATAATACCATGTCAAGTATTTCATTTCTAAAAATGACAACTTAATTAAAGTGAGCAATTCTAATGAAAATTTTCTCTCACTTTTGGAGCTTCTTTCATACACACGCAATGATCTTAATTATAACCATGAATAATCCTTAGTCAAATCATATTAAATATTCAACTAATACTATTAATGTTTCTCGTATACTGCAGTGTGTGGACTTCAATGAACAAGAGAAGGTTAGTTTTGGCATAACAAAGGTTAAACTAAAAGTGAGCTGCTCGTTGAAATAAATAAAATCACCCCACTATAGTAAAACTGTTCATAATCGATTTTAACAGAAACATTAGAAGAGCAACAAAACCACCTCACCGATCAGTAGAGTGATTTCTTTAGCAAATCTTTCTGCATGGTTCCTAAATCTCTTAACGGTTTGTATATTGCTCCCGAATATGTATGCCTCTATAATGCAGTCATCGCCACTTCATTCTACCAAATAACGTGACGTTATTTGCCGGTAAATACACTAATACTTCAATATCTTAAATCTCTTGACGGTTTGTAGATTGGACCAGGAAATATAGGTCTCTATAATGCAGTTCTCGCCACTTCGTTCTACAATATTTGCTGTTCCCATCGCATATTTTAAGTAACGTTATGAATACATTTACTAAATCTCTTAACAGTTTCAGTTCATTGGATCAGGATATGTACCTATATAATACAGCCCTCGCCACTTCGTTCTACGTTATTTGCCGTTCCCTTCGCAAATTATAAGTAACGAATACATCAAGTTAATACACTAATACGCTACATATCCTACGATTGTTGAAACAAGCTAAATATGAAATAATTTGCTGTGCCCATACATCGTTCCCTCTCCAAGGTCACCAGGTGTCAGTAATAAATGCAATGGTTCAATAGCTAATTATACAGTAATATGTTATTTGTTTATCAAGAATTAGTCTATATTTATAAATGGCTATATGTCCGTCATATACAACCGTGCGAGTACGTACCACAATCAACAGGAGAAGGTGATATTTGATGGAGTACGATAGAGTCAAACCCAAAGCAAGGTCCAAGTAGCCGGCATTGATGAAATCGGTCTTACCTGCATGGCTGTAATATTGGCTGCTAACACCCGCAATCGTCACAAGCAAGATTAGGGAAACAAGATAATCTGTCTGGCCAAACATCATCAATCGGTTCCTTTGTCAAATAGTCCTGTTACTGACATCTGTTAACAGTGTGTAAATCATTGCCTTAGAATATTCGCCTCTGCAATGCAAACTTCGCCAAGCGCATTCTTCTCCTGTCAGCAGGGTTCTATGTGCATTTCTTCTCCATATGCATAATTGCTCGAATCACTACACTCGATTGGATGATAAAAATATTTACCGCGCTTCATTTAACTTCGTAGAAACAAACCCAACTATTTTGTTTTGCCAACATTTGCTTTCTTTCACAGTAACCATTTAATACTCAGGTGCATCAAGGCCTGGGTCTCAAAATGGCCGCCAGAAAATCAAGAGGGGATAGTGTATATCTTTCTCGTTCTAATCTTTTTTCTCCAAACTTTGACAAACCTGATGTTATTACGACCTTAACGTTTACGCATGACAGTTTCCATGGAAGCATGGAATGTGAGCTTTGAACTCTAATTTAAAAATATATATATTTAAAAGCCTCCTGCATTATGGTAAAGTGTTTTCATATACGGGGATATTTATTCATGTGAATCAGAGATTTTCCATAGTTTATAAATCCAACTAGGACACACTAGAGAAAAATATTATTAAACGTAAATTTGGGGTATCAAATTTTACATTAGCCCTAAATGAGTTTTCCCCATAATATTTTCAATTGATCTATAAACTATGAACTATCTCTGATTCACATGCATAAACATCCCCGGCATATGAAAACACTTTACCATAATGTGAGTGGCTATTAAATAAATTATTTTCATTAGAGTTCAAAGGTCACATTCCATGTTTCCATGGGAACTGCCGTGTGTAATTGTTAAGGTCGTGACAACATCATATTTGTCAAAAATTGTATGTAAAAATATTACCAAGAGAAAGAGATAGACTACCCCCTCTTGATTTGAGGTGGCCATCTTGAGCCATTACCTGCATAAGTAATGTACCTGAGTAGCTAGGTGGTTACCCTGGGTTCCAGAGCCCGGGGGGGGGGGGGGGGGGGGGGGGGGGGGGGGGGGCTCCCATATAAAAGGGGTAGGGATGCTCGTCGGACATTTTCGATTTGACCCCTAAGAGGTACTAAAATGGGTGTGGCTCAAGCTTATTTTGACCCCTAAAAGATAATAAAAATGTAAATTGAAAACAGCTTTTTTGTTCAATTGACACCCGACCCCTAAAAGGTACCGCTTTACATAGAAATGTCTGTGTTTGATGGTGGATGCCCTAAGTGGTACCAAACTCCTGATTTTGATCCCTAAAAGGTACGACGAGCATCCATGTACCCCTCACATAAGGGAGTCCCCCCCCCGGGTTCCAGAGGTTCTACCTCTCTCGCCGAATTTATTAAGGCGCTTCGCTCTTCGCGCCTTAATAAATTCGGCGAGAGAGGTAGAACCTCTGGAACCCAGGGTACTAGGTACAAACATCGAGTTCTTCGTTTGACAATAATTCTGGAAAGACGACGCCATTAAATTGTGTTGGTGAGTTTCGGTTTGTCGATTGAGATCTATTTATTTTAAAACACATTGAACATCGTTCTCTTAGGGACCGGACATTATTTAGCTACTAGATCTGCATTGTGGCTTGCCCAAATCATTGTGACCCATAGCCATTAGGGATTTAGTTTGGCTCAGTAACCTATTGATATGAGAAAGAACCCCCGCTGGACTGACTCGAGCAAACAACTGAAGGGCCCTCGAGCCTTAATGATTTCACGACGCTTACGGAATTTCACGGCGATGCCGATGGAGAGCGAGCAGTTAGGTTTCTATTAAATACAATGCATTATACGACGTTTAACACGAGAAAAAGTGTTTATTTTCGCTTATCTTACAAGCTCTGTATGAAGAAACTATCTTGAGAGCAGAAACTACCAGCCTTTTACAGTACGGATTATAGTAACATATGGCGATATCTGTGACGTCACGATGTAGTAAATACTAAAACATCTCTGAGAATATTTATGCTATTCTAAACTCTTCGTTTGGACCATAGGGCATTTTCAACTCAAAGCACTGATCGAAGATGGAGCCCAAGTTCATTATTTTGTTTTACTGCTCGGATTTCCGTGAGTACCAAACTTTTTATTATACTGGTATTATTACAGCTTTTTGTCGGCCTAGCCAGTATTTTCCCTGGTTCCTTGAAGGTTTATCTTGAGATGTGAGACATGCATGTGAGCATGATAGACCTCCTAGATTTTTGGTAGAGTTCTCGACAAAATAGGAACTGGTCACCGGTCTGATTCTTGTCTTACCGTGCAGCGTGATATTTCAAGCATAACTCTACCAAACTCTTTTCATAATGATTTAGAGAAGACAACATTTGGTATGTCATCTAATGCTACCAAATGCAAAATCCTGTGTGTTTCAAGGTCTCCCACTACACTTATTTTCCCATACTGTATGGACGACTGTTCTATTGATAATACCTCAGTTTACTGCGACCTAGGCTTCGAAGTCATGTTCAATCTTTCTTGGAATAACCATGTAGACAAGATAAGTAAAAAAGCCAATCGCTCTCTCGGTTGCATGAAGCGCACTTGTGGTTTCCGAACTAATACCTCGGCAAAAAAGCTTCTCTATTCTTCGCTGGTCCGCAGTAGATTGGAAACGGGAGTGCCAGTCTGGTCTGCCGCCCGGCTCCAAGCGCAACTTAGTAAAACTCGAGAGAGTCCAGCGGCGCGCTACCAGATTTATAACTTTCTCTGATGCTGACTACAAATCCAGACTCGTCTCCTGTAACTTACTTCCACTTTCTCTCCGCCGTGAAATTATTGACCTCATATTTTTATTCAAGTGTAATACCGGTCTCCTTTGTAGCTGACTTATCTACGTTCATGCATCCGTATGCTCCTATTAGAACTACTAGGAAATCTGCCAGAGGCTACGGTGGCCCGTAAGGGACATGCTGCAAATAAACAATTGCCACGTGCGAAAATAAAAATAAACTGATGCAAATACAAAATGTTTGCAGAAATTATAAAAATAAGATGCTGCAAATAAATGAAAATTGTCACTGCAAATTAAAACTTGTTGCTGCAAACTAAAACGGGTTGCTGCAAACTAAAACGGGTTGCTGCAAACTAAAACTGGTTGCTGCAAACTAAAACTGGTTGCTGCAAACTAACATTGGTTGCTGCAAACTAAAACATGTTGCTGCAAACTAAAATTTCAGTGTTGCTGCAAATTATTAACGTGCATGTTGCTGCAAACTCCATCGCTGTAATTTTCCCACCAATATTACGGGTTCCCTGTGGAAAACACACGCGGCACATGCGTATAACTTCTAGCTGCTGTGACTGAGGGGGTGGGGGTGAGTAGTATACTCCTTCCAGATTGAAAATCTGACTTTTTACTGAACTAGAAACCACTGTACTAGAAACTACTCTACTAGAAACCAGCAACAAGTTTCAGTTTGCAGCAACGAATTTAGTTTGCAGCAACCAGTTTTAATTTACAGCAATCAGTTTTAATTTGCAGTGACAATTTTCATTTATTTGCAGCATCTTTTTTATAATTTCCACAAACATTTTGTATTTATTTTTATTTTCGCACGAGGCAATTGTTTATTTGCAGCATGACCCTTACGGGCCACCGTATCCTTGGGCCAAGGTTTCAATCCCAGCTGCCTGATTTTAGCAGTGCGCGCGCATGTACAGCATATTTTCAGGCACGTCGCGCGTCCGCGTCGGGTTCCACGCGCCGCGCATTGGGTTTCAGTTCGGGCGCGAGGGAAACCGGCAGTCGTTCAATTTTTGCTCTCATCTCATATGTATGGTGGCTCGCGTGGGAGCTCCGCTAAAACACATGCAGAGGCCGCCAAAAAACCGTAACTCCAATAAAAGCTAGTAAAAAGATTGAAAAGGCGCGACTCCGAGACCCTTTTCATTCATAAGTGATATACACTCATACAATACTAGATCATCTACATCTCATAATTTATATACACGGCACTCAAGGCTAAACATCCAATACAAATCATTTTCTAGGACTGGTGTAAGATTGTGGAATGAAATACCAAACGAAGTGAGAAATCTATCCAAGAAAGCTTTTTAGAAAACTTTTTACAAAACAAAGGCTCATACCTTGAAACCCAAATATTAGTCAAAGAACTCTCGGAAATCCCATGGCCTAAAATATAGAATTACATGCATGCTCAAATTAACTATTAACTGTTATCAGAGTAAATTAGCACTGTACCACCAAACTTTATTCCTATACATCAGTGTAGTTTAACAAAAACAAATCATTCATTACCTACCTATATACCTTAAATTTATAGTAACGATACCTGTACATTTTTCTGTTATCAAATTATTCAACTTTCTTTCTTCCTTTATTCAGTTAGCTTTTAATTTCTGTATGTTACGTATACACCTAACCCGCCTCGATTAGCTTTGGTATTTGCGGGTTGGTGTATTGTTGTAAAACGTATGATTTTGTCGTGAAATAAATTGTTGTTGTTGTTGTTGCCCTTTCCAAAAAATCCGAGACTCCGAGACCCTCTCCAAAAATATTCCGAGACTCCGAGACCCTCTCCAAAAAAATCCTAGACTCCGAGATGGGCAAAGTAAAAAAAAATCGAGACTCCGAGACCCGACCTATAAAATGCGAGATTTCGAGACTTTTCGAGACCCTCAGTTTTTCTTGACACCGTTCGCCCCCCCTTGGTCGGTTGGTTGGTCGGTGAGCATATGAACCCAAAATATTTTTCAAGGAAATGGTATTCTTGCGAAAAGGTATGCGTGTGGTCACCCTGTGTTGTAACGTCAAGATTAGTGTTGTTACTGAATGAGGCTTGTTTAGTTTTCCTAAAGCTATTTCAGGTACTCTAGCACTCTCTCTTCTCGATAATCTTTGTTCATGCTTTATATTGTAAAAATGAGTGTAAATAAATATATTTGTTGTTGTTGTTGAGGCCTTTTTATGTGTTCTTCCCTGAAAACCATGCCTTGAATCATGTGCCGAATGATACTGAACAGCAGAGTCGTCACTGTGATTCATGTTCACTATTATATTATCACTGGTGATCTTGTTGTGTTGGTATATTGTCTCAGACAGATGTGGTACACAACATCACTCCAACAAAGGCTTTAGCTACTGTTAGAAACATGGCTGCAAGTTTGCGTTCCATGGCAATTTAGCATCCCAGGCACTCTAAAATAGCATTCTTTTTACAAGACTTATAATTCTTATGAGAATAATTATATGGCTTATCTGGGGACAAAGAATCACAATTATTCTTAAAAGACAAAATCACCTTCAAAAAAGAATTTACATGTAAGACACTACTGGGCAGCTTGAACCATTATCACAGCCGGTCTCTACATTTCCAATTTCACAATCATTGCATGGATATTTATCTTCTCATTGATTATTATCAAACTCGTTAATAATTCTTGAAGCAAAAACAAAGGAAATTACCGACCGATAAGTGATACAGATTTTGTCCTGATTTACGAGGCTCCGCCCGAAAGGGGTACCTTTTCAGGCTGGAGAATATAAAAGGGTAGGGATTTCACGAGTCGAAGTATCGGAAAAGGGTTGGGAAAATCGGCTGTCATGTAGGTATTTAAAAGGGCCTTTCAAAATATCTCGAACAGACGCACCTAATGGCTGATTCATCCAAGTATTTTAAGGGGTTGCTCAAGTGAAAAGGTATGTGAAAGGGGTACCATTTTTTATGGAAGGTCAGTATATGAAAGGGTTACCTTTTCTGTCAAAAATGGTATATGAAAGGGTAAGGTTTTGGACCTCGGGGCGGAGCCTCCCCGTAAGTAAGTAAGTAAGTAAGTAAGTAAATACACGGTTAAAAACATCAGGCCTTCGATTACATTATAAAAAGTATAGGAATAGTTAAAGTATCTAATCATGCAGTACCTATACAATGTTAGTAATGGTCCGCGCAAGAGGTAGGCATATGTTATGCATGGAATGTAAAACGGTGCTAATTGTGGTATTGTTTCAATCTTCTACCTCATTGGCTTAGACATTAAAATCTATCTAAAATTGAAGAAGACGGATATTTTTTCTCATTTTGTAAACAGATTTGAATTGTATCTAGTGAAAACTCTCATAACTTTCAATATGACGAACTTTCAATATGGGGAACATTTATAAATTGAACGTTTTCCCCCAACGACGCTACAGTAGTCGAAATGGGGCTGAACTAAAGCATTATAGATACACAAAAGTGTTTCAAAAGGTACAAAAGGTCTCGTGCGTTTCAGGGCGCCAATTCCAGAGGCAATTTTCTTTGACAGTTTGTCTATGTGTACATTCCAAGATAAGTGTTCGTCAATATGCACTCCAAGACATTTTGTGGATGTAAGGCCATCCCTATTTTTTTCTCCGTTTCTCATCGTCCGACCGACCCATTTTTGTGGCTTTTTGTAAAAATAAAATAAAAATTGGGGGGAGGGGTGGGGGTGAAGAAACCCTAGAGCAGCTCCTGGAAGCTCATGCTCGAGGGTAGGTTACGCAATAGGTTCGGCGGTGCATTTGTAATTCCATGTTTGTAGCGTATACGGACGACGACATCAATGCTTTCGTCGTCCATGTTGGTTTGTAACCTCGCCTGTGCAACCGCGCCTTATTAGTTCCAGTCTCTCCGCGCCTTTTTAAACCCCACCGATGAGAAACGGGGAAAAAAATAGGGATGGCCTAACCCGATTACACTCGTTCTCAATCACACGTGCAGGTTCGAAATTGAATTTCCAACGGAAAACGTCAATTTGGTGGATGTCACTCAACTATATTTCTATGGCAACACTGGTCTGCATGCTAAATAAAACGTCGCCATACAACTCCCAGATGTGGAGGAAACATAAATAGTGTAGGAGGTCAACGAAATCGTAAGTAATTTGAGGCGACATAGGTAGAGATATGGCGGATACTAAGCCGAAAAACGATTGTTATTTGCTTGAATTCCTCACCGAAATGTCAGTCGAGAGTGGAGAGCATTGCCGATAATCCATGTCCTGAGAGTTACAAAAAATATATTTGCCCTGTCGAATGTTGTATCCATGCCTGGAGCTCGTCGAGGTAGAGCTCGAGGGTATTGCTCGATAAAACCTCTTATAAGGAGCATATCTGCAACTGGATGAATAAAAATAACTATAATTCTTTTTCCAAGACCTTTGAAGCTATATAAACAATCAGATTTCTTATACACAAACCGCTCGCTCACACATAAAGTTTATGTGATTTCCCTATTTTGCAAACCCCTTGGCTCTAAGCATGATTACTCTCCATCTAAGCGACTTTGGGAAAGACTTTGCCATGTTTATAAAATGCTAGTTTCCCGAATTTACTCACACAACGGTTCACTTCAAACTCCATGGAAACCGTTTGATTGACATCCACCAGAAACGACTTCGAAGTCAGGAGTTTCGTTTCGAACCTGCACGTGTTATTGAGAACGAGTGTAAAAAACTTTTGCTTCGATTTTCTCGGCCAAAATAAGTCGTATCGCCAAAATAACTGAAGACATGACTCTCTACATCTAGACATTTGATAAATGCGATAAAAAATTCGCGTCCGCTCATTCTTTATCTAGTACTTAAAATTTTGACAGCCCGAGTAATGGCTCAGTGTACTAGACACAAGTTCAAAACATGTTGAATGGACATACTTCCTAGAATATTACTGAGCTGTTGCGGTCACTTCAGCGAATCTGGCTGCCTTGAATGTCGTAAGGAAACGTGAATTATTCTCCCGCTCTTCTTACAAATATTAAAAAAATTTAAACCTCATGTATTATTCCGGAATAATTCCTGATTATTTTTTGCACCTATTAGTATTTATTCCCGAAATTATTCTGGAATTATTTCCTCAAGTGAACTTGTAAATTGGGAAAGGGACGTACATATGTTTTGCAAATGAAGTTGTTGGGTTTCCAGGGGATAGCCAGAATGGTATTCCTCGACACCTCGAAGATGAAATTTCCCACCACAGGTAGGCCAATGAATGACATTTTTGATAGTGACTCAAAGCAGGAACAACGAAGAAAGGCTGATTATACGGTAATGGTAATTAAATTAAATTAAATTAAATTACCCATTACCGTATAATCAGCCTTTCTTCGTTGTTACTGTTTACAAATTTTCGCTGATTAGATCCCTCCAAGGTGATCCGGTATTATACTTCGTCCGTTGGTCCCTGCAGTTTTACAGTATTCAAAGCAGGAGCCCATAATGTCACAGCGTTTTCACAAGTTAGGTTATTTTGCTCTTGGCTAACGCTCGAAACGTCAGCTGCTACTCGCTTTCCACGGCGGTTAGCATACCTCAATCGACTTTAGTTGATTACCGTACCAGGTTATTTTTAGGTATTTTTAGAACAGTTTCCCGCTATTTTTGGGTTGCAATCATTCCTAAAGGAATAAAATCACAAAGGCGTAGCAGCCATGTTGTTGGTCAGTAACAAAAGTAGCTAATGAGGCAGTTTGTTCCGCCACGGGTGTAACCCTGAACCCACTTAATTGGCGGCAAAAATGATCTAAAAAATAGCCCAACTTGTGAAAACGCTGTGACAGCTATATACAGGAGATATGGACGCTCCTAGTTATGGGCTCCTGCTCAAAGACAGCAAAAAAAATACAAATAAAATCAGTCAAATAAAACAAACAGAGAAACACAGCAAGAACTCAGTACCGTAGCTACATTAGCCTGCGTAGCCAACACGTTCTCCCCGTTGAATTCACAACTATCCCTAAATGGAAAACACGCTTGGAATAATGGTTATGGTTAATTTTTGGGCAATATTGATATGATCGCGGTAGACTGGTACGTGTCAAAGGAATTTGATGCGCCATTTGCATTCGTCTTGAATCCATGAATTCGTGCACTGAACAACCAACAGTGGAACAGGTTAAAATATTTGTGTAAATTTATAAAGAAGTTCCTGTCTAATTCAGCCTATTGCTATTAGACTTGTCGTAAAGATGAGCGACTCAGAAGGTAAGTTCGGAGCAACTTGCAAGTAGAATAGTCGGCTGGTATTAGCCGAGCTCGAATCATGAATCATGAAAATTATATAGTTTTTAATACTAGCCAGTTTGGAACAGGAATTGTGGTAATCTCACGGCGGCAGCGGCGGCCATCCATCCCCTAAAGTCGAAAGGACTTGTAAAGTTCAGATAGGAATCGCCCACTTGATCGAGTCGTAGAGAAACGTACGTATGGTCTATATATGGACCTGATCTAAAAACCTAATCCCCAAATTTAAAGGAAACCTAAATATTTTAAACCCCAAATCATTCAAAGAACGAGTCTAAATACACCTGAAATATAATGGAGAAATTAGCGAAGTTTTCAAGCGTATCTTTATGCACCTATCAATGTTATTTGGGGGGGGGGGGGGGGGGGGGCAAGGGGTGGGGATTATTATCTAATATATATTAAATTTGCTTGCTCAGCCAGTCTGTACCATGCAATGCAATGGAGTAAGATTTTCCCCATGCTTTATACAACGTCAACAGGGAAAAACAAGTATCATAACTTCGGTATGGACTGAGCAAGCAAGTTTAAAAAGATATGGACCTCTGACTGACCAATAGCTCACAAAATTACTTAGTCATATAATAATGATTGTTACTAACTGTTTTAGCAGGTTTCTTGGTGTTGCAGGTCACCACATGACATAAAACAAAGAACACTATTACTTAGTTCCAAAGCAAAACAATACCTTGCAATACAAAGAACCCTAACCCCAGAAAACACCTGTATCTCATACCTTATTTTAATGTCCAGTAAATCACCATTTTTTTCAACTCCCATTTCCACCTTTTATTACAGTAATGATATGTTATTGTATATTAATTGCTGTGATATTTATTGTACTACTGGGTTCATTTCTTAATTAGTTTGACTTACTTTACACACTAAGGGTCACCAAGTAATTATTAAGTTTATGAAATGTGGTAATTAAGTCATTCATGGGTCAAGATTGAGGTTGCTGAAATTGGAATATCAACTCCATAACAACAATAACATTTGCTTTCAGAATGAACACTATTCAAATTAGGGCATATTATCATTTTGAAGTAGTTTAATAAAGAAATAAAACCTACTTTTAGAGAAGATACATGTTTATAACAGTAAGATTAAAGGAAAATGTTTTATTATTTTACAAACAAAATTAAGATAAACTATAGTTAATTGATATTGCAATATGGCAGCATGCATGGTTACCACATGGCTAAATTTGAGTCTTGTCTCCTTATTGAATGAAATTGGCACTGCATGTACATGTATACACATGCATGCATGCATGCAGGTTGTAATATCTGAAGCTTAACTGGGAATTTAATAGTTGGTTATTCATGAAAGATGAATACATGTACAATGCCGGATGTTTAAAACTTTGATTGTAGCAAGTGTACAGCAATTATCACTTTAAAATAGGCCAGTTTATGTTTGGGTTAATTTTGGCCATGATATGATATATATCAGTATGTACATGTAATTGATATTTTCTTTTAAATTTCATTGTCAATAATATGTTTTTTTCCTTAGGAAACTGCATGTGCTCCATTTACATCACAAATGGGATATTATTATCATGTATCACCAGAAGCATTCAAGGGGACACACATTCCAATGTTTTGGAATGCCTGGTTTAGGTGCCACAAAAAGGGAGAGGCTTCCTGATCTGGAGAAGCTGTAGTAAACCTCTTTGACAGATGTTTCACTGATTGGAATGTAAGTGATATTAGTTCATTGCCTACCTTTTTTTTCTTTAGATTTTTTGTGTAGGATCATGCCTGAGAAAATTGCTATTGTTTTACATTGTACATGTATACATTCAGGTGTTCAAATAATAATATTAATTCACACAATATTTTAACTTTGAAGACCCTTTTTCCAAGCCCATGGTGCTTTGCACCAATGTTTTGTTTAGCTTGTTTACCAACGGCCACATAAATAAAAGGCTAGCTTTTAGTCAAAACTAAAATGCTCTCGATTGGTTATCAGTTTCATAAACGAAGTACACATGTATATGCATTGGGTAACAAATTTCATAATTTCTACCAGATTAAAAACCCAATCGTGCCCATGAATTTTTCCTGCATGCTTCGAATATGATTTGAACAGTACTTGGCAGGAAGCCCATTATATTTGGAATTCGGTTTACGAGTGCAACTTTTGACAATCTACAAACAAACAAATACTCTTGGTAGCTTGTTTTCATATCTCCAGCATTGTTTGGCTGTATTTGCAGATCTCTACTTTCCTTGTGAATGATATATTTTGAGTGGAGTGCTGAAGAATTATTTGTCGAGTTGCTTTGCCTTCTTCAGCATTCCTCTACTTGCCATTCTAGACTGGTATTCAAATATATATTTGACGAAAATTTCATTTTGAAAGGTATAAACTATATTACAAAAATTAAGGCAAAAGAATGTCAGTTAAACATATACTGTATATATATAATTATGTTACTACTCTAGACATAATTATGCAATGGCCCAAACTAGAGATGGCTTTCGAAAGATTCGAGAGTCACACAATAACAAGACTGATCTTTCTAATTTTCCTAGCCTACAAAAATATTTGCATGTGCAAAGCACCACAGGCTTGGACAGAGGGTCTTTAAGTTCATTGTCATACAAAACTCACTGCAGCCTTAATTGCTATAAACTGGGACTGAAACTGGCCTTATGAGATGCACATGGTGCATACACATATCAGTATAAAAATAATAATTCTGCTGTTTTTTTAATGAGCTGCATTAAGGGGGCTGTGTAACAGACTGTGAGAGACGTTATATTTGCTGTCTGTTATATTTGATTTCGACATGAACTGACAAACCTCTCACCCATGTGGTATGTTTAAAATCAAAGCAAATATGCAAAATGGCTAACAAATTGTGTGCATGTGTGTATATATATATATATAAATTATATACAGTCAATGCCAAAAAGGTTGTCCAGCAGAACATAATATAATACTATAATATCCATTGTTTTGGGCTATTGTCTAGACCAAGACAATAGGCCAAAACAATGGATATTAAAGTATTATATTATGTTCTGCTGGACAACCTTTTTGGCAGCGACTGTATATATATATATATATATATATAGATAGATATAGATAGATATAGATAGATATATAGATACTGCATGTATATAAATCTTCAGCACAGTAAAAAATACAGGTTATTTATGTTTTAAATCGTTTAACTGTCATTTGTGTTGAATTATGTATACATATATATATATACAACTGTATATATATACATATATATTGATATGACATCCTTTAACTCATCATATAATCCATAGGATTTGGCATGAAACAATAAACAGGAATTAAACAAGCTAAAACTTTTCTTTGCGATATTTCAACTTTATTCAAAAGTCTTTTTTAAATTAAAAGTCGAAATATTGACAAAGAAAAGTTTCAGCTTGTTTAATTCCAGTTTGTTGTTTTATATATATACAACAAAGGGCTAAGTTCAAATTTTATGCAGATAAATAACTTTTCGAATAAAAATGGATGTTTTAAAACATAATGGGGTGCATAGAGACATTGTGTTGAAATAAATTAAGCTACTGAGAAGAGGCTGATGCTAAATTATAGCAACAAAACTCAGGTTTATCCAACCTTGGGCTAGAGCTCATTGAGACCATTTATTCTGTACATTATTTCAGTAGTGCATTGTACATGTACTTGTTTGTTTCATGAGCTCATGCTAATGTACATCCCAAACAAAAATATATTTTTTAGCATATTTAACTAGATAATATTATTGCAATTGTTATGTAATGTTCAATGCACAGCTAATTGTAGCTAATATAAAACTTGTAACATACCAAAAGCCAGAACACATTGGTATTGATTAAAGTTGGAATCCAATTACAGTGCTACTACTGAAAGTGGGGCCACTTAGACAACGAGAACCAATCACATTGCAGAACGAAAATAAAGCATTACAACTTTGGTGACTTTAGCCAATCAACAGTGTTATATTGTTTAGGATACATGTATGTTAAAACCCAAAAACTAAACAACCAAATGACCGAACACCATTCCGGTTAACTAACTAGTACAACAAACAGCTAGCAAAGAACAATGCTACTTGACTTGGCGGAAATCTGAATATGCTTTGTTTTCGTTCTACAATGTGATTGGTTCTCATTGTCTAAGTGGCCCCGCTTTCAGTAGTCGCACTGTAACAGCCACCAACAGAGTGATGACTTATACATTGTGCAGTACCATGACATAGCCTCTTTAAATTAATATAGGTACTGTATGTTTTGAATTAAGAAACCATAATCCTACTATATAATTATCATTTGCATGTGGCCTTTTTAACAGTCATCTCTTAGCAATTAGTTTTGGTCTTTTATATTTTTTTATTAATGTAGTTTATTTCCAGGTGAGAGCAGTTATGTTAGCAAATTTGTACTAGCAATGTCATATGTTGCAATAATAAACATTTAAATACTAAATATCAGTAATAAGGTCTTTTTGTGCATGTGCTTATTTTACATTTTGGCTTAATATGTGTCAGTTCAGATTGTTTAGTGTCTCTCCCTTGCTCTGAGAGTTTTTCTCCTGTTCTCTGGTTTTCCTGCATGACACTTGTCAGAGTTTTCCTGATTAAATGTGTTGGAAATTAAACTAGGATTTCCAAGCTCTCTCTGTTTTAAAATAGCATAAAGAAATACATTAGCATAATGTAGCACTGAATTTTGAGTTTTTTTAATGGCATGTGAACAGCTGTTAAAGAGTGGTCAAAGTCATGACCTGGCTAAACCTACACCTCTATTAAGTAGGCATGGCCACCTATGTGCAGTCCCATTGAGTGATGTTTTTTTATTTAAACCTTTTTTTCTTGACATTTTCTCAAAAGCAAAGCTCATCAAGGGAGATTATGTCGTCATTAATTACAACAATAGTGGAGACTGCAATTACAGTACTTAATATTTAACAAAGTTAACATTGATTACAATACAAATATAGAAAAATAGCATTCAACACATGCAACTTGAGACCTCATTGAACAATTACAGGCAATCGATCCAACTGATTAAGTTTTCAGGTGCTTTTAGTTATTTGTTGTATGTAGATAGGTACTTTACGTGAGAATGCTGGGTGTCTTGCTTCGTTGCACTTTTTGGGCCCTGTATGTTTATTTTGGCAATTTTTAAAATTTATTATTGTCGTTGTTGTTATAAGTATTATTATCATTGAATGAAACCTGCAGTCTGTCCTTTCCACATTAATAACATTTTCAAGCTATGACGCTAACGCCGATAACCTCTTTCAGTTAGTTAACTGGAATAAACAAGACCGACAACGAAAGGTCAGTAAATCGATTTTAATGTACAAAGTGTTACATAATGAAGCTCCTGAATATTTGACCTCCAGGTTTATCAATCGGACTGATGTTGCGTCATATAACTTGAGAAACACAGATGGCAAGCTGGCAGTGCCGCTCCCCCGCACCGACTTTTATAAAAGGAGTTTCAGTTACAGTGGGGCGGTACTGTGGAATAGCTTGCCATCAGACCTTAGACAGACGTCATCACTGACAACTTTTAAATCTCAAATACGCTGCCATGATTTCTCGGGGTGAGCACTTAAAGACACGGCGTCCTTGTAAAGCAGGGAAATTTTATTTATTTTTAGTTTTTATCATATTATAGTAGTAGTAGTAGTATATAGCCATTTCCATAATTTGTATTTTTATGACTCCTGAAGGACCTACTGTGTATAAATAAAGTTATCTTATCTTATCTTATATTATATTATCTTATCTTATCTTAACCCCCACCTCTCGGGAAATGCGCACGGAAATGCTTTTCAGTATTGACCACACACGGGACATTTACCAGTTGAAACTAAAGTTATATCTTTTTAGTCGGATTAGGTAGGTCCTCTTCTACCTCGTCTAAGTCTGTGGGTTCACTTAGAGGACTCTTTTGAACTGCTTTCAGAGCGTTCAGAGTCCTCGTCATCTACTGGATATCGCCCAGCCCCTCGAATGCTCTCGGTATTCTCTAATCGGACTCCACCTTCCGGACTGGCACTTGCGATGCCGGTAACCTCGAAGCTCACTCCATTTTCTAAAGGTTGAATATCGATTTGCCTTGCGTTGCTTATATCAGAGCCACGTAGACTAATGAACTCCCGGAATGAACTCCGCCATGTTGATCAAGCTGTGTTTCACATGGTACTACTTTCCTCTAATACGTCTAAGGTAATCCATAAGCATTACAATACTTGAAGTGATGGTGGACCGAACTCCTCGACAAGGCAAAGCTCCACATACACGTGGTCAAACAGCTCTTGAGTTGTATATCCTTGGTAAAATGTAAACGTACGCTGTATACCGGCCGGGGTATATAAAAAAGGGGGCAATCAGGGTTTTGGAGCTCGGATTGGGTCAAACAGGGTCAGGGTTTGAGCCTCTTGTCCTCACATACATACCCATTTTTCATGTAAGTACTCCCCCGGGAATAGAGTATTATAATAGTACATCTGTGTAGGAATATTAAATGATTGTTTTGTTATTTCTATGCAGAGCTCAGATACAGACTCTGGAGAATTAGAGGAATACACAAGCAGTGAAAATGAAGAAGAGGTAAACAGTTGTTTATTGTTAACTAGTATTACGTGAACATATCAATGTCTTGAAAGATAGCTAAGCATTCACATTCTGTTATACCTGTAGTTGTTAAAATCGTCGTAAAGATAATTTACGACCAGTTTTACACGTTCATGTACATTGTATGTATCTTAACAAAAACAGCTTTATTTACAAATTGGCTATCGGATCTCGGGTCACACCATAGCAGTCCCTTACAGCCTTACTTGAGGCCACCAATAATAAATTGTCTGTCACATTGATAGTGTATTAAGCAACAGGGTATTTTTTATTTATAATTATATATAATTTATAATTATTACTTATGTTACAGTTCTATTCTTGTAATTTGCCTACTGTATTCTCAGACCTGTTTTCTCCTCTTACTTCAATCCACTCCTATAATTAATACTATATAGCAGCCTCCAAATCTTCTTATTACAGTACATGTATATATACCAAACGTTTGTACCAATTATGGCAACTTCAGTATCAAATTCCATGGAAACAAAATCACTGACTAAAAAGGCCTTCAAGAACAAAAATAATTATGATTTTCTAGATACCTACTAATTCCCTAATTTATTCTACTTCAGTTTGCAATTTCCATATAATTAACTACATTAACTACAACTACGGCCGGGAAACTGGTACGTACACGATGCAAGCGGATACATCCAAGTAGAAAGAATAATAATGCTCTAAATATTTTGATATGCAAAATCTTAAAAAAAAAAAAAGCCTTAAAATCCTGGAAATTGTGGAAGGATAATGATTCATATTTACTAAGCCAACAAATATATTAACATCCATTACATCCTCATAATATAGTCTCATATTTGCAATTGTCCGAACCAATATTCAATGGGAATTTCAGTTTTTTTCCTCTAGAGTATACATGTACATCATGTAATGTTTAAAGCAAGATATAGTTTACAGAAACAAGTACACCCTGTATGTCAGGGACAACTTGTATTATTGTATTGCTCTGAAGATTTTCTCAATGTCTTGCTGCATTGGAACAACAAAAGGACCTGTACTTCGAAGAGTAACTGGACCAAAGAAAACACAGGAAATGTGCACTTCATCGATGTCAGCTCTTCTTGGCCAATCAAATCGATCAGCACCTACTCGGTACAGGTACTTGAACTTTACCATCTGGTTTTCAATGCTGAGTGCCCTACCAATATAATGAAGTTGCTCAGATAATCAACAGCATAGTATTTCTCCACTATTATCTCAGGCTGAGGAATCTCATGCAAATTTCTCCTGTGTAGACTATACAGCATGCCTTGTCTTAATTGGGGAAAACAAGCTTCTTGAACCATTGGCCCTAGCCCTGCCAGACACCTGGCATAAAGACAGGTGTAGATACCACAATCATAATCATTGCTCTGCTGTGGTATGTCATCTTTGGAATTGCAGATGAAACTCCACTCTTGTAAGTTGCACTTAACATCCAACTCTTTCAACACAGAGCCCATTTTGTTTAGTACCTCTTGTGCTAAAGGCTTCACAAAGTCACCAGTGCTGCTATCTAAAACAACAGCTAATTTCTTCTTTGGGAGGACAGCGAGGAGGAACCAGTGCTCAATGTGTGGATGGTTGCATGGTATAAGAATTAGATCACAAGAGAATGGTGACTCTTTATCTTTCTGGAGATGCTTGGCAATTTGACAGCTTTTGCTCTTTTCAAAGATCTCCCATGGAACAGTTTTCACTTCAACATTGTTCTCGTGACTGGTAGACTGAATCAATTTCATGTAGTCATCAACAACAAAATTTGTCAGCCACTTGTCTCGTGATTTAACAGCAGCACTGTTTACCAAACTCTTCAGGTCATCAGGCCCTATAAGATGACCTCCTTCGAAAGCTATCAGGCCGCTTAATACTGCTTCAACTTGGTTGGTTATGTATTGAGGAAGGGAATATGGTACAGATGATTGCTTGAATAAGGAGAGTAGCTCATCTGGAATACCCAGCTTTATACTGCAACAAGGGCTTGGAATTCTTTTATTGCTGTTGTCATTCTTTGTTGATACCTCTTTCTCAAAGACTACATGTACATCCTCTGCACTGTCATTAATGCTTTCCTCTGTTTCTAATTTGCATCCATCTCTTGAACCACTCTCTCCTTCCTCCTCTATATCAAGATCCCGTTTGTGATCATAATCATCATCTTTGTCATCATCCTCTTCTTTATCATTATCATAATCGGTGATGTCACCAGTGTAGCATGATTCAGAGTCTTCTTGACACATTCAGAGTCTTCTTGACACATTCATTGATTATGTGCCACAGGAATGCTGCCACAGATTTCTTGTCATGTTCTGTGTCATCAGATACAATGACGTATGATTCACATACTTTATCACTGTCTCCCTTTGCTTTTGTCCAAACAGCCACTGTAAACAATGTCACTTGGGCTTGACTCCAGTGAGCTGTTTGGATTTCGTCTTGATATGCACAGCTGTAATTTTCAGCGAAATCAACTTGTACTGCACATTCCCCCTCATTAAGATTAGCAAGAACTTCTTCAAAGTAGCTGGACTGTTTTCTTTTGATGAACACATGTCGTAAGAAGAAGGGAAGTTTTGTTTCGAGTGATGCCAAAACATCACTAATAGTACCCTCTTTGCATATCTTCTTCATTTTCTTTGTCATCTTTTTGTGGACTTTCTTGCTTTTTGCTGGCACCAACACATCAATACGCTCCCACTCATACCAAGTGACAGGAGAGTCTTCCAGAAATGTGCCCTCTGTGAAATTTTGAAGCCAGCTGGGACACTTTGTGCATTTACCACAAAATTGCAGGAGGGCACCTAAAGTGTTCAAAATATAAGTTTGAACATCTAGGTTACATTTGCATAGATTTTAGAAGAAATTAAAAAGGTTTATTTTTGTCTCTGAATGTAATGTCCACAACGTGGAATAGCCCTCTGCCGATACCAAAACTGCAAATGGTCAAGATGCTATAAATCATACCTGAAGGCTGAAGAGAAATACATGGATATGAATATTTCAGTGTGAGTTGTAAAGAAGCTTTTTAAATACTACACATGTGTGCATCGTGGTGGTTTAAGTCAAACTCGGCTTGGTGACGACACCAGAGAAGTTGAACAGAGAACTAAGGCAAATCAACTCGCCATAATTTGTAAACAACCGAGTGAATTCTGTTGGCTTGCTCGCTGTGCTGGATTCTGTTTTTCGCTGTACATGCAGATACCGAAACTACAAACAGTAAGATGACCTGGCTGAAGAGAAATCAAGGTCTGAGTTTTCTAGATACCCGTAATCGCTGTATCTTGTGTGAGTTGCGACACTGTGTACATCTTGGTTATACAAATTAACGGATTCAAATTAACACTACATTCAGGCAGAGAGTTAATCTATACCGACACTTTGATATGCCAAGGAACTTGAATATCAAAACAGTACACGGTGAGGGAAATTTAAAGTACTGACTTTATTGCTGTGTTCAATTAATCTACACTGAATTTCTAACGGACCAGAAACAAGGCTGATCAAAGCGATCAAAGCCAGGACCCAGCTACCAACATTGACCATAAATTATTCTGGAACTAACAATGGCGCTCAATATTCTGCAGCCAACCTTGTTCTCACTTGAAAAATACTCTGGAAACACAATGTGAATGATCTGAATCGAAGGAACTGCATGGGCTGTACTTTATACACATGCATATATAATTTATGTTCTAGGAACTGGAATTTAGTTTATACACATCTGAATAGTAATATTTATTTATACGTACTTTATATGAATCCCTTTATATATCCTGTAATATGATTGTTGGCTGTTAATTGATTACAAACAGTTACACTCCCTTCATTCAATGCTTTTTATGAAGTATTTTACTTGAAGACTGTATATTTACACTGTTTATTGTAAGTCATTTTTGAATATTTGCTTTAATTTTTACCATCCCACATGTGCGTGAGGTTTGTCAGTTTGTATGAGTCATGAGAATCACTTATAATGACCGTGTCTGATGTAATGGTCTCTCACCATGACACAGTCCCTTTAATTGCTGGCTCAAGGCAAATGAGTTAAATGATTATTGGCTCTTGTCAAAGGCTAAAGACGAGAGCCAATAGTAATCATACATATTGACATAGAGAGCAAAGAAGTATAAAAAGTTACATTATACCAAATCTTTAGGTCAGTTCATAGATGAAAAGTTATTTTGAAAAAAAAAAAAACATTAATGAAGCATCAAAGAAATTATCCTCTGGTATATTGGCTCTCTCAAACAAATAAGATCATTTATATGCGAGAATATTGCAATGAAAATTAATACAGCATTAATAATTGAACCCCACTTTGACTATTGTAGCTCAATCGGTGTGGGATGATCTAAAAATGGTATTCATCTATATATCGCAAATTCTATATGAATATATTCAATTTGCATTTCACAAGGTTATTATTGTGATACAGACTGCTATCTAAGTAAGAGACAGAAGGCAGTAACAACCCAATGTATTTAGCACTCCACAGGCTTTCTCCATTTACAAATGATATTCATTCCCTGCAACTTCGATTACAACATAAGAGATAGGGTACCAGTACTCTACTAGAAGGGTTGAAAGATAGTCTCCCTGTTTTGGCAGCAAGCTTGTTTCTTATATCACTTGTTATTCCACTTGTTATTCACCTTACTGCTTGTGGCAGACTGTGACCGAGCAAGTCACTTTCTTTTATGCTGAGACTTAATTAATTATTTTTATTTTTCAGAACACAGAGCTAATTAAGGTCCTTGATGGGATTTCCATCACAGATGATGTAGCTCAAGTGTTACAAATTGCACATCCATCTGTAAGTGAGGTGATTGACATTTCAGAAAAGCTGGTCAATATGATGTCCCCAGAGCATGTGGCAGCTCAATTTATTCCCCCAGTTATACCGACCCTTTCATCATCATCTGATCATGTTGAAGTTCTGACAGCACTGAAAAATATATCTGCCCGCCTTAACAACTATGAACCCCAATTTCACACTTTACCTGAACATGCAAGTCAACAATCAGCACAACATGCAGCCCGCCAGGTGGCTTACTGGTCCTCCATTTTTGTTTCCATGTGTCAGCCTTCTCTTCCATCTGCATCCACTTCCACAACACACCCAACACTACCACCTTCCACCATTCAACACTCAACGCTACCACCTGGCACCGTTCAACACCCAACGCTACCACCTGCCACCGTTCAACACCGAATGCTACCACCTGCCACCGTTCAACATCCAACGCTACCACCTGGCACCGTTCAACACCCAACGCTACCACCTGGCACCGTTCAACACCCAATGCTACCACCTGCCACCATTCAACACCCAACGCTACCACCTCGCACAGTTCAACACCCAATGCTACCACCTGCCACCGTTCAACACCCAACGCTACCACCTGCCACAGTTCAACACCCAACGCTACCACCTGCCACCGTTCAACACCGAATGCTACCACCTGGCACCGTTCAACACCAAATGCTACCACCTGCCACCGTTCAACATCCAATGCTATCACCTGGCACTGTTCAACAACCAACGCTACCGCCTGGCACCGTTCACGACCCAACGCTACCACCTGCCACCATTCGATTACCATCCACTGTCATATCACAGTCTACCAGTAACATAAAAGTAGATGGTTTGACGCATTCTGTGTTCTTAAAGTATGGAAAGAACAAAGGTACATACAGTGAGTGGTTAAAAAGTATTCATATTCCAAGAAATGTAGAAACATTACTTGAAGTAAGAAAGTTTGGGAATCTGGAACATGTGACTGTCCTCCCCTTTCAGAGTGGACCCCAGTGATGCGAACATACAAGGCACCACATTCTAGCAGTCATTCCTCAATTTATAATCAAAGGAAGCAAATCAACTTCTATTTAAGAGTCACGGATTTAATGAGGAAAAGGTGCAATCTGTATTTAACGAAACAAAACCTGGTAAAATTTATAAACTTATGCATACCAAAAAGTAATTAACTTGATGTTATTTAAAGTGCCTATCACCCTTATACAATTTTTATAGCTTATGGACCTCTGAAAAAAAAATTAATACTTCTGTAAAGAAAGTTTTGCTTTAAAGTTAATACTTTATGTTCTACGCTTGTTTGAAATTGTGTAAATGTGACTTTACCTGACCCATGACCACGTAAGTAAAAGCCTGGGTCGAAACCTGGGTAGACGTCATCTCATTAATGCATTATTCTCCATGACGCCTTTTTATCACAACAACATCAATGCATAGGAAATATACACAGTTTTTGAGTTGTTAATTAAGAAAAAAGTCATTTTGGTCAACATGTTTTAAAAGTATTTCTTCAAATGATAGCAAAGCCCAATTAATTATATGATATCAAGATGACGTCTATAAAGGTATGACTCAGGCTTTTACTTAGCGGTCATGGGTCAGGAAAGGTTACATTCACACGATTTCAAACAAGCGTAGAACATAAATTATTCACTTTCAACCAAAACTTTCTTCACAGAAGTACTCAACTTTTTGGAGATTCATATGCTATAAAAGTTGGAAAAGGGTGATAGGCACTTTAAGAGGCTGTCAGGATTCAGATGTTATCTGAATAGGACATTTGCATGATCATGTCACATACTACAACCACCACAACTCTTTGCAAGGATCCTTTTTTTACCTTTAATTTCAAATATTGTCTTGAAATACTCTAAGGAGTTGATAAATTTGAATATGATTCTGATAGTAGTAAAATAGCGCTATAATGCAACTGTCCTATTGAGACATTTTCTGAATAGAGGGTTTTCATGTGACGTCATAGCTGCCATGTTGGTGTACCTTTAACAGGAATTTCAATAACTTTTTAGGCAACTGGCGGTCCTGTCGTTAGAGGCGGTGGTTTACCTAGTAAACTTTACTCAACACTTGACAAAAAAATGCAATGATCGTGTGAAGTAAGCGGCGGTTTATTGCCAGTAGCCGCCTTCTATTGAAACCCTTGCTTTAACAATAGATTATTCATTAGCTTCTTTTGTTAGGTACACCAACATGGCCGCCATGCCCTTTGTCGTTTGAATCTCTGGGGATTGAGTAGACTTGCTCCAATTCGAACTCGCTGAGTCACTGGGTAAGCGATTACTGGGTCAAAAAGCAAGCGTGAGAATCGAGGCGAGTTCGTGCAGGGGGCTGAGATGGACTTTGAGAAAGTCGAGGGATTGAGTGAAAACCCTCTATAGGCATTTTGCAGGAAACAGTCACATGCTGATATAATACTTCGTTAACACAGGGTTGTCACAGGTCATGGGAAAATATATTTTTTCAAGATCAGTGAAAAGTTAAGGAATTTTTCATTTAGTCATGGCAATTCTAAATTTCTTGTCAAAGTCAGGAAAAAGTCGGGAAATTCATTTTTAGGTTGCCATGATGCCCTCTTGTGCCTCAAAGTGTCTGCGAGGGGAGGCTACAAGTTCTTATAATGACTTTGATAATGTTTTTGATGAGGGAATATCGAACAGTGTTATTATGGTCAGTGCAAATTGTTTTCTGGTCACTGGTCATTTCCCAGATGGGTGGCAACCATGTAATAAATGAATTGAGCTTGTGAATTGGAAAAGATGTAGCCATGGATGCTGGATGGCAAGCTATCTTGATAAACACTCTTTTAAAAAGATTGACAATCAATTGAATTGGAAAATAACATTTACAAACAGGTTTTTATAATAACAATACCACGTGATTGCACTATCACGTGATTGCATTCCTACAAATTGTCCATTAGGACAAATGTATAATCTAAATCAGTCTATTTTTGAGGAAATAACCTCAAACAAAACACATTGTATTATGTCTAGTGAATGATTATTGTGCAAACTGAGACATAACCCCCTTTGACATTAAGTTAACTAATGCAGGGAGCACCTCTTTGGGCTAGCGCTGTGCCATTGGTGCAAAAGGTTTGGAAATGGAAGTTCATATCTACATAATCCAACCTTATGAATATTTATGAAAGGCTAATGAATCCCAAATAGTCCGAAAACAAAATGAGATTTTGTTCAATTGAGTGATAAACTCAAATCTTTACTTAACTGAGTTTCCTTAAAGATAGAAAACGGTGGCTAGTCTTCAGGGTTATGTGCTGTAAATGGAGAAGTGTTAACAAGGGAACTACCCAGGGTAGTGTTAGTGGCCCGAGCCTATTCAATATCTTTTTAAATGACTTGGAAATTAATGCTAGTCCTAACACACACTTAATTAAGTATGCTGATGAGCTACACTTGAAATTAAGGTTAAAGCTGCGTGGGCCCGCACAGTTTATTCAAAAATTGCATCTCGTCAGCGATTCTGTTTGTCCTCGCGCAGCTTTTCTGGACCTTAAGCGCCCATATTTCATTTCTTTTTTTTAACATGGAGAACACCATCTTTTATTAGTTAAATCAATATAATAATTTTTTTACGGGTTTGAAATTCCTCTCATTATCAGACCATGGTGTATATTTAGAATTGCCTAAATAGCCTCAGCTAATCGGAAGATTTGGGCATGCGGGTTGGCCGTTAACGTTGTCCTTCACATATACCAATATAAGTATATACCGTAGGTACCTTTTTGTGGAATAATGTTAATATCTGCACCTACGATTATGGGTTAGAGTTAGTAAATATATTTTTGGATTATCCTGGTCGAAGAGATATCTTTAAAGAGATCTAGTTTTTAGCTGCTATCCCATAATAAGAAATATCTAAACTATATTTGCTCATTTTAAGCCTACAAAAAATATGTTTTGTCAATTATATTTTTTTAGGTTAGGGTTAGTAATTATATAATTAAATGTTATGGTAGAGCTATGCCCTAAACATTCCAGTGGCATTCCCATTTTGTGGGAAGTTGGTTCGACTCCAACAGGAATAATGGACATGCTTAGAGACAATTTCAAAAGTCAAGTCAAGTCCCATAATAAGAATATAAACTATATTTGCTCATTTCAAGCCTACAAAAAATGTTTGTCAATTATATTTTTTTAGGTTAGGGTTAGTAATTATATAATTAAATGTTATGGTAGAGCTATGTCCTAAACATTCCAGTGGCATGCCCATTTTGTGGGAAGTTGGTTCGACTCCAACAGGAATAATGGACATGCTTAGAGACAATTTCAAAAGTCAAGTCAATTGACTGTTACAACAACGATTCAAGTTTGATGAACATTTTAAAATGTGACTGAAGAATATTGTAATTTTGTTTAATTATCCACGAAATAACATTGCCTGCCTGTATGACGACAGTGTAGTGTAAAGGAGATCAAGCGAAATCGAGAGTCCATATGCTCGACTGTAAAATAACTACTATAATAACTGTAATGTAATAGACTGAAAATGTTAAACATGCAGATATAAAATGGCTATAGGGCAGTCAAGCCTGCCTGGATAACATATCGGTCACACAGAATCTTGTCCCAGGAAAGTTTTAATAATTATAAATAGCATTTTAACAACATTACTCTTGATTTTGAGAGGATGAAATTGGTGTCATATCATTTTCATGTCGCCCGACAACGCAACATCCCTTGTTGCGAATGCCATCAAACTCGCAAGTGGAACGCTTGTGTAGGACGATACTTATTTATAACATGTTTTGTAAAGCTTTGGTGACATCTGAAAATTCTTAACCCTAATCACAGCTTCAAGTCCCCAAAATAGCTTGGTGAAGAACAGCATCCTTTGGCATGTTTTGACTACAATTTTTTTTTTTAAAGTTAACCAGAAAAGGACAAAATAGGTGTTTTATGAAAGATCTCAACGAGACGAGTTGAAAAATATGGCTAACGTGTCTTTCGACCACGCCCATCATTACTTATGACGTCATCAAGTTAAAAACTGTCAAATTTAAAATTTAGCCAATCAATTCAAAAATAGTGTCAAATGAAAGCTTACTTACTCTCGAGTATAACGTTACATTGGAAATGGCTCCTAGTTAACGTATTTTGTTTCAATTTTGCATTGTTTCGGTAGCGGTGTCAAAATCATACTGGTCTCATTAAAAAACCCATATCTTCTAATATCTTTGAGGTATCGTCAAATAGTAAACGGCGTTAGATTGATGTATGAATGGGCTTTCATGTGATACCAATTTTATTACGATCGAATGAATCTGAAAATTGGGTTATTTGATATTGTTGACGTCATAACACGTGATGGGCGTGGTTCATTGACAAACCATGGTCATTTTTGATCATGTCTCATCGTGGACAATCTTTTGATACCAGTTTTGTCTAGCTGTTGTGACTTTCGTAAATTCTTAACCCTAACCCTAATCACAGCTTCAAGTCCCCTACATTGCTTGGTGAAGAACAGCATCCTTTGCATGTTTTGACTACAAAATATATTTATTGAAAAATTAATCAGAAAAGGACAAAATAGGTGTGTTATGAAAGATCTCAACGAGACGAGTTGAAAAATATGGCTAACGTGTCTTTCGACCACGCCCATCATTACTTATGACGTCATCAAGTTAAAAACTGTCAAATTTAAAGTTTAGCCAATTAATTCAAAAATAGTGTCAAATGAAAGCTTACTTACTCTCGAGTATAACGTTACATTGGAAATGGCTCCTAGTTAACGTATTTTGTTTCAATTTTGCATTGTTTCGGTAGCGGTGTCAAAATCATACTGGTCTCATTAAAACCCCCATATATTCTAATATCTTTGAGGTATCGTCAAATAGTAAACGGCGTTAGATTAATGTATGAATGGGCTTTCATGTGATACCAATTTTATTACGATCGAATGAATCTGAAAAATGGGTTATTTGATATTGTTGACGTCATAACACGTGATGGGCGTGGTTCATTGACAAACCATGGTCATTTTTGATCATGTCTCATCGTGGACATTCTTTTGATACCAGTTTTGTCTAGCTGTTGTGACTTTCGTAAATTCTTAACCCTAACCCTAACCTAACCCTAACCTAACCTAACCTAATCGCATAGGCGAGGTTGATCTTTGACAATACGACCTCAAACTTGAAAATACGACCTCGACTTTGACAATACGACCTCCAATACTTGACAATACGACCTTCACTTGACAATACGACCTGGAAGCTTGACAATACGACCTTAGGCTTTATTTGACATGGTATTCATTCTTAAATAACTTCTAAACTACTTAACGCATGGAAGAGTGCCATAGAGCAAAGTTATAGGGTATCGTGCCGGGTATCCAACCGGGATGTCGTGGACTTTGTCACACATATATTAAGAGTTAAGTCGACCTAAAGTACCTCAATTTCACAAATTTGAAGAACCAAAAAAGTTTCAAAGATGTGCTATCTACTCTAAACTGCAGGCAATGATGCATAATGTCTACGTAATGTGGCCAAAGGTTGTTTAAGTCAAGTTATGGTAGATTATTTTGGGATAACTCAGTGATTAATATTAATTATAAATATTTGTTATAATATTTTTTAAATTTTTATATCTTTTTTTAGAATGGTCTGATATGCCAAGAAATACAAAAAAAATAATTGAAAATTTAGTTAGGACTTCCGGTTTTAGACCAAAGGGCCTTTGGTCTAAAACCGGAAGTCCTAACTAAATTTTCAATTATTTTTTTGTATTTCTTGGCATATCAGACCATTCTAAAAAAAGATATAAAAATGTAATTTTTTTTTTAAATATTTATATTAGACCAAAGGGGTACCCCTGGGTCTAGAACCGGAAGTCCAAACTAAATTTTCAAATTTTTTTTGGCTTAAAACCGCATTTTTGATACCTTTTTAAATTTCGAAATTTCCACTTTAAAAAATTAGATTTGGTTTGGTTTATTTGTAAGTATATGTTTGTACAACGAAAACCGACTGGAATCGAACCAGACAACTGAATTTCTTCAGCCTTCCAAAGGTTTTTGTATGTTGTTGTGTATGCATGTGTTTCGTACTAACCACATTTAATTAGTTCAAATATGTGAAATTCACTGATTTTAAAGTACATTCTCTCAACTTCTGTTACAATAACAACACCTAACAAACTGGTACATACAATTTATCAGGGTTGCGGTAGGTTGCCCATGTACAGTCCTTATTGTATTCAGTATACATGTACAACAACCTTGTAATATGTATACCTTGAAGGTATACGGTAACGTTGATTCCATGCCCAATCGGCCTTTATACACTTAATTAAAATAAAGAGATCTGGGGTCTGCAAGTAGATGGCGATTTAATGCATACTGACATTAAGTACGCAAGCTACTTTAAATATGATATGCGTGCAGAAAATGAAGAGGGAAAACGGTAAAAGACGCCTATTCAAGGAGTAATGACATTATAGTGTTGTGCATGCATGGAGTCAATGTTTCATTGCTGCTGTCTGAACTGCCTATAACACTAAAAATGCCCTTTCCTTTGAGGACTATGTTTATACAGTTTTATAGTCGACATTTTGGCATTTTGATTTTTACTGTGATAATTGATTTTACTGGATTGCAAGAGTTTTTTCACCTGTACTTGAACTAGGAAGTTCGGATTGGTTGGGTCGGCCAGATTTGGATTCTCTTTTCGTGCCTGTTGACAGAGCAATTAATGTTGTTATATATATATGAAGGCCATTGTACAGGGCCGAAATATAGGCGTTTCATTTAATAACAGTATACTGTCTATTTATTTTCATCTGTGTTATATAATATATATATACACTCGTTTTCAAAAACATTGCTTTGATTTATATATATATACCTTTTGTTCTCCATTGTTTTAGCTGTCAAATTTGAAAAGAATACAAAAGGTATATATATATATATTTGCAGTGCAATGTTTTTGAAAACGGGTGTATATATATATATATATATATATATATAAAGTGTAGGATTGATTTCCGTAAGACAGTGCTCAATACATGGGAGTAGAGCGAAGTATATGATGAAGAAAAAAGACAAATAAACTACAAGTTCATCCTTACAAGCCTGTTTCCTGGTTGCCCAAAAGCATACTATCGCCTTCACAAGCCAATGATACCGCCACCGCAACTACAACTGATTAGTAAACAAGACATGCAACTGCCGGCAAAAGAACGCCTGCCCGCTCAACGGAAACTGCCTACAATCATCAGTCATTTACCAAGCAACAATAACGCGTAAAGACAACAGCAAGACAGAAACATACATCGGACTTACGGAAAACGAATTCAAAACAAGATACAGGAACCACACCGCATCATTCCGCCACGCTAAACACAAAAACTCTACCGAACTCAGCAAATACACTTGGAATCTGAAAGACAACAACATTGATCACTTTATTTCCTGGCGCATTCTCTCGTCGCACTCGCCGTAGTCAGTAGCTCCAGTAAAAGATGTAACTTATGCCTCAAAGAAAAATTTCTAATCATCTGCCGACCTGAACTGTCCACACTAAACAAACGCAATGAACTCGTGTCTTCCTGCCGACACAGAAACAAAGCCCTCCTACGTAATAATTGAACTGTTAAATCCCGCGCTGCATATATTAGGCTAGTTTGATTAGGTCATCAATACTATTGTTATGTAAATCATTCTGTATATAAGCGACGGTAAAAGTATACTCTTATTAAATCCCTTGACGAGTGGGCAACCACGAAACAGGCTTGTAAGGATGAACTTGTAGTTTATTTGTCTTTTTTCTTCACCATATATATATATACACCCGATCAAAAAAAAGATGACACTCCAGATTATATATATATATCCCCATGTGTGTGTTTGTTTTTCCTGAGAAAGCAATACCATAGGGATCGGTACGAGTACAATGCGCAAACAATCGCTTTGTTTAGTGCCTAAATGCCTAACAATTTTTCTTAGCGCCAGTGGGACTTGAAATCAATAACCGTTCAAACGTTAGAAACAAAGGAAAGTTTATAGTGCAGCATTTATTTTCATTGTTTGGTTTTCTTTTGGGGTTTAAACACCTATAAGAAATAATATATATGTAGTTATGATATGAAATCATGTTTGCCGCGCGTAGCACTAGTAAGTGTAAATAATGTGATGTAAAGTGGTAAGCTGTAGTGCTATGTGTGCACGCCCTACGAGGGAAAGAGAAAAAATCTCTGACCCAAGTGGGACCCAAGAAATAATGCCGTGGTTGCGAAATGTTTAGGTCCCTGGCTATGTGTCTAGTTGGGGCCGAATCGATACAATATAAAAGATAATTTTGGTTTTCAAAATAATATTTTAAAATCAAACAAGTGTTGTTCTAATTGCCCTTACTTTCCCGAGAAGTTTCCTTTTTATTGTAGCAAAATCGGTTAAATAAATCCTGCATGAGATATAAATTGAAAATCACAAAATGGTAGAATGTAATTTCGTTTCTTTAATCGGGACGCTTGAAAATTCTCAATACTCCGTATTAATTACAAACAATTTTGCCTCTTATATCCGTTATATTAAGAAATCACTAAAATAAACTGCTCAGAATCGCAGATATGATAGATCTGTGAAACATTTGTTGCTTACTTCAAACCTTAAAAACAAAACCTTTGGGTGGCATGACCAACGTAAACAAAAAGCGGCCGCGATTCTTGTCAGATGAAGAAATAATCGTCCGAAAGAATGAAAAATCCGCGCGTGTTATCGGCCAAAAGACACCAGTTTAATAACTAAGGAAGCCGTCTAAAACAGTTTCCTCGGTAAAGCACGCGACTGAGACATTTATTTTGAGTTAAAGTTTTATAGCGAAATTTCTGCCACCTTTGTTCACTGGAAACTACCGAAGTAGCAATATTAGATCCTATTTTAGTTACTTAACCCCAAAAATTACGTAGTTTTGCTTGAATTCTAGCGCGGAAATTAAATTTTGCTCAGACCGGTGAGCGATGATCGATTTCACTTCAGCCTCTAGTTCTACAATTCAGTTCTTTTTAAAAGAGAACTGATCCAACATTATGTTCAGATGAGAAAGAAATCATGTTGCTTTTGTGACAGTGGTCTTGCCGGAAACTCTCGGATATAAGACATCCACAAGAACATATTTTTCGAGAAAAAATGAAATTATTTGGATGTTAAAAAAATAATATCTCGATCACGTTCTATCCAACTGAAGCGAAGGAAGGCAAACATTTCAATATGACCTTTAAAAAAATGGTAGAAATTTCGATACCAACCGCGCGTGCTCTACTGAATAAACTACTGTATAAATTTATTTTGATTATCAAACAGTAATGTTTCGAAGTCTGCTAATATTTTTTGGACCCATAAGATGACTGGGAGCAAATTTTTATTTTTTTATCAGCTAATTGTTGTTATAGTAGTATTTATACCTGTTATCTTGAGCCATACAAACAGTGCAGTCACTGGGCAAAGTTTTGGGTCCAAGGGGTTTGACCACAGAGTTAACATCACACCTAATAAATACAATTAAACATTGTGGAAGGTATTTTAGTATACAGTATTTTAGGCAGGGTAACCTAAGCTAATCGTAACCTATATATCTTACCCTTACCCACATAACATACCTGTCACAAAAAAATAGAATACCGGTAGCACTAACTGTAATGACAGTCTTAATTATATAGGTTAAATTACAACAATATTAAAACCTGGTCAATTAATTAATATGCAATCAACTGATGCTTTGGGTTTACTTTTCAGTGTCGAGTAAGACCAATAATTATGAATTACAGTTAGTGATTGCAGGCTCATTGCATTTTTACTTGCTGACCTGTGATTGCATGGCTCTGATTACGTTTTTAGTTTTACAACATTCAAATACAGTATTAGAAAACTGCTCTAATATACAAACATTTCTTTGACATTTATTAATCTACTTAATATTTTTAATACCATTCACAGTACTGGACACATAGCATGCTTGTTTGCTCTCCTCACTCTCTGTGTCTGTCTGTCTATCTATCTATGTGTACAATAAACATACCTTTTGCTTTCCTGTCTGCTTTAGACCATGGAATTTGTACATCGATTCGTTGTGGCAATTTTACCAGACTTTGCTACATGTATATAAGGCAATTAAAAAATATAAATATATATGTATATAGGCATTATTAATAGTATATCTGTCTGACATGCTCATTTTGACAATTATAATAATTATTATAACCCTTTCAGCCCGGCCCTAAAGCTAGGTCTCTTAACTGATTTTTAGCTTTTTTCTAGATTGAGAATAACCCTGAGGACCCGACCCCCCCTCCCCCCAACATAATATTATTGTCTGCACAATACTGTTGGTCATTTTGCTGAAAAATCTGCCCTGAAAATGCAGCACAATTTGCCATTTTTTATGCATCCTATATTAAGAAGCCCTGTTATATATATGATTCAACCTGTTCAACAGTTAGCTACATGTACATGTAGGTTGAATAAGATTGAACCTAATCTATAGGTTGATTCAATTGAACCGAGGATGAACATTACAATATGACCTAGCTAATAAGGTTGAAACAAATTTAACTGATCTAATACTGCAGCATGAACACAGTAAATGTGAAGTGAATTTTACTAACCATCATAATTGCTTGGTAGTTTCAAATGCATCACCTTTAACCTCAATGGCTCTTCACCTCGCAGAAATAATGCAAATGAAAACAGGGTAATAGTCCAAAGCCATAATCCACGAAATCCCTGAAACAAAATAATCTATTAGTGAAAGTAAACAATATAAAATACAAAAATATTATACTGCATGCATTGATCAATGTTTTAATTTAAGCTGCTTTGGATGACAGTTGTTATATTATTTACATAATACATAATTGTATACTCTTAAAAGGGGCTAATTATATATGTTAAATTACTTTAAGTGATATTTCAAGAATTTAAAAGTTAAACCTGGCCAAAAAGATAACCTCAAAACAATAATTTCATTTTTAATAACTCTTGCATCCACATGTTAAAAATGAAACCACAAAAAATTCAAAAATCTAAAACGATAGGATTTCTCTTCATGTCAGCGCCTAATACCGGGTATTAAAGTTTTCATGAACTTAACTAATAGACAAACATCACAAAATGTTTACCATGGGATAAAATCACATGTTTTAACTGTAACTTCTGGTTCATGAGAAACACTTATAATTTAATAAACATGCAATATCTCAATGAATTCTTGTTGTATTTAAAGAAACTGTTTGCAGCATTCAACCTCACTTGACAAGCTGTAATTATGTAAAGGGGGCAGTGTTAAGCTTGGCATGACTCGCATCAGTTGTTTGGTGTGTTTTGTGCAAAACTGAGTGCTGATTTCATGCTCGCTTGTGATTTCAGAGCATTGAAATTGTTGAAAATCAAAGAAATGAAAAAAATCAAAAACAAATAAGGGTTTCTCTCAAAAGTTATTGCTGTTATGGCTGGCTGGTTTCTAAAAAAATGGCACAACATTGTATTTGCAGCATGTCTAGATTTGATGCAATAATTATTTTACAGTCACATGCATATGCATCATTAGTTGAGCAGCTTTGATTGGTTTAGTAGTGAAAGGGTTAATGGCTTTGATGCACTTATATATAGACACTGCAAAACATTGTTAACTCTTTCTAATGATTATTTTCAAATATCACTCACACTATTAATCATTAATAATTTAACTTGCACACTAATTATTATATTAATTAATACAAATAGTTACAAATCTAAAAGCAGTGTACATTACCTCAATTGTCTTCATGCAATAATTTCTCATACGCATGAGACTATGTAGCCCAAATGGAGGTGCTCGTTTTGGTTCAATTTATGGCATTCGTCCTTTCCTGCTGTCCCTTGCTGAAGGCCGCTTTGCCCTCCTGATCAATTGCTTAATTGTTTCTTTTACATCTGTTCAATTAATATAATAAAATTAATAAAATAATATTACAAGTATTGCATCTCAAACAAACCTTTGATATATAAATGTACCACAGGAATTGAGCCAGAAGGGACAATTTAATTGGCCCTTCAAAGACTATTTTTGCAAGTGAATTGGCATTTAATTTCCTTTGGAAGTGGCCAAAGATGGTCAATTTGACCATTATTGTATTTTTTCAAGGGACAAATGTATTTTTAAAGTGGAAATGGTTCAGTGGCATAGCCTGGCTCGTTCCCTGGTACCATTTCTTTGTAAATACCATAACATTCATTTTAATCTTATTTCTTCTTATAATTAAGACAATGTCAAGATATATAATCTTTGGAAAAATACTGTAAGCCATAGAATAGGAGGCATATTACCAATTCAAGCTTGAGGAATTCGTCAGGTTTGATTACTTAAAGTGGATATAAGGGCAATTCCACGTAACTTGCGGACATTACATTCAGAGACCAAAAATCAGATTACAAATGCTTCCCAAACTCAATTTAAAATAGCTGTGCTGCTTAAATTGATACATAGCACACCTTAGTTGGGCCTCTCTATTTTCAATTAAAAAAAATATATTTTCCTATCATTACTCTTTTTTAATTAATATCTAAATGTCTGTTGCAGACATTACAGCAAAAAACAACCACTTATTTGAGTCAACTTTTTAAATTCTTAATTCCTGTTTGTTGTAAGGAGTTCCAAGAAAACAAATGGACTTCCTGAACTTGTTAATTACCAGTTCCCAACTATAATGATACGTACAGTTCAACAAAGCTCACTGTAGTAGTTTTTATTTGCTTTAAATATGCATGGCGGACATTACAGAAAAATCGTTGCGGACATTACATTTTGGGAATGTGCCTAGAATCAGATTGTTTTGTAGTCTGGAGTTAAGGGGAAACATTTATACATAGCACACCTTGGTTGGGCCTCTATTTTCAATAAAAAATAATAATTTCCTCTCATTAACTTTTATAAATTAATATCTAAATGTCTGTTGCGGACATTACAGCAAAAAACAACCACAAGTTTGAGTCAACTTTTTAAATTCTTAATTCCTGTGAGTTGTTCCAAGAAAACAAATGGACTTTCTGAACTTGCTAATTATATAACCAGAGTTCCCAACTATAATGATAAAGTTCAACAAAGCTCACTCCAGGGTTTTCAATAACATTTGAAGTAAGTGGCAAATTACTTAAGAGTAGGCGGCGAGCATCGAGCGCCATTGGCGCAAATACTCACATTTTCCCTAATTTTTCAATCAAAGTAGACTGGCTCAGATCTTTATAATTATGCCGATATAACATGCCACTCATTTGAAAATACCACATAAAAATACTCCAAATAACAAACTACAAAATAATACAAAACAAAACAACAAGAATATCAGCCTGCCATATATATATAACAGTCAAAGCCATGTCTCAAAATGGTACTTAAATTTGTACTTAAAATAGCTTATTTGCTGGCAGAGTGGGAATGGCCAGCATCACTTATTCAGAGCTTAATTGTGCCCTATTGTTCATGTATGCAGTCATGGATAAATTTTGACATCAAACAATATATTTTACTAGCAGGGTTGCACAGAGGCAGAGAAGGAGTAAGGAGGGGGTATATACAATTCTGTCATATACATGTATACTATATCAATACTATATCAGAGAATTAATGATTTTAAAATCTCACCTGGTGAAGACATTGGATCACCACTGGGTATTATCTCAACCACCTTGCCATCCTCATCTCTGACTACGTCTTCTTTATATGGCCCAGTGTGTCCAAATGCACTAAACCAGTAACGAAAAGCTGATGCATATCCATTAACAACTGGAGGAGAAAGCCCTTCGCATACCAAAGTTCCAATTTTGCGGCCCTTCCTTTCACACTTTTTTTCTGCAAATATAATTTATTTATTTGACTTGGGTATAGTTGACAATTTATCATTATATACGATGGGTATTCCTGTAAAAACTAGAGTTGGTCTGCATCAGCGGGGAAGATAAATCACTGGTATAATCAATTAAAGTCCATCAAGGTATATGCTTTTGCTCGAACTAAGGGCTAGCTATCGCTCGAAATGTCAGCTGCTACTCGCTACACACAGCGGTTATCATACCTTATCACAAATATCCTAGTTCATCTAGCATGCCTTCAAAATTTGAAAGTTTGATGTTAACTGTTAACTCTGAATGTTCTTTTTATGCAACGGCCTTGCTTGTAAATTATGTTGCTGGGAAGGATTACAAGTCTGGAGCATATGCACAGGGAGTTCTAACTTTCTTTACGCGAGAAAACACACACTTCAACGTACAGGACCCTTTCTTCCACAAGAATATGCACGGGTAGTCACAGTGTGGGATGAGACCATGCGCTGGAATTAAGAAGGAAGAAAATCGACTGCAGATTGGGATTCAAATGTATCTGTGTTAAATAAAATGAGAAAATATTACAGTCTGTGTATTAAAGTGCCTATAACCCCCCAAAAAATATTTTTTACATCTATTCTGTATAATGCCCAGACAAAGAATTTGAAAAAATAAATTTTAAAGTGAAAAAACTAAACTTCAACGATTTTAGTGGCATCAAAGTTAGAGAAGATAAAACATCTGTTTTGGGCTACCTGTTTCCAGTTGGAAGTCAGAGCGAGTCTTGGCAAGGGCCTGGAGTGGTGACGTCAAACGGACATCATTTTACTACATTACTACCAGAATCCTTTGCACTGTTTCTTTTGTTCCTCTAATTTAGACCAATTAAGCTGGATATTTTGTGTCCCAGGGGGGAGGGGAAAATTCCTATATTTTACTGGTCATCTTCCCCTAGAGGGTGGGAGAAATCACAATGTTTGCAAATGTCTTTGACAAAGTACCCTCCCCTGCCCGGGATCCCCCTTCCTTCCACCCCCTCCCCTGCACACCCCCCCCCCCCCCAACACAAACAAAGGGGATGGCCGCTGATAGGTGCATAACACTGAGAAAGCAAAGTTGTTTATAGTTTGATACCATGGTCAAACACTCAAACTCGTTTTTTGTATATTACTTATAACTTGAAAAAGTGCAAGTGTTTAATATTCTGAGTATTAAATTTAGGAAGGAGATCCATTATGAGCCGTAGCGCCCCTGGAGACTGACAGACTGTTTGTATAGCTGATCGAAGTTCGTGTGGTTAATGCAGTGAGTCGATTGGCAATTTACAAATAGGGGTATAGAATGGTCCCTAAAAATAGTGAGTCTAGGCTTTAAAATTCAAGCAAGTCTCGAAATCTCGGCGTTTCAAGAAAGAGTCCGAGTCTCGGCGAGTCTCGCATTTGACCATTCTATATGGACCCTAGAAAACAACACTCCGCCAATTAGTTAAATAACAACAGCGTATTTCTTGTTTCTATTAACTTGTTTTCCGAAGTTATGATTTAACTATATTATAAATACTTCTGTCTTGCACTTTCTATGCATTCTGAGTGTGGTCATGGAGCGAAACTGACCCGGCATGCAGAGATGTAACGCCAAAATTAACGGCCTCATTGATATGCATGAATGTAAATAATCTATGCACAACCATGCGTATAAGTAAGTTAACATATGACTTACGTAAAAATGTAATGACAGTAACGGCCATGAATGGTCTTTTGCTTTCCCCGAAGAGAACTGCACTGTCTCCTTGACACTTCGCAAATGCTTCGAGGTGCATTAGGCGAGTCTCATAAAGTCTCATTGTGCGGTCGTCGAGCGCTTTTGCTTGGTTCCTTGCCGCAAGCCTTCTTCCAGCGGAAAGATTTCCAGAAAGAAAATCTCCTACATCTACTCCACTACCACAAGAGTTCTTTAAACTCTGAACATTGGCGCTTTGCCCTTTATATTTTTTTCTCCTTCCCTTCGCCTTCGGCACTTTTGTACATGTAAGAATGCATGGGCTAAAATAAAAACGACATCTGATACGGTTTGACGTCATTAACGTTTTCGCTTTTTATTGGCTGCATGGTAATGTAGGAATTCCTACGACCGCATGTGGAGAAATCCTACGATTGCTACAGAAATAATAATCCTTCATTATCTTCACCCATGATTATCATGGCTACATTTTACATGGGCTCACTGCCATTGGGAGTGTCACAGAGGTTGAGCCACAAGGGACAATTTGGTCCAATTTGGCCCTTTTGCCATTTAATTTCCTTTGGAAGCAGGAAAAAGCAGGACAATTTTATCCTTATCATATTATTTCAAGGTACAAATGTGTTTCTACAGTGGGAATGGTGCAATGGTACAGCCTGGCTCGCTCCCTGCTGTCATAGTATTAAGGGGTGTCTTCTTTCACAGCTGGAGAATCAGGAGGAGCAAATTAGTATTTCAAAAAAACATGGGAAGTTTTAGCTATACTAACTGCACCTAAATCCAGTGAATTTGGGACTTTCTTGGGAGTAATAAACATAATTTCAGATCCTCAGCCAGGGGAAAGGAGGGGATTGGGGGGTGGGGGGTGGTGGTGGATCAGAATTGAGGTGCAAAATTACATGCAATATTGACCCCTCTGTAGTATTTGTCCAATTTAACCTTTCCTAACAAACACAATAACAAATATCATGAGAATGGCATATAAATAACACACCAATTTACCAATTCCAGCTATGAGCTTTAGCATGCATAACTGAGAGAGAGGTTTCATGTCACCTGCAGTCCCACTTTCTGTGGCCATTTCCAGTACTAGGGTACCTGACTCGATTAGTTTTATACAAAGCTATTTCAGGTATCCCGACACTCTCCCTAATTTAATTAGATGTTTATCTTAATTCAACGTAAAATACTCAAACATGTTAAGGCATGGTTTGAACATGAAAATGAGGCTACAGCTATTTTGTTGAATAGAGTCACTTTAATTTGCTCAAATCCTAGAAGAATGGTGGTTATAACTAATCTCAGCATTTTTAGTCGCCTACTATAAAATTTAGGCGACCACGTGATCACAAAAAGTTGAAAATTAAACTAAAAATGGGGTAGTACATTGTATGTTTTAAGTAATGATTTTGTGTTTATCTGATTACACTTGTGGTTGACTTTAAAGATCAGATTGGAATGGTTGACCCTGATAGACTGTTAAGGCAAAAATATAGAAAACAGGTCATGTGACCTATTCTTGAAACCATTTTCACCATTTATATCCTCTTCAGTGATAAAAAGTCATGCAACCATTCCGGACACAGTCTCATTTCCCATAACAAGCTTAACATTTCGAACCAAAAATCTGACACAAAACAATAACTTCCACCACCCCATTTTGATTTCTTTGTTTTATCAGCCTTAAGGTCACGTGACCTTCAAAACACCAAAATAGTGAATTTTGAATGTTTTATTAGAACTGCTCAAAAACCATGCATTAACATGCTTGAGTGTGAAATAAAGTATTTGAAGGGCTGTGTGCAAAAAGGGCATAAGTGAGTCTTGATCACATTCTAAATTCTCCTTCAATTTCTTTGTCTTTTAAGGGAGAATTTAGAATGTGATCAGGTGTCACTTACGCCCTTGTTGCACACAGCCCTTCATTTGTTGTTGTTGTTGTTGTTGTAGTACTTGCATACTACATCTTCCCAGAAATATTTCACTTGTGCAGGTGCCATGTGCTTTTTGTGTTTGTAGTGTGCATACCCATACAACTCCCCATGGTACATGTTCACACCCCAAAGAGCTAAACCATGCCTGCATCCTGCATTTTCTAGACCTGTGTCGTCTTGTCTAGGATTCTTTTTGGACTTGTTATTTGCTGCTCTCCAGTGAGAGTCACCACATCCGTCATCTATTTCCTGTACAAAAATAAAATATAGTTTTTCCTGTAGTAATTCATACACATTAGTGTATGTAATAATTATTGTATTATGTTAAAGTAGGTTTTCAGTTGGAAAATGCTTGTATGTTAACATGTATGTTAATTACCAGCCCAGAGGTCCTTATGAAGAAAAACTTTCCCAGAGGTCTTGAAAACTGCCCGAGGCCACACAGACTTATAAGGCTGGTAAATGATGCTTTTAATTTTTCCTCATCAATTTATTTTACTTTTATATTTGCTTTTGGTAATTTAATTGCATGCTTGTACCAAACCTATACCTACCATTATCAGACTAATTGAGCAATTTTTCATTTATTTCAGATTTGCACAACTGTCAAAATTGGGGTTGCTACTCTGAGAGGGACTTTATTTTCAAAATTTATTATAAGAACCATCAAATCTTATTGCTTAACTTTTTGGGGGTTCACTACTTTTGGAGAGTCATTACTTTGGGAACTCTACATCAGAATAGAATAGAACCCCATGGGACAGAACAACTTTATTAATATTCAAGCCAGGTCTTTGGCCTACACAAGTCAGAAATCACAAGTGTTTATTATTTCTATTTTCTGTGTCGACCTTTTGTGCCATCAACCAATGACACTGCACATTGCACCGGTAGTCGCCATGACATGTCTCACGGCGACCATTTTCTTTGGCATATGGGCGAAGCACCAATAATCCATGGAAACTGAAAGAAAATGCATGCACTGCTGCATCTAAGTGCCATTGGATTGCAGTGTTGCATTGTTGAACTGCTTAAATTAAATTATTTTGTTCTACCATTTAATGCAACATTTCCCTGCTAGCAGTTACCTTTCTCCCTAAAATTATAGGTGAGGGATCAGAGAGAGAAGAAAGAGAACTCTGCCAGTACTGTAGGCCACTTTCTTTGTCATGCATGCATTTTGGTTACCTGGCAACTTTGTTGTTAAGCAGCATGTAAGGATTGAGCATGTACACCATGTATTTCTGGTAGAAGCCAGTTTAACCACAGTAATGATGGTGGCATATCAAAGAAAGGCTACTTTACCAGCAGGTCTCTTTCTTCTCTCTCTCTCCCTAATGGCAGCAGCAGCCATCTCAGAAGGAGGGCCAAAAGGCAGAAAGAAACTGGCAGAAATACAGTGTTTGTATGAAAATATTATGTTGCCCAAAACTGTTTTTCTGAAATATTTAGCATCCCAGAACTAAAGATTGTGGTGATTATTATTGAATCACGCTTTAGTGACATGTAATGTAATGTGACAAAGAAAGGCTTTTAATACATGCTTTATACATTGAATCAAAAGAGTACATTCAACTGAAAACTCATTACCTGATCCATCTTTGCAATGAACAAGGCGAAGAATTCTCCAAATGCATTCGATCGCATGTGCTTTGAAAGAATATAACCGCTGAACAATTCATTGCAAATCCCGCAGGTATTGTCTGTGATCTAAATGCCTGGACCCAGGGATATACAATTATGACAAAAGTGAACAAATCCTGTGGGATGTCCACAGGTGTCCCCGGGGTGTACCCCCCGGGAAGGCCGCTGATAAGTGCATTAATGCCGCATTCAAATTACCAGCTAAATGTATGGGAAAAGTTAAACCGGACTGCACGGTTCACAGGAATTGTCTTGACTATAAATGCCCTCGAATTCAAACAGCAAACTCCCTAGCCAACCATCTTTAGTTCTGCAATGCTAAATGTTTCAGAAACACAATTTGAGGCAAAATATTGCACAATCACATTTTCATACAAACGCAGTGTACTTCCGCCATGTTTGGAGTACAGTTCTGCATGAATCACTCACTATAGAGAATGTATACATACATACATAGACTTTATTTACCCTCGAACTTCAGAGTAGCTTTGACAAACTAACTAATGGCTTCTTTGTATGGTAAACTACACTTGTAAACTTCGCTAAATTCTCCATTATAATTCAGGTGTATTTAGACTCGTTTTATGAATGATTTGGGGTTTAAAATAGTTAGGTTTTCTTTAAATTTGTTTTTTTTAGATGATCTATACATTTCTATACTCTACTCTCTACTCTAGTGAGCGATTCCTGTCTTTTATACTTTACAAGTCTTTAGTTAGACTTTTATAGAATATGGATGGCCGCCGCTGCCGTAAGATTACCACAATCCATGTTCCAAACTGGCTAGTATTAAAAACTATATTATTTTTCATGATTCATGATTCGAGCTCGGCTATTATACCAGCCGACTATTCTACTTGCATGTTGCTCCGAACTTACCTTCTGAGTCGCTCATCTTTACGACAAGTCTAATAGCAATAGGCTGAATTAGACAGGATGCTTCTTTATAAATTTATACCAATATTTTAACCTGTTCTTGTTTGTTGTTCAGTGCACGAATTCATGGATGATCCATGACGAATTCAAGAAGAATGCAAATGGCCCGGCGTAGCCAATCGATGAAATCGATGATCGATTAAAATCGATATTAATCGATGCCAATCGATACCAATCAATCGATTGATATTGGAAATCGATGAACAATCGATGGACCAAATCTTTGTGACCTTATCGATTGATATCGATTGCCCTTAATTGCAATCGATTGACATCGATTTTTGAAAGGATTAATACAAACAAGGCAGGTAGGTAACGTAACCTATCGTAAACGTATACGTATCTCCAACGGCCATATCAAATAAACAATTATGGTATCCATGGAAAGCTTATCTGTACTACCTTCTGATGCTCGTGCCATTTTGTCAGTGTATGTACGTTTACCGGTGAAGTTTGCCGCTAGTAACATGATATTCCACTGCGTTTCCTTTTAGAAGATTCGCGAAAATTAAGCACACCCCAAAATCGCGAAATTAACGTGTCAGGCAATCGAAAATGCCAATCGATATTCATCGATTGATAATGTTTCTGTGACTATCGATTGGTCATCGATTGACCGATACCAATCGATATCAATTAACTAATTTTATCGATTGATATCGATTTATCGATTGGATTTCCGATCATCGATTTCATCGATTGGCTACTCCGGGAAATGGCGCATCAAATTCCTTTGACACGTACCAGTCTACCTCGATCTTATCAATATTGCCCAAAAATTAACCATAACCATTATTCCAAGCGTGTTTTCCATTTAGGGATAGTTGTGAATTCAACGGGGAGAACGTGTTGGCGTAGCAGGCTCTAGGGGATATATTCAGAGTGTTAGCCGACCGAGGCCTCCGCCTCCGCCTCGCTCGGCCTTCGGCCTCGGTCGGCTAACTCTAACTCTCTGAATATATCCCCGAGAGCCTGCTACGCAGGCTATAGCTACATTTATAGTGTTTTATAAATCCGAAAATTAATTTATTAAAAGTTTCAAAATACTTAAAAGTTCCAGACATTGCGTGCGCAAATATTTCATCGTGTACTCGCTGTTTCTACTTGAAATTCGCGGGCGCATCGATCACAAACCAAGATGGCGGATGGTAGGGGAGAGGCTTTGTTGGCTCTTGAAAAGCGAATTTCGGAGCTGGAGATTCATGTATTGAGTAGCGAGGAAGACTTGAAGGACTTTCAAAACGAGTCGGTAAATCTGATAAAAAGTTGACGTGAAATCGTATGTTGTATTTCCTTAAAAATGGAGATCGATTTAAGCTTCAAAATTTTGTAACGTTTCAAGCAAGTTATTTGACCTTCTTATTACTGATTTCCTTGTGATCTTTAGTGTTTAAGTACTGTGACTCGAATTCAAAACGAGCTTCAGCGTCTTTCCTCGAAATATTCAAGAATTGCAGAGTTATGGAAGAAAGGTAAATGTCATAATTTTGATGTGTCAGATAATTTTCGTATGAGTTGGCCAAACTACGGCACGGTTTCCCTGTTGTTTTTGCCCTGCTGATCCAATCTAATTACAGAGTTACGGTAGAGTTGAGCAGATTTCATATGAGTGGGACCAATCTCCTTCCCAGAGCCTGCAATATTTTGGCCAGCACCAAGATACTAGTAACTCGGCGTTGGCCAAAAGATCACGGGCTCTGGGAACAAAATTGGAGTGGGACAAACTACGGCATGTTGCTGTGCCGTATTTCTGTAATTTGATTGGATCAAGCAGGGAAAAAACAATGGGAAACCATTTCAACGTCACAGCATGCCGTACGGTAACTGTGCTGTAGTTTGTCCCATTCATACGAAATCTGCTCTATAAAATTACAGTACAGTTATGTCTCTATCAATTCCCCACCCCTACTCTCCTCAGACTTAGCATTGATAGGTGCATAATATTCAGTTATAATTTGTATTCTCTTGTTTAATTGTAGTTAAAGAGCTGGAGAACTTCCTGTCTCCAGAATTCCTGAAACAAGTGACTCTAATAGATGATGCAAAGGCTGATATCATTATTGCTGGTATTGATTTATATTAAACAATATTAATTAACCCTTTCCCTACTGGACATGTTTGGCTCAGTTGGTGAAATCCTGAGTGCTAACTCAACCCTCCCCCCTCGGTTCACGTTTGGCTCGCCCTGGGCAGTTAAATACTGCTGACTTCTTAAGCCAAGGGCTTTTCCCACAATGCCATTTGGGAGAATTCTGTGCACTCGTTAGCGGTAGGTATGGCTGCTTTGGTAGAGTTTCCAATGAAATGTGCTCTAATTTGGGAGAAAAAAGCCACTGCAAGAGAGCTAGAGGATATCATTAAGTCTGAGGACGGCTGAAAAGTACTTGGTTTGCTAGTTTTAGTAGGCCTTGTGAGGGGTTTCACAGGATGTTTCTGTTGTGTTTCTGCTTTGAGACACATGAAATAATTCTTCACTGAAATCCTTGAAATTTTGCAGTTGGTTGTCTTTTCCCCCTGCTCAACCTATTAGGATGTGTTTTTGTCACTTTAAAGCAACGGCTCAAGTCCAAATCACCGCTCTTGGTTGTAGAGGTAAAAGACTTATATAAAAAAAACTATCGGAGTGTGAATTTGTTGTTGATTACCCAGCATGTAGTTGGATGTGGGAGCAGGTAAATGTGGTCGAGTGAAATGCAGTGTAAACATCGGCGTGGTTCACAGTCATTTGGTGCATTTTATGCAAACAAACCTGCTGGTTGGAAAGATTAAACAAGGTACTGTAACGACTGAGTGGTGATTTTGTATTTGCTTTCGATTTCAAGTGTGAATGGGAAGGGTTATTTATGGGGTGCCAAGTGTCCAAAAATTATATGTCACAATTATATGAAAATTATATGAAAATTATATATATAATCGTTATTATATCATATAATTTATTTTCCTCCTATGTTCATTATTTCAAATAATGTTCGTGTTGTTATTTCATTGTTTCATATAATGCAACACTGCCTTTTGCATTATATGAAACCATGATCGTCATTCATTATCTATTATTTCATATAATGCAAGACTGCTTTTTAAATTATATGATACCATGATCGTCATCCGTTATCTATTATTTCAAATGATGCAACACTGCTTCATAAATTATATGAAACCATGATCCTAAGCCAAATTCATTATTTCAAACAAGTCAACGCTTCAATTTTGCTATAATCCATTATTTGATATAATAGATTATATGATCTAAATCCATTATATGATCTAAATCCATTATGATATAAATCCATTATATGATACAAATCCATTATATGATACAAATCCATTATATGATACAAACCCATTATATGATATAATCCCATTATATGATATAAATCCCATTATATGATATAAATCTCATTATATGATATAAATCTCATTATATGATCACATAAATCCATTATATGGTCATATAAAGCCATTATATGATATAAAGCCATTATATGAAAGAAACCATATACATGTATGCGCGATTGTATGCGCAGTTAGCAAATTTCAGTGTCGGTGTAATATTTAACTTTAAGCCTCAATATTGTGTTAACGTATCTGTCATCTCAAAGTTCAACTATCATCACCTTTTCGAAATTAATACTGTGACAATCTGCTGTACTCTCTTTCGGTTTCCTTAACCAAATGACCAACAAATGAGTGGCCAACAATTTGGCTTCGGGTTAAGCCGAACAATTGTAGCTTGCCTACGATCGGGAATTGCTGTTCAAGACAACGGCGAGACCCTAAATACCTCTACTAGTACATGTACAAATGCCAACTCGCCGAGGTCAAACAGCCAAATTCCACGGCCATCTCATATCATCAACCCCTGGAGAAAGTCAGGAAAGCAAATCCACAATATAAATCTAGTGTATACCAAAGGTGGTTTTGCTTTATTTCATGCAGTCCTTGTACGATGGATAATTTTGGATACCATTACGAAGTAGTCTTACAATTCGCGCGCTTTATCTTGGCCATGGTTTTTGTCATATATGTCACACAATCAACCTGAAGCACTACAAACTGATGCATTTATTATTCTCAACTAAGTGAGAAATTTCGGGTGTCTGAAAAAGTCGGAACACCCCGGAACATACCCGGAACACCCCGGAAAAAGTTATAAAAAAAATATTAAAATTATATAACAGAAAAAATACCTAGAGCTAGGAAAAAATGCATTCCGTTCCGAAAGGGGGACTCGTACAAAAGTGACTGGGATGTCTGTGTGATTCCAGTCACGGTAGAGGCTCTAGGGATGTATAATTTTTCTGGGATCACCGTGTGGAAGGCCAATTACATCAATGGTATAATTGCTCGTTTTCATGAGACCAGTACATGTTCATAATACTCCTTTCTTTTTTTCCACTCTTTTTCATGGGCTCACGGCCCCCTCACCCTGATTTGCCTAATTTTTCAGAGTTGGTAACACTCCTTTTCTTCGGAAAGTCATTTCAAATTCTTTCCGAATTTGAGTTAATTACAGTGCTAGAAAATTGCAAAACTTATGGCAAAGTCTTTGTTGGCTTCAGGCAAGAAATACAAACAACTCATCCTTCGAAGATTGACGAAGATTGTATGTTGCACTGCTCGCGCGAATGAAAATTGCAGCGTTTACCGTAGCTACCAACACGAATTTTGTCGAAGAAAAGTGAAGCGTGAGTTTTAAAATATATTTGAATTGCATGCCTTTATATACAATATTTATAGCTTTTTGTATTACTATTCTCCACGTGTATTTATAACCTTTTATAAGGTTGGAGGGAGGGGGGGGGGGGGCGAAATCACTAGAGGGGGGCGAGGAAGTGGGGGGGGGGGGGGGGGGGGGGAGATTAACTAGCGATTTCAAAACTATTATTTTTTTGTGGAGAAAATAATCTGATCGACAATCTGACCTGTTGACAAGTAGAGACAACATTATGAATAACAAACACATGAATACTACCCTTGACTCTCGACATGTTACTCCCGACCCTCAACAAATACGACTGGTAAAGCTAGAAGGCCAACATGCACGGGTCTCCCATTTCTGTATCAACATCCGTATTAGAAAATCCTATTCTTAAAAGTGTCGGTAAACTGTTGATATCCCGGAAACCTAAAAGCACACCAGTAGCAGCAAAAAAATTGATTTCAAGTAATAGATACAGAATGAGAGGGTCTGAATAGGGGGGGGGGGGGTCTACATGTCAGTTGTCAGTTAAATTTTTGGCCATGTGTCAGTTGTCAGTTAGCTCTAGTTAGTGGCCATGCTTTATGGGATTTACAAACTCGAGCTGAAAGAGAGAGTTTGTAAATCCCATAAAGCATGGACACGAATTCTGTATCTGACTTATCAAACGTTTAATTACATATCATAGAGATACTTCATGCGTCAAATTCAAAGAGAAAGGGAAAAATAACCTTATTAATCAAGAATAGTTCGAATAGAAATTTGGTTTTCGCGTAACGTCTGAGAGGCTAGGGGAGTGTGATATTTAATCTCGACGAGTTGGCATTTGTACTAGTAGTGGTATTTTATAGGGTCTCGCCGTTGTCTTGAACAGCAATCTCCGATCGTAGACAAGCTACAATTGTTCGGCTTAATGCCGAAGCCAAATTGCAAATCGTTGGCCACTTGATTGTCACAGTATTAATTTCGAAAATGTGATGTTAGTTGAACTTTGAGACGACAGATACGTTAACACAATATCGAGGCTTAAAGTTAAATATTACACTGACACTGAAATTTGCTAACTGTGCATACAATCGCGCATACAATTCATATTATATGATACAATGGTTTCTTTCATATAATGGTTTTATATCATATAATGGCTTTATATGACCATATAATGATTTATGTGATCATATAATGAGATTTATATCATATAATGGGATTTATATCATATAATGGGATTATATCATATAATGGATTTGTATCATATAATGGATTTATATCATAATGGATTTAGATCATATAATGGATTTAGATCATATAATCTATTATATCAAATAATGGATTATAGCAAAATTGAAGCGTTGACTTGTTTGAAATAATGAATTTGGCTTAGGATCATGGTTTCATATAATTTATAAAGCAGCGTTGCATTATTTGAAATAATAGATAACGGATGACGATCATGGTATCATATAATTTAAAAAGCAGTTTTGCATTATATGAAATAATAGATAATGAATGACGATCATGGTTTCATATAATGCGAAAGGCAGTGTTGCATTATATGAAACAATGAAATAACAACACGAACATTATTTGAAATAATTAACATAGGAGGAAAATAAATTATATGATATAATAACGATTATATGTATAATTTCGATATAATTTTCATATAATTGTGACATATAATTTTTGGACACTTGGCACCCCATAGTTATTTGAGCCGATTTTCTGCTCAAAATTCGTGAAAAGCGAAGAAATGAACAACAATCTCCAAAATAAATGAGTTTTTCTCCAAAGTGGGAGAGTCAAGTGATCCCCATTACAGCTGTGGCTTCAAAGTCATTCATCCCTTGAAATATTATCACAACATCGTATTTTCAGAATGTCTAGGTTTGATGCAATAATTTTCTCCAGGTACATGCTTCATATTGGGCTGTTACGGGCGGTGCAGGAGGGAAAGGGTTAATAATATTATTGTTGGTTTTCACAGTAGTTTAATTTTAATTAATGTTTAAATTTTGAAACTGTACACATTGTACTTTGAATATATAATTGAGAAAGAGATCAAGCTACATGTACTGTAAAAGCTCTACAACTGTATTTAGCCTCGCTTCTCAATTAAGGCCCCCTGTCTACTAAGGCCCCCTCCTCCCCTCCATTAGAACTCAGAGTTTCAAATAAGTCCCCCTCTCTATTAAGCTCCCCCTCCCCCGATCAATGACAAGGATGAGATGGAATAAAACTGCATATTACAATTCTTCAATTGGACATCTCCTACTTCCAACTTCATAGGAGCAAGTTTCAAAACCTTCGTTATAGAGCCAGAAGAGCGAAATTTGAGAGAGTTTTGCTTCTTTCATGAAGTTTTATTTAGTCCCCCTCTCTCTTAAGCCCCCCCCCCCCCCCCCCTGAAAGGCCTGAAAAGAAATAAGCCATGGCTTACATGTACTGTACTCTCCATTCTTCCAATGGGTGTTGGACATTGGACATGATTTTCCAACTCATTGTTCATGTCAAGGAAACTATGATGAAGAGACTGTCCTGTGTTAAATTACCATTGTTTGCCCTCTAAAAAGTCTAATACAAAACCAAGTGACAGAGGCAACTTCATTGGCGTTGAAGGCTAAATTTACATCTTAGTCCAAATCAATCACTTGACATTTTAGAAGTTCTGTTTTTGATTTTTAAATTAATTTATAACCCGACTGATTTTGGAGAAAATTGCTGTAACTATCTACATATAGACAATCATATTCAGTACATAAATTATACAATTATTTCAAGCATTTCTATTATACCCATGTCCTTCCTGTTGCACATGTAAGAACTACTGACAATTTATGGTGCTTTAATTGATTCAATTTGTGAATTTTCATTTATTTATTTGTTTGTTTGTTTGTTTGTTTGTAAGCAATATTTTTTCAGGGATGTCCAGTTCAGTGTAGCTGGTTTAAATGGAGCCCTGAGCCCTAAATTCAATTTTGAAAGTAAAGTGCTGTCTTCAGGTTCTTATGAATTATATGTTCCTATAGTTCCCTCAAGTCCCTGAAATATACCACAGCAACACTTTGCGGTGACAGGTCCAGGCCCACAACCTCCACCATTATTATTATTACCACAGGGCTTATAGAAGTATGCGCGGATGCGAACCCGCATAATTTGGCTTGATCCGCATAATCCGGCAATTCCCGCATAATTTGGAGAAATTTATAGAAAATCATAAAACAGGTATCTATTTTCGCTATTTCTCAAAGACTCTTACCCAATTTATCCGAAGTTAACAGTATATTTCCTTCCAAAATCGTCGAACATTGAGCAATCTAAACGACGATTCACAACGGTACGTCTAACGCCGTTTTCGCGTATTATGCGTAAGCTCTAGTAACGACCGCTACTATTAATTCCCGTTTTGGGTCAGTTAAATTCTGTACAGTATTTAAAAATTGAGAATAAATAAGTTTAAATAAAAAAAAAATTGATTCAAAAAGCGATGGCACCCCCAACTGTTAAACTTTATTTTCCTTTGTCCCTTACCGCTAAATCGGTTAGCGGTCTGTCAAAGTAACGTGCCAATTTACACATCTGCGATAAGGCGATAAGGCGACAACTACAACAGCATTTCAAAAACCCGCTTGGTTTTTCTTTTCTGGTTTTCTTACTGAAATGATAATTACGTCTTTTGAAGACATTTCCACAAAGTAAACAACATTTTCATACTAACCTGAAATAAAACCTGTGACCATAACGCTAGTAAACAGGGCTTGATAATCTTGCTGCGTCAAGAATTGTTCGGAATACTTAGGATCAGTTGACGTTTAACATTTCTTTCTAGTACATAGATTTGAACGTAAAGGGATACTAGTTAAAATGGATTTGAGACAATTAACCATCTCTCTTACTCAACTAGCGGCTTTTTTGAAGTGAAACATGATAAAACAATTTTATTTGTGCTAAAAAACGTATGATGTCATCCCGCATAATTTCCCGCATAATTCGCGATGTTTCCCGCATAATTGCCCAAAAAATCCCGCATTTTTTTTTGCATCCTACTATAAGCACTGTTACCACCACCATATCCATAGTTACACACTTGACTTAAGTACTTACGTAAGGGACCAAGCCCCTAACATCCATCATAAGTAATATAATTATGCATGTACATTGTACATGTTTCTATATATATATACATGTAGCTGATGTGAAATACATCCAGGATGAATAAATACACTTGAATATATAACTGCACTTGCCTAGTTATTTAATATATAGCAAATTGTCATAAAATTAAACACTGAACTGTTTGTTAGCCAGAACCACAATGAACTGACTCTGTCTCTTGACTTTTTATATAACCCTAATTATCATAACACTGGCCCTCCAGGCCCTCTCGTCCACATAGGAACTTATTTCTCTTTGCACTACCAATTCATTGCATTCCTTGTCCATTAAAAAAGAAATGCATTTCCCATGAATGGATGCGGTTTACATCGGATCAAATTGTTTACCAAATTGAAATCTTCCTTAGCGACCCATTTATTAAAGAAGACTTGCAACAAGAACAAAAATTCAAATCACTTGACATTATAGAAGTTATGTTTACAATTTATAGGTTAGGAAACCGGTTAATTTTGGAGTAAACATACATTTTCTGATGCTTTCAATATACATAGAAAACTGTACTGGTGCTTTTTGACAGATCAGGCATGCATAACTAATAAGGAGGCATTTTTCAAAATCACAGGCCTTAATTGCTGGCAGGCATTCCCTTCCCTTCTCCTCCCCTCCCCTACTTCCATTTTTATTGTCATCCCATTCTTCACTTGTTCAAATATATAGCATGGCCTGCTCCCCTAGAACATCTGCATTGCTGGCTAGAATGGCCATTGCATTGTGTTCTAATCAAAAACAAGTTAATTCAGCTGGGAAAATAACCTGTTGCCCAGCTACAATGTACAATGTATTATCTACATTCCTGTGTCACTAGTGTGCCCACAATACTCGACTGTCAATCTGGCATGTACCACTACATATATGCTTCAGAAATTATTGGTAATGCCAGCAATTTGCCAAGAAAGTTAAACTTGGCTCAGCACTCAACATAATTTGATTTTTTTATAGGCGAAAATCACCTGAAATCGTGTTCAGAGAAACTCCATGAAATTGAAGACCTCAAAAATATTGTCAACACTAAAGATCTTAAAGGTTTGTTTGTTGCAAAACATGCTTGTTAATGCATGTACATGTATGTACAATACATTGCGATCTAGATTTGCTAAAGAAGTTGATATTAATTATTTTGTAGATATCAATAAAGAGATCAGTACAACATGTAAATGTAGTTATAGGCTTATTGCAATTGGTTAAGGTTGTTCAAACCAATTTTCTTCCCTACAGTATTTGAATAAAAAACCTGCTCAACTTTTGCTGTTTCAACTGGGGTAGTGGCAACTGAAGATTTGCTCAATGAAATTTATTTGATTTCATAACTAAAGGCACCTATTTGCCATTGATACACCTGTATTGCATAACACATCTACAGTGTAACAATATAGATATGTGGGTCCCGGCCATTCTCGTTCCCAGTGCCTCCTCAACTTAACTGAAAAATCAGAGGCTCTGGTAAAACATAAACCGTATGTCCTACATGTACATGCTAGGACATTGAAACTGCACATGCCAGTAGGAAATTTTAGTTCTGGCCATCAGAGTGCAATTCAAAAATCATAGAAATATAGAAGGATTATGCAGTGGACTAACAGGCGCTGAACAGAAATTCCAGAAAATGATACGTATTGAATTCTTGGGTTTATTTTATGGCATTGTGTGGATCTCTTCTTGTATCCACCTTCAGTTGGTGCTGGCAAAATAAAGATTTATATTGATTCAAGATATTGATACGGTTTCGGTTTCAAAACTCTGGCTTTGTCTTGTTATTTTGCTTGTTATTTTGTACAGAATACCTTCAAATTACCATTCAATAAATCTACCGTAATTTATCCTAATGAAAGCTTTGATTTTTACCCTCAAAGAAGGGAATTATTTTATTTTCCCTACTTTGCAAGTATCCTCTTGTCTCTTGCCAAATGAACAAATATCTGAAATCTACAGTGTTTACCATCTCATTTTTCGCAGCCAATGGAAATCAAGATACAGGACAACTGTCAGAGTGCATGAAGAGTTTTGACTTTTTGAACTTGGTGCAGCCATTGTTCAACAGCCAATCACAATCTTGCTCCATATGTGTCTTACCAGAGCCACCAATGTTTCAGTTAAATTGAGGAGGCACTGGGAATGAGAATGGGTCCTGGCTAGATAATGGTAACCCATATATGTTTTTTTTCAGGACCTACATCATAAATGTACAAATGTACCAACTCGGAAATGTGTATAGTTTTGTATTTTGTTGCTACCTGTAACTCCTCCATCTTGAGTGAATTAAAGACTGTTGTTGTTGTTTACAACATGTAATAATACTATGTACATGTATAAAATCTCTAGCTCAGTTCATGCCATAGGATTTTTTGAAGGAATGTGGCACCATATATATTTGGATACTGTGGTACAGTTTTACCTGTATGTAAACATTAGCATCTTGGTAATTTGATTGGATCAGAATGACAAAAACATTTAGCTGTTACAGCACATGGTACAGTGGCCATTGTGCATTGTACAGTGGTGAAGTAGCCATACACCGGGCTGTTTAAGTCATTGCAGACAGCTGTAACCTTACTACATGTATACCGTACTCATATGAAATCCACTTGTAATTTTAGGGCTGTGTGCAAAAAGGGCATAAGTGACTGAGTCTTGGTCACATTCTAAATTCTCCATTGGAAAACAAAGAAATTGAAGCATAATTTATATTGTGATCAGAAGACACTTATGCCCTTTTTGCATACAGCTCTTCAATTACAAAGTTATGAGATGGTTTTCCCAGTAAAGTTTTGATTTGTTCATCATTAGATCTCCCAACATGGTCATCAAAACTGGAGCCTTTGATACAAGTTCAAATTCAACAGCAGGTGGGAAACCTAATTGAAAGACTGTGTGGAAATAGGGTGTAAGTGTCTTCTGATCACATTCTAAATTCTCCTTCAATTTCTTTGTTTTCTAAGGGAGAATTTAGAATGTGATCAAGAGTCACCTACACACTTTTTGCACACAGCCATTCGTATAAGAACTTCATGAAATGGCAGGGAAATGTTGAAGATTACTTGGATAACATTTTTATAAATATGCTGTGTATTTGTTACCAGCTTGTACTAATTTTTGGTTCCTCAAGAACTATTATAATAATAACCTGTTTTGGAAACAGCAGCACCAAAGCCGTTTCCATAAGGACCAATGGCCTCACTATGAAGGAAGTCAGATACTTCATCAAGCTAGATACTTTGTTCAATAAATTGTGGTAGAGGATGTGAAAAATAGAAACAATCACTTTATTCACTGCCTACTTTTTATAGATATGCCCCCTACTACATAAGTTATTGAAAGGGTAACTGTTGTTATAATACTGTTTTCTTTTTGCAGGATCAGCTTGGTGAAACCAGTGAAAGGTTGAATAATCTTCTTTTAAATTACAACAGCATTGTATCCTTATTCCATATCATTTTGGTATATTTTATGTACTTACAGGTATTTTATGTTGGTGTATTATATACATCTACTTACATGTACAGGTATTTTTTACAGGTTATTGATTGCTACAGACCATTCTTCACTCATCTTCTTGTTTCGGGCTAACATTAAGCTCTTTGGCCTCTTTTTTACTGAAAAACTTCAGTTCTTCGTTCACAAAATGCTGGAAATCAGTCTTGAATGAAAAAAAAAGAAGTTTCTCACACGTGAAGAAACATGATACGCGACTTCTGATTGGACGTATCATTTTTCTCACACGTGAGAAAAGCGATACGCGCCATTTGATTGTTTCCATAAATCTCAGTATGTATATAATAAAATTAAATATTCTGATATATCATTTTTTTAAGAGGTTCGCTATTTGGTGTAGGAATTAAACAGCTATTAGCTGATCGCCGTAAGTTATACTGATGGACGTTCATTATAAGAGTAAATAAATCAGTAAGGTATTTTGGTACCTTATTATGCATGGTTGTATATATCAAGCCTTCCAGGTGACTACCTGTCGCTGTTTCAGGTTTCAGGTTTTGCGTTAATGAATTTTCCAAAAGAATGAACTAAGTTATGTTAGATATTAGGGTAATATCGTCGTGTACCGTTGAGATCCGTGGGAATCACACCTCGCGCGCTCGGAGGGTTGTCGTACCGCTATTATAGTATATATTATACTGTGATAGTATATTTTATGAACATGCTAATGAAGTTGATATAAATCTGGTAGAAAAACGACTGCAATCAGCGAATTCTCTCGTGGTCTAATGGTTAGGGTTGGTGGTGGGTAAGCCATTGCATTGACTCATAACCGGCCCGAGTTCGAATCTCGGTTCAGGCGGTATATTTTTTTTATACTGAGGATAACTTATAATCGTTCTAAAATTTCTAAGTGTCGATTCGGATGTCCGTATAAAATTTCTGAGTCTCAAATTATTCATAGCGAACGTGGGTAACAAAGGGAATTTTATGACGCAGTTGGTTAAACGGTACACGACGATACTACCGATATTAGTGTTACAAGTTGCTGCTAAGTCCTTGACAAAGGTCCAGATCACTCTGTTAACCAAGCAGTTCATTGAGTGGGATATTGCTCTGACCAGACTAGAGATAGCTATGGAAACAAAGCCACTGGATTGATGAACTCGTGTTATCTTTTAAATTTCTAAAGAAGTTGAACATATGGGTACATGTACTATAAAAAGGGGGTAAAGGGTAGTTATTTATTCTCAGATTAAGGATTATTATACCCTGGATGCCAGAGGCTCTACTGCCCTCTCTCCTCTAGCTAATACAAGTTCATTACTGAGATTAATCAATTCTGAGGCATACGATTCAACGTCGTTCCCAAGGACGGAGTAATAATCCCCTTCTCTTCAAGAATAGTACAACGACATAGCTGAATAACCAATCTCGTACCCAGACCCCATTTACTGAATAACGTGACGCGCGGGGACTAAGTACGACTGCAGCGCCTTCATGTTTTGTGCGAAGAATAAGCGTTTTATGGCAAGGATAAACTTCAACTACTCAAACCATTTCCTTCAGAAACTAAGAAAAAAAACATGTTTTGAACAGTGTAGTTTAAGTTTTGAACACGGATAAAATTAGCCCACAAACACGAGAGATTAACTGCCACAAGATAGTGTTTATGGCAAAATTCCCGCCGATTCATGCGCCAGCTCAGTTGCCCATGCGCCCTCGTTATTCAGCTTTATGAAGAAAAGACTAACGGCTTTTACGTCCCTACTAAGGACGCTCTCGGGGCCAGATTCGTACCCACGACTTCCCGGCGCATTCATGACTAGCGGTCTACTACCTGAGCTATTCGGCCAGAGTTTTATCAGGTTTAAAAACTTGATACACAGCTGTGTTTACACCTGATAAAACATAGCGCAAGGTTACTGAACGGCTTCAAAGACGTACTTTATCAGGTTTAAAAACTTGATGCACAGCTGTGCTTGCACCTGATAAAAACATTGCTCAAGCTTACTGAACGGCTTCAAATACGTGCTTTATCAGGTTTAAAAACTTGATGCACAGCTTTGTCTACACCTGATAAAACACAGTACAAACTTACTGAACGGCTTCAAAGACAGTACTTTAAAAAATGCATTATTTTAAATGTTGATGAAAAGTTTAAAATTCGATTTCGGTGCCATCACCGACATGTGCAGTATGAACAAAAACAGGAGTTTCACCGTGACTTTTTGCCACAGGGTGGGAGGGGTGGGGTGTGATTTCCTGCCTTCGTAAAGACTAACTCCTATCCCCGCTAATAAATATTGCAAGTTGTTGGTGTGTTTATATGTCAGTATATGAACTACTATAAACGGGGAACAATTACAAATTTTACTATTATTAAAAGCTTAGCTTCTAATTGCGGACGATTTTGTTTTCTTTTTATGGGAGATGATTGTGTTTTTTTCTTGGTATGTGTGACGTACGATATGGGGAAATTTGCACTGAATTGAGCCGCCACACAAGCTAGATTTATCAGCGGAGAATCAGTTATTTTTCGAACTTGAAAACTAATGTTCTCTTCACAGATATGCAATATAGTGAAATACAATATTAAGCAATTAATAGATGAGGTTGAGCGCGTCAGCGAAAATTATCAAGACAGAGGTCTGTGTTATCTGCCGAAGGCTGAGGCTGATAACGGAGACCGAAGTCTTGATAATTTTCGCTATCATGCGAAAACCGAATTCAATAATTGTTTTATTATACATTTTTGAGCTCAAGTTTTAGCAAAAGAGAAAGCTATCGTAAACGATAAGGGCGTGGTCTCAAGGTATTTTAACAGTTTAGTTACATGTTCAGTGTATGAAAAACAACATCCTTGCCATGCGAACGAGCATACCAACATTGGTGCCGATTCTGTAGAATTTGAGTGTTGTAGCATAAAAGGCTCTAAAGTTACAGCGATTTGAAATTAGAGATTTGTATGAGAAAACCATGTAGGCCTTTCCAGCCTCGCTTTCGTGTATTTTCTACATTTAAAATGCCAATAACTCGACAGCAATTTGAAACATTGCTTTCAAACTGTGGTCAATTACTGATTTAGGTACGATCTTTCATGTGGTAATAGTTTCTCTGTATACATTAATCTTCCAATTTATGCAAATTAGGAGTGCATCGGAGGGGCCTGTAACTGTTGCCAATTTACATCCACCAATCGAATGTATGATTCCATACATGCGAAACACCATGACGCAGCTCTCAAATGTTTGTTATGGATACCTAAATCTTATGCTGTGTTTGTCTCCTGTAAATTGTACACTAGGTGTCGTGTGGACCGATTTTCCTGTCCGTAAAACTTAAAAATTTTAAATTTCCCGGGCGCCGCCATCTTGGATCTTGTGACGTCACACGGTTGCTCCTATTGTCAGAAAACAATAGCTCTTTTGTTGTGTAACAATAGCGGTAACCCCACCCCGAGTTATATTTTGTGATTTTGGTTGTGTGTGGTTGACGGTCTATAAATCGCAGGTACGCTTGCCCTTGTTTTCCCGTTTCCATGACAATTTGCATTCTGTTTCTTGTTCAGAATTCCCGGTCTACACTATTACGTCAGTTGAATACAACTACCAGAATCATTTTCGAGTTCTTTTTCTTAATCAGATTTTTAAACTCCTGAGTCTGCGGAAACGGTCTGGTCCCAACTAGAAGAACAAAAAAAACAGCGCAAAGGATTCTGGTAGTTGTATTCAACTGACGTAATAGTGCAAACCGCCTATTGAGACATTTTGTTGTGTATACTCTAACAGAGTTCCCACGGTCAGTGAAAAGTTAGGGGGAAAAGATATCCTATATATTTGGTCAGGGAAATCCCACATTTAAATGAAGTCGGCGAATTTTTATTTTCAGGCTTCAAATACTAATTTTTGGACCTTTTTTTGCCTGTTCTGTTCAACGTTTCTGTCTCAAAATAACGATTGAATATTTGGAAAAAATACGGGTGCATGTGCATTGGTCAGTGAAATTGCTTCTTGGTCAGTGAAAAATGAAACCCTTACCTGGAATGACCATGTCGACTACGCCAACAGCAAGGTTAAACAAAGATTAGGGATACTAACCAGGATCAAGTACTTACTTCCCGCTTCTGTTAGAGAACTTTTTAGCAACACAATGATCTTACCAATCTTAGATTATGGCGACATTGTTTGGGGAGACAAAAGCAATACTACTCTAATGAAATCCCTTCAACTTCTTCAAAACAGAGCAGCAAAGCTAATTTTAAATAAGTCCAAGCACTCTTCTGCTTCAGAGGCCTTGGAAGAACTTGGCTGGGATTCCTTATCAGAGAGACGCAGAAAGCACCGTATCTTATTTGTTTTTAAATGCTTAAATGGTTTTATAGACTGGGATTTTACTTTTACTTTTAAGAGAGACATGCACGACTACAATACCAGAAGTAAGAACGACATCTATAAGCTTAAATCTCGTAGCTCGTTTGGCCAACGTCGCCTTTGTTTTCATGCCATTCAGGACTGGAATTTGCTATCTGAGAGCACGAGAAACATTCTAAATCTAGATCAATTTAAACGATTTATCTAGTTACTTATATATAGTAGTACGTTATTGTTGTTATTATGTTTATAGCTATTTTTTAATTAATACCTTATATTACTAGATTTTAACCTTTTATAGATTCATAGACATTTTTATATTTTTATGTTTTTACTCTAATACAGGACCTTCCTGAAAATCACCTTAGGGTGAGGTTTGCTTCCTGTATAAATATTTAAATTATTATTATTATTATTATTATTTGTTTCCTGTCTCCTGAACTATAACACAGAGAAGTTGAACTGGAGCACATACAGAACTACTTTACGAAGGTGGCACAGGGGTTACGTGTGACGCGTCATTGGGGCTAAAATAAGTGATACATGAAAATAGCAAAATTTAGAGCGTAATTCCTGAATTCCAGGTTTACCGTGACGTGATGTGCCTCAAAATTATACGTGACGCGTGAATTTTGGAAATATTAATGCGTGAAACGGGATGCCCCCCTCCTTTACGTTAATAGTTCTCTGTGTTCCAGTTCAATAACCAATAGTTATGTGTTCCAGTTCAATAACCAATAGTTCTGTGTTCCAGTTCAATAACCGATATTTCTCTATTGTCCTTTATAGAGGTAATCACGCGGTATAATCTATCGCGCCAGATTTGTTCTCGTACTAATTGCATATTAATTAATTTCAGAAGTACTATTTCAAACGCGAATTGTAGTGTTTTATCAGGGGTTCCAAATATTGAGAAAATAAAACCCTCGAGGCGTAGGAATCCCCTGATGAAACACGAACATCGAGTGTTTGGAAATACTTCTTATGCGAATGGCTAAACCGAACATTTACATACGCTTCTTTTCAAACATCATTAGCAAGCATTGTTTACTGTTTGACTGTTGTATTAGCCTGCTTGATTTGGGGTTCCTGTGGTGGGGGAGAGGAGGGGAACTACCACAGGAACCCCAAATAAACCAGAGCCTGCAAGCAGGCTACTGTTGTATATGGTTATTCCATGGATGGCTTATTATTCTTTCTTGCTGGTAATGATTTCAACTAGCGTACGCAGTAGTGAAGTGGCCAAGAGTTAGAGCAGATTTCGTATGAGTGGGACACACCACGGCATGTCCGTAGCCTTACCGTACCGTAATTCTGTAATTTGGTTGGATCAGAAAAATAATAAAAACCATTTCAAAGTTACGGCATGCCACACAGTAACCGTGCTGTATTCCGTGCCGTAGTTTGCCACTCCTACGAAATCCATTCTATTACCCGGGGGATGTTTGGGTAGGGGTGTGCCGCGGTGACCCCAAAACCCTAACCCAGACCTAAAAATCCGTTTACCATACCCTATCCCAGACCTGAAGCAAAAAATGTATACCCTATATCCCAGACCCAAACTATAGATTCATACTCGATTATACTACGAAAGTAGTTGTTGTTTTAATATAGTATTTAAGCTGTAGCGTGGTCGATAGTGCTAAGCATGGCGTCAACGACAAGTTTATCGAAATCCATACCCTTTCCCAGACCAAAACCGTAAAAAGGATACCCTAGATTTTACGTATACATTTACCGGAGCCCTACCAAACACCAGTGACTTTCAACTGGTATTTCATTGGGTTTCCAAACTCATCCACCTGACCTGATTAGAGATTGGTTGGCCAATCAGGAGTTTTAGAAGCATACCTATAAATTGATGACGATATTCCTGTTGTATAAACGTAGTTCTTTATTTGTACTTTTATTCATTTAATATTACACACAATTATATTATTCTCGAAGTAACACTCACTCGGTTTCACATGAACGTATTTTACTTGAATTAGTAACCGCTAATGTATTACAAATGAAGTTACTATAATCATTTCCATCCTACTTTTTCCTGTAATTTGTAGTCGGCGGTTGACTATTTCTATGTCCCTCAGTTTTTAGTTGTAAATATTTAGTATATGCTGTTAACCCTTTCACTCCCGGACGTGTTTGGGCTCAATTGGTGAAATCCAGAGTGCTACCTCAACTCTCCCCCTCAGTTCCAGTTTGGCTAGCCCGGGGTAGTTAAATACTGCTGACATTTTAAACCAAGGGCTCAAACTTTCCCCATGACTCCATTCGGCAGAATTCTACGGACTGGTTTCTTCTGTAGGTTTTCCAACGAAATGTGCTCTAATTTTGTACAAATAACTGAAATAAGCCACTGTAAGAGAGCTAGAGGTTTTTCTGTTGTGTTTATGCTTTGAGACACATCAAAAAAATTATTCAATGAAATCCTTGAAATTCTGCAGTTGGTGATCTTTTCCATTTGTGACTTGCACTGTAAAATAAACCTGAAGAAGGCTGGTACTGGCCAGCCGAAATATCGTATAAACCTCGACAAGCGTTGTATTTGATCAGCATTGCAGTAGTCTTCGGACACTATCATTATACCCCTGCTCAACCTATTAGGATGTTTTTTTTGTCACTTTAAAGCGCTCTTGGTTGTAGGTAGGCTCGGTTTCCAGCCGTGGGGGTTTCGGTGAGCCCGCGATCCTCTCCCCACTCACGGCTGGGCGCGCGAGCTGAGACATTGTTGGGTTTTAGCCAATCACAAACTTGCCACTCAAATCCTGTCGCTAAATTGATTTGCATAATTTACAACTTTTGAAAGCCGGACCAAAGACTTTCGATTGCTGTTCGAAAATGCGTTTAAATTTGCTCTGGAAAAGTTTGGTTTCGAAGAATTCAACGATTCACACAAAGAAGCAGTAAGAGAGTTAGTTTTCGGGTGAAGACACTTTGTCAGTAAACGCAATGGATCTGGAAGCCACTTGGGAAACCGTCAGCTCAAAGGTCGCAGCTCGTTGTTCAGTCATTTCTCATTTAACCTTACCGATGCAAGACCAAGGTAGCCCGGCTATTCTTACTTCAAAGACAATTAGTGCTGCCTTTATCGGCGAAGAAAAGACTGACGACTCCATATTAAAAGAGTTTATAGAAGAGAGGAAATCACGTCTGACGCAGGCCATGTTTACGCGTTTAAAATCACCGATTCACTTGAAAATCGCTGCATCAAATTGAGTTTTACAATTCTTCAAGTCCTATGTACTACATGTAAGTTTGTACAATTTATGTCTCCAAGACATACTCTACACAAGTACTAAGCGGGAATACTCGACTCTAGCTCAGAGTTCCGAGATAACATCTGAACTTAATTTTTATCCCTGTACAAATTTCTGTCAGCGTGAGTGTCTCAACAGCCGGGCTTTCCTTGAAAACTTGGACTGTGAACATGAGAGCTAATAATAACAGGTATTAAATAAAACCTTTACCTACGTCGAATTACAGTAATTTCACACTTGGAGTTTTAGTTTAAAGAATTCCAATGTGTTTTGAAAGTTTACGCGGAATCGAACCTACGCTACACGCAAATAAATAAATAATATTGAAGTTAATCAGATGACGTCACGGACACGGTGTGTTGACCGCGCGCCCAGCCGTTAGTGGGGGGAGGCTTTGGAGAAACGACACCCCAACGGCTGAAACCGAGCCTAGGTTGTAGGGGTAAAAGACTTATTTAAAAAAGCCTACAGGAGTCCCAGGGAGGGTCCTCTTGTGAATTTTTGTTGATTACCCAGCATGCAATTGGAGGTGGGAGCAGGAAAACATCGGCGTGGTTCACAGTCGCTTCGTGTGTTTTGTGCAAACAAACCTGCTGGTTGGAAAGATTAAACAAGGTACTGTAACGACTGAGTGTTTTATTTTTGTATTTGCTTTTGATTTCAAGTGCGAATTAATGGAGTTTTTTTTTAGCAAATGCGTTTTTCTCCAAAGTGGTAGAGTCAAGCGATCCCTGTTATAGCTATCGCTTTGAAGTCAATTCATCCCTTGAAATAATATCGCAACATCGTATTTCCAGCATGTCTAGGTTTGATGCAATAATTTTCTCCAGGTACATGCTTCATATTGGCCGGTTACGGCCGGTACAGGAGCGAAAGGGTTAACCTGTGCTGATATTAGTTCAGGTGGAAACTTCGCAAATGCAAATGAGGATATTTGACTATTTTCCCTGTAAGTTGAGGAACTGGGAACTACGATATTTCGAATATGGTATTAAAGGACGCGAGACCTTTTATAAACACCGCTGTTACATTTGGGGCTTATATGACGTCACATATTACCATATTTATATATTCCACTAGTCACCTATTCATTGATGTACAATCGATATTATTGCATGATCGGCTCGGTTTTCTTTGTTATTCATAGGGCTTTATCTACGATAAAGACCGGTTGAACAACAGAGAGTCGCTCATCATAAATGCAAGGGCTTTATCTGTATATTGACCCGGGCAATATACAGATAAAGCCCTTGCATTTATAATGACCAATGCAAAGGTTGTGCCCACAAGCTAACAGTCAGTTCATACCCGATATGAGAGCTCAAATACGAAGCTTTCACTCACTCCTTGTTTAAGAACGCGAGCCGTCTCATAATTATGGGATGGGATTTCTTTCACCATACTCCAACTGCGCATGTTAGTGACGCAACTTCAGCGCCGAAATAACTATAGATTATATGCTTTTCACCACAATTCTAGAACATTCTTTTCATGAATATGGTTTGTTATGAAACAAAAACGTTTGAATGATTCATTATCATGTCTCGAGAGAGTTAGACCAATGCATATGATTCAGTGCTTTGTTTAATTTACAATACTGCCAAGGGCATTACCTTTTCTAAAGATCAAAGAATTGTAGCTTTGGTGAGAAAACTTCGTCAATCTTGTAATAAGTCAGATAAATACCTCGAACCTCGGCATTCAGCCATATCATCTCTCGGACCCTACGCACCCTACGGGCCCTCGGGATGTATATGGCTGAATGCCTCGGCTCTCGGTATTTATCTCTTACTTAATGATAAAAATATATGGTTCATGGGTACTTCAAGATTGCGTTTCTAATTAAAATTCTTGCAAATCCTGCCAAATACCTCTTTAAATTCGATATAATTTCTTTGGGAGTCTGTTTTTGTGTTTGCTTACATAAAGACATTTGTTATACGGTGTATTCCTTGTCGAAATATGAGGTATATACTTCATGGTAGTGTTTCGTTCCATATAGTCTCCCTGCATAATCATTTTCTCTACTGTTTTACAGTATTATGCAGGGAGACGATATGGAACGAAACACTACCATGAAGTATATACCGAACCACTACACAGAACAAGATGGCGGTTTGTACTTTTACCAACAATCCTTTGCGCGAAAAACTTTAAATTCGTTATAAAATCGCGGTAGAGAGGTTTGAAGTTTTAAAAACAAGACAGTACAAGTGATGTGTAAATAGACTTTCTCAAACTCATTAATAATTCATGAGATAGTCATCCAATGGAGGAACTGTATTTGGTCACATGCATGGATCTTGATACCGGGTGAAACCCTTGTGTTTGATCATGTTTCCAACCCTAGTGATCAATATTTCTTAATCATCATATTCATGAACCACTAACTAATTGCATACTGATAAACTACAAGTAAGGAGCGAAGAAGTAAAGAAATAAAGAATGACATAGAAAGAAAAAGTCTGCCTCCACTGGAGTTCGAACCACGACCCTTCCGACTACTTGTACTAACTCTTGTCCACTACTCTACTAGTACGCTAGTTGAAATCACTGCCATCAAAAAAGAATAATAAGCCATCTATTGAATAATTAGATACAACAGTCAAATGGTAAACAATACTTGCTAATTAAGTTTGAAAAGAAACGTATGTAAATTGTCGGTTTTGCATTCGCATGAGAAGACATGTCAAACACTCATTGTTCGTCTTTCATCAGGGGATTCCAAATATTTCGAAAACAATAAAACGCCTCTCGGGTTTCATTTGTTTTCTCAATATTTGGAACCCCTGATGAAAGACTCCAATTCGTGTTTGACATAGTTCGTCATCGAATAGATTAGAGGATTTCTACATGTTATTTTAACTGTTAGGTTTGCAAGGCATTGTGGTCAGGTTAAATGTACAGCCGCCATCTTTATCTGTATGGTGGATTGAAATGTTGGGTAACACACTCGCGAGTCACACATTCCCAGTTATTTCTGGCCCAAGAACTTTTAGAGCTGTGCCGACTAAATGTAGACTACCAGCGATCAATACTTGAATGCGTGTCGCATTTCCAAGCGACTCTGGATGTGCAAGATCACCATTTGGGATGGTTGGTATTTCAGAGTCCCGGCCAGCGGATATCCACCGAATAGCCTGCGCGACGCAAGGAAATATTGTGGAGTAAGGACCATCGTCGAGCCCATTTTGGATCACGTGATCATCGTCGGAAGCGTGCGCCTGGAAACCAGCGCCTCTGAGAGCCATCCAACAACGTTGATTCTCAACGCACCCGCTTAATTGACTGTCCCGTGTTACGGTGAAATTTGTCAGGTCTGGAATTGAAACGAATAGAACGAGATAACATGCCAATCCTTACTGGAAGTCATAACCATAGATACCGTAACCAGGGCAACTTTGACAACAAGAACAAATCACCAGAACGAAACCAAAGCATTTCAGTTTACAATCCTAACATATGCACACGATTTTCTGCATCGAAAAGACTTCCAAACTAGTCCACCAAATGTGCCTTTTACTGGATCAAACTCGGGCAAGTTGAAATACTATTATATTGTACTCGACACTGATTGACTCAATTAATAACCGTAAATAATCTGCAATGTGAATGATTCTCGTTATCTAGGTGGCTTTGGTTAAAAGCAGTCATAGTAAAGAAGTATTCGCCTTGTTCTCAATTTTTTCTCCTTCGTTGTTGTATTGTCGCCGTGGTTGCTGTTGTCGTTATTCTCCGTCACTGTTGTTGTTATCGTTGTAGTTGTTGTTGTTGTTGCTGTACAATCATGTAGTCGTTATCGTTGCTGTTGTTGCTCGAGGTACTCGTAAACCTACCTGTACTATCCTTCATACTATCCAAGTTGACTGTGTTTGGTGAAAACACGGCGTGATCAAAATTACAACCCTGTGAAATAAAAAGAAAAACAACCCCCCTCGATTAGCCAATTAAGTAATCTCCATGCACCTTATTCATATCTCATGTCTGCGCGGGAAGAAGACTGGTAACAATAGTATCAGAGAGAGGCCAGTTGTCCCAAATATCGCAAAATTGAAGCCAGTCAGAAAGGTAATATCTCCTTACCACGAGTGGTCGTAGAAGTCCATGTGGGTCCCGATCTCCAGTCAAGTTGAACAACATCACACGAGCAAGCTTGTCCCTGGAACCAAACTCACGCAAGTTAATTAGAAAATCAAGAATGTGGATAGGCTACGATTGATCATTTTACCTATAGGTACCTCTTATTAAGGCTGAAAAGACAGCCGAGCAATGAGCCGGAAAATTCCATACTGATGACGTAGCAAAAAGCGGTTTCGTGCTGCATAAATGAGTGCAAGCTCAGTTGCCGATCGAAGAAGCTAAGGTTCTACAAAATACAGAATGAGGTACTTTTCAAGGTATACTAGCGAGGCTGCTCGTTTGCTTGGCAGAGCCGGCTTGAAAAGTGGCCAAGTGTTCTTTGGTAGCTGTACGTATGTTATAAATAAACAACTAAGTCACACTATGTTTTGGCAGTCGCAGGGCTGGATATTTCGCTTTACTGAAGGCGCTGAAAGAATGGCCACCGACAGCACGGTGAATTAATATGCTTGACTTTCATGGTTATTCATAACCGTGATCCATTGCCAAGCAAACGAGCAACCTCGGTAGTATACCTTGAGAAATTCAAATATCAAACAATGCAAGAACTCAAACTTGCAACACCACACAATGAATTTTACTTTGTTCTTTCGGCCTCTTCGTCTGCTCGTTTCTTGAACCATTTAACACATGCCTAATGAAAAATGATCAAATGAATGAGTCTAGATGATCAAAAGTCAGCCAATGGGAGTAACACTGATGTGTTTTTTTATTCATCGAATAGAAAAACTTAAACCATGGCTGGAAAGAGCACCTCAAAATTAGCTAGATTGACAAGTTTCAAAGAAATCGGTTGTTTCAGTTCCCACGGAGTTACGAGCAAGCAAAGTTCGAAAATTCTATACATACGTCTACAATTGATTTAATTCAGTTTTATTTTACACTGTTTAACAAAGAATTACAAATAAAGAGACAAATTAAGCAATAGTTAAAAAGGAATAGTTTACAAGAAGAATAAAAGTTCAATAAGTAAGATGTGTACGGCAGCCAAAGAAGCACAAGCTTTCGAGTTGACTGCCGACCTTTGCTCCTTTGAAACTTGTCAATCTGGCTAATTTTGAGGTGCTCTTCAGTTCTAGTTATGGTATTAGTTTGTTTCTTTCATGAAATTCCAGAAAAAAACACGTGTTGGGTGTTTACACTCCAATTGTCATGACTGAAAACATTTACGTATTTGAAAATAATAATATTTAGGTAAGGGTAGGTAGGAAGTTTGACAAAGGAACATTTTGGCATATTGCAAAAACCATCAAGCATCTTTCCATTTTTCCTTTACAAGATAAACTTAAAACATAAAGCCAGTATCTCGTCGAGGTTAGGTTATTTGACAGTTTACTCCAGCATGTAGGGTGGATTTATATTCTTGCAACCAACGTTTTATTTCATGCTGTAACGTGCGTAAAAATGTTGTAAAATGTGTTGCCGCAGAAAACAAACAGTCGCGGTAATAATACACGCAACGTCCGCTTGTAGCTTGAAAGTTCCAAAGTTACAGCACAATGTTGTATGTATTACTAGCAATCACTATCAATTTGAAGAGAAGGGGAGCTGGATGGAGCAGCGTATAAGTGCTCGCCTCTCATCCGGGTTCAACTCCTGGATGCGGCGTCATATGAGAGTTTGATTCTCATCCATGCTTCGAGCTAGGTTTTTCTCCGGCTTCTCCAGTTTCCCTTCCTCCATAAAAATAAAGATGCGAGTTGAGCGTTGAGTGCAGAGAATATATGAAGTAATTAAGGAGAGTCTGTAGAGAATGCTCGGATCAGTAGCAGGATCTACTAGATCCGAGGGTAAACAAAAGATTACCTCCATGCTGCGTGGTGTATGAGCGCCATCAAGATAGAACGTAATGCCAGGACGGACGATAGTCTGGTTACGACCTCTCCATGTTGTATGTTTAAGACCTGAGCAACGAACACGCAAACAAAGTGTAAACAAAATACAGAACAGAATACAGTCAATATGATGTAAACCATGGATTTGTCGGTTGTGTGAATTATAACAAGCTAATGTGCAGGTAAGAATTACATATTTATAATACCATGATCTCCTCGATTTCCTTTGTTGGTTCAGGCACATTTAAACCCTTTTTTCTGTCATCAGAATGCATACTTCAACTAAATCTCTCTCATTCATAGACATTGAGCGATATTTAGTAGATACATGTACAAGGACGAGGGGACAACAGTAGAGACAGGCCTACCAGTGGGGCAGGGTGCAGCAGGACAGCAGTCTAGTCTACCTTAGTAGAAACATGCCTACCAGTGGGCCAGGTTACAGCAGGACAGCAGTCTAGTCTACCTTAGTAGAGACAGGCCTACCAGTGGGCCAGGATACAGCAGGACAGCAGTCTAGTCTACTTTAGTAGAGACATGCCTACCAGTGGGCCAGGTGACAGCAGTCTAGTCTACCTTAGTAGAGACATGCCTACCAGTGGGCCAGGTTACAGCAGGACAGCACTCTAGTCTACCTTAGTAAAGACAGGCCTACCAGTGGGGCAGGTCACAGCAGGACAGCAGTCTAGTCTACCTTAGTAGAGACAGGCCTACCAGTGGGCCAGGGTACAGCAGGACAGCAGTCTAGTCTACTTTAGTAGAGACATGCCTACCAGTGGGCCAGGTTACAGCAGGACAGCACTCTAGTCTACCTTAGTAAAGACAGGCCTACCAGTGGGGCAGGTCACAGCAGGACAGCAGTCTAGTCTACCTTAGTAGAGACAGGCCTACCAGTGGGCCAGGGTACAGCAGGACAGCAGTCTAGTCTACTTTAGTAGAGACATGCCTACCAGTGGGCCAGGTGACAGCAGTCTAGTCTACCTTAGTAGAGACATGCCTACCAGCGGGCCAGGGTACAGCAGGACAGTAGTCTAGTCTACCTTCAGACTGCCACCTTTTCCTATAACCTAGGATGACCACTCAAGCTCTAGCAACAAAATAGCTCTTCTCTTGATAATTCGATCACGTTTCTTCAATTCAGTCTCACACTCGCACAAGAAGTGATACACTTGTCAGTCTTGAGCGTGCGATCTTTGTTTCGCTCAGATCACTTTCAATTTTCTGCAGTTTTCCCTTTTTTAAATGGCTTTCAAATACAACCATGTTCAGTTCTACGGTACGTTTACGTAAGAATCACGTCAAAAACTTTGCGTTTGAAAAACTTTGGAATTAGTCGGCCCGGATGAGAAAAAACAGACTGGGACACCAGCCAATCAGAACACGTGATTTCAGTGGATACCGCACCGGAAACAATGGCATCTAGAAATGTCCATACTGTAGAACTGATTAGGGCATGTGTATGTTAGGAAAAATGTATGCCCAGCTGGAATTACTACATATTTTTTTTTGTTTTCTAAATACCTCCACTTCTAGTTACAGCTTCTTACATCACGTACAAGCCAGTATTCTAGCTAGGCCTAAACGAAAAGGCGCTCCGAACTCTCATTTTCCGAGCGCCCTCTGGTTTCCCTAGCACCTTCTCATTGCTCTAGCCTTCTTCATGTTTCGAGGACTGCTTGTGACTGGTTATTGAACTTGTAAATATTGTAAATTTGAAGCATAGACAGTCGTTAGCATGTATTGACACGTATACACAATCATCATGATTCAAGTATACCAACCTTCTCTAAACTGCTCTGTTATGTCAAATGTGCGAGCCACTGGCACGCCACGTCTAGCTTTCTTTTGAGGGAGGCCGAGATCGTCGTCGTCACCATTCAAACTATCCGTTGAGTCTTCTGAAACAAAATTGACATTTTAGGGACAAGATAACGTATGGGTATAGGATTTCTCCGTGATTTACTTTCCTTGTAACAACTTTGTGATGCTGTTTTGAACTTTTTCCTGAATCTGAATTAGAAGATACAATCCTTCCCTACTATCAACTAAAGCCTGGTTTCCCGGCACATGATATTATAGGAAAATCACACGCATGAAGAGGTAATTCCACGTTAAATTGCACGAGAAAACTGATATCGCCCGAGTCGCGAAGCGATGAGGCCGATATCACTTTTTTAAGTGCAATTTAACGTGGAACTACCGAGTCAGGCATGTGATTTTTCTGGAATCGCATAGTCCGATGAATTACTTTATGGTTTAGTATACTTTTGTTGATATTTTGTTAAGTTATAAATAGCGAGCGTAGTCTACAATGAATCACCACTCCATTCAGCCAATCAGCGTCTGATTTTGCAAACGCACTCGTGCGATTCAGATGTGGCTATGCGATTCACAAATAAAGCACACAGTTACCCAGGGCAGACACATTCTGAGTTACTGACAGGAACTGAATCCATGATCTAGAACTTTATCCAAGTTCTACTGCGGAGACTGAGTTTATTGTAACTTGAGTGTGAGTCATATCGTTATTACAGTTCAGCTACTGTTACAGGGGCCACTTAGACAACGAGAACTAAACACATTGCACAACGGAACTAACGCATTCCAAAATACCAATCCTAGCATATCAACACGTTTTCTTCAACATCAGAACTAGCCACAAAATCACCGGATCGAAGCTCAAGCAAGTTGAAATGCTACTGTCTTGTACTCGACACTGATTGGCTCAAATAATAACCATAAGTTGAAATGCTATTGTCTCATAATCGACACCGATTGGATCAAACAACCGTAAGTTGAAATGCTATTGTCTCGTAATCGACATTGATTGGTTCAAATAAGCATATGTCGGAATGCTTTGTTTTCGTTCTGCAATGTGATTGGTTCTCGTTGTCTAAGTGGTCCCGGTAACCACACTGTAATATCACCAAGCTAAAATAGACCGTATGTTTAGAGTAACAAATGAACATGGACTCCAAGTATGAAATTCATCCTTATTCCTAAACTCATTTTTTTCGGAGAAAAGGTGAAATATTGCTAAAAACGTTTGCTAATTATGTATAACTATGTGTTCATACTTTTTAGTTGCATACCACATATAATTTTTTGTACACCAGACACTCACGTACTCATATATTTATTTCGGAGAAAAGGTGAAATATTGCTAAAAACTCAGTTCTGCTACTGAATTATGTATAATTGTGTTCATATTATTTGTTGCATAGTGGCAAACCACATGTAACTCCCGGGGAGGGGGGACTCTTCTTTATAAACTTTTTGTGGCGTCTAAATATGTCCTGATATTTCGTCCGCGGACATTATCTGATCCGAGAATAGAACAGTTCCAGAGAGCGAAGCTCGAGGGAAACTGTGAGCTTCGAGGATCAGATAATGTACAAGGACAAATATCAGGGCATATTTCGATGCCACTGTAGATTATTGTCGTTATCATCCTTCAAATATTTTCTTTGACGCGTGCTTATACGCTCACATGGGGTGTATTCGCTGATATTTCCCACTCGCGGAGAGAAAATATCGGGTCACGTGACGCATTCAACCAATCACGCGCGAGAGAAAATATTTGATTGGTTATAAGAAATAACATAAATGTGTGGCGGTACCGGGTTTGAACCTAATTTCGATTTCCGGTTCCGGTTTTTCGTAAAATACGTCGAATTCCGGGTTATAGATGATCCAGAATAATCAAACAGGGAGACAATTCAAGATTCTGATTAACCTTTTTCTGTTGTTGTTTTTTCCCATTGTTGCAGCCACGTTTTACTAAGTTGCAGTGCCAAGGATGCGTTGAGATACTGGTGTTCACCATCTAGGCCAAGCTCTATAACATACAAAACCTTAATTAGTGATGACAATTAGTACAATTAGTATAATTTCAACAGGACCCGAAAATGAAGAAACTGGCAGGCACTAGCTGCTTCTTCGAGCGAATAGAACGTGTTCATAAATAGTTTCAATAACATGTGAAAGAGCATGTCAACCTTACTTAGTGATCTTGTAAAATCTGAGTCTGTAGCTTAAAAAGCAATAAAGTTAAGCCATTTGAAATTAAAGATATTATTTTATAACTTTAATTTCACCAAATAGGATTTATTACAGTACGTGACATAATTTATAAGAGAAACAATGGAGGACTTTCTAGCCTCGCATTCATGTTTTTTTTCCTGCATATGCAATAGCTATAACTCAACAGCAATAGGCCCTTCACAGGATACAGCTGTCACGTGCTGATATAATACTTCATTAACGAATGAACTGAGCTCCCTTTCCGATGGGAAAGGCATTGCCATGGATGCTGCATGGCAAGCTATCTTTAAAAACGCTGTTTTACAAATATCGACAATCGATTTCAGGTGGAAAATACCATTTTTATTGTCAATGTCATTAGGTTTTACTGATAACACTACCGATCTCGTACAAGTGCCTTTAAATAAATGAAGTCAGAATTATTTGCCATGCAGTACAACCACATGGTTGCATTCCTGCAAAGGGTTTATTCATTGCTCTAATGACAAAATCTGGGACTGTCCCACATAATCCGGGATGGTTGGGAAGTATGACAAAACTCGTTATTGCTGCAGTATTTACCTGGAAAATCACCTGGATAATCTTCTAGAGGGGGACTAATGTTCAGAGGAGCCTGAGGAGGGAATGATGCAACATTAACAAATAATCTACTATTGTCAAGTGTCTCTACAAGTACAGGGGAATCATATATGTTGATGGGTTTTTTGCTCTGACGAACGGCTAGCGCTCGAAACGTCAGCTGCTACTCGCTCCCCCACGGCAGTTAGCATACCTTAATCGATTTTAGTTGAGCATACCAGTGTTTTCGCAAATATACTTGATTAGTCAACCAAATTAAGTAAATCAACTATGATGCAATTATTAGACTGGAACAGTGTAGGGTGGATATCAAATGTAGAACTACAATACAAAAAAGACCATGAAATAAAAGTTAATTTACAGCCTGGACTCGAAATTGCGATCGATATGGTCGCCAATGTGACTAAAAAATATGTTTGGTAATTAAAACTTACCAATTAGTCACCAACTTGGCTAGTTAACATTTACTGGCTGGGGACTAGATTTTATTTGATAGTCGTTTATTTGCTAGTTTGAATTTTGCGGCATGCAGTACATGCAATTAAACTGCCACTATGACGAAATTGGTCCATTTCTTTTGGCACTTTTTTGTCTCCCAAAGGGACAGTGGCGGAAATATCTAAAAGGACCAAATTAAACTATTAATTTTGCGGAGAATTTACCGTCAAAATCACGTCCGCCATTACTTTAATGTACATGTTCCAAATAGTTTGTGGTTTTCGTTCAGCGGTTTGCTGTGGTGACGTCATTTTCTCAACATGTCGCTCTTTTAAAGGCATATTTCTTTTAAAAACTTTTCTTCCCTTTGTGGAATAGTAAACATTGTACTTTACAAATTAGTTTGCACAAAGGTTTGTGTAAATAGTAGTCCCGAATTTTGTTGAATAAAATGACGTCACTTTCGCTGTCACAGGAAAGGGTTTGTTTAATGTATGGCGGACATTATTATAAGTGTGAAAAAAAATGACAAAGGTGACTAGTGTTGTACAATTTCTATGCTCAGGTTTTAATATGTACATACCTTGACTTCTCTGGCTCTTTGTGAAACAACTTGTAGAGCACTTTCCTCTTGTACCGTAGTAAAAGCTGGAACTTGAGGCTACAACAGGAAAGACAACCCACATGCCAAAATTAGCCAAAAACATACTTTAAATAAAAAAAACAAAGTATACTTATTACCACTTTCAATGAAGTGCAAAAGTGAAAGTTTCAAGGCACGTTTTGAAAATTGTATATAGCACACTGTCAATCAAATGCAGCATCAAGTCTCAAACAAAGCTTATAAAGGTGTACTGCCTAAGACTTAAATCTAAGCAGTGTTTGACGGTCGGCTAAATGCAATTTTCCAAACGAGACTTGAAACTTCCACAGTTGTACTTCAATGAAAACGATAATAAAACTTATCACAGTTAATATCAACTTTGCAGGTAACAGAACCTTTGTTTCGGAGTCAATTATACAAATGTACCTGACAGTTGATCTTCTAAGACTACACATGCATGTTTATGTACTCTTAGAAAAAAGTATCGGTATTCATATTGTTCTCTATTCCAAGCTAGGAGAACCAGAGGTACATTTGTAGCCCAAGCTTACGATCTGTATAAGCGATTACAAGAGAATGTATACAAATTTCACTATTATCGCTGTGGTGCTCATAAATCGAATAAAATGTTTCGCTTTCCCTTGTAGTCAACATTACTATGGCGATTTCTGGGCAGTTTAGTCCAGGGGAGGGGGGGGGGGATACTCTACCCAAAGTTGGGTAGGGGTGTGGCCCTGGGGCTCTGAAACCCTTACCCTGTTTAAGACAAAAAAACTCAAATTTCCATACCCTGTTCAAGACAAATTGTTAAAATTTATATCCCTCTATAAGACAAAAAGAGGATATTACATGGCCGCACGGAGATACAGATTTTATCTTCGATATTTCATCAACACGAGAAGATAAAACTGTATCTCCAAGCGGCCATGTAATGTTCTGTTTAATATATAATTATCGATGAAATACCAGTTTCAATCTCTTTCTAAAAAGGCTAGAAATCTTTGAAAGCCAGTCATATTTTCAAAAGTGATATCTTCACATGTGAAGATGTGAAGATGTGAAGATGTGAAGATATCATTTATATCATCACGTGTAAAGATATCACTTTTTAGAAAGAAATATACACTGGTATTTCATTGAAAGTTATATATTAAATAACAAATTATCTATACTTGGATGCCAGTGCTTATTGCGATGTTGTATAATGAGTATCATAACTAAAAAGTCTTCATCAAGCACTAGACTAAATAACGCACTAGATAAATACCATACCCTGTTCAAGATCTGTTAATGTGAAAATGGATACCAGTCTATATAATACCAGAAACTTGAAACACCATACCCTGTCCAGCGGATCATCCCTGTATAGTCCATAGATTCAGGGTAGGACGAGAAAATCAAGAAAAATCAAGAAGAAATTCAAGGTGGGAGACACTGAACTTGTGTGCCTAGACTCTTGAACCTTTTATCCTGAATCATGGCTAAACTGCCCAGAAATCGCCAGTAAGGGTGATAACTAATTTCCATAATAAAAGCTATATTATTCCAAAAAACGTGACTATAGATCTCCAACGCAAGTCTCTATGGCGCAGTTGGTAAAGCTCTGGTCTTCCAAGCGAAAAGTTGCAGGTTCGAGTCCCACTACTGGTGAACGAAAATTGAAACAAAAGTACAGTTGTTAATAATGTGTCATATAATAGCATGCGTATCGGTACAGGGCGGACGTGTAATTCATAGCTCCGTCAAGTGGAGAGTTTTTGTATGTGTTTAAGTAACTAAACTCCTAAAAATGTCAGGAAAACAGGAAAAAAAGAGGTCAAGAATCTCTAGTGGAGAAACTCAGAGTGAAATGACAAGTCTGGAGGTTCGGTTGGAAGCCATTGAGAAGTTAATGCAAGAGAACTTTGGTAATATACACGAGGAACTGTGTGCTCTAAAGCAAGACATAAAAGGTAACTTTAACGAGGTAAAGAAGGACATGACCGAGATTAAAACATCCCTCGAAAATGTATGGGGCGAAGTAGAGGACCTGAAAGAACACAATAAAGCCCTCAAAGGCCAGCTCGACCAGTCGCTAGAAGAAAACGCCGCCATGAAAATTCTACTCTCGGAAAGTGAAGACAGAATCACGAAACTAGAAGACTATTCTCGTAGAGAGAATCTGAGAGTGTACAATGTGCCAGAGGACGCGGAAGAGGACTGCAGAGAGATTGCCCTTGATATAATTGAAGAGGTAGGAGCGAATAGGGATGAAGTTAAATTACACGCAGCCCACAGGATCGGCCGAAAAACAAACGTCAATTCTGCCGACGGAGAGGGTTCTCGTTACCATCCAAGACAATTAATCGTCAGATTCGTAAGTAGAGCAGATAAAAACTTTGTCTGGGCCAATAAAAGAAGGTTGAGAGAAAGCGAGAAGTTTGGAGATGTGTATTTGGATGAAGATCTTTCTCCCAAATCCGCATCATCTAGGAAAACTCTTCGTTTGGCACTTAAAACAGCCCGAAATAGAAACACAACCGAGACTAGATGTTACTTAAAAGGGAAATACCTGTTTATTGGAAACATGAGTTATTCAGTTGAAACACTACCAGCCTATCTGAAGGAACCAACTTCAAGTAATAGTCAGGCTAGCCAAGTTCGTAGTTTACCGAAATAAAATGTAAGACTTCACATTTAGTTAAATTTTCGTTCACAAGGATGTTAAGTAAAATTGAAATGTATTGAATTTGAATAACAATTGCAACCACTTGTTTACTTAAAGTCGGTGATATGTTGAGACGTAAACTGCACTAATTATCCTCATTTTTTTTTCTAAAAGGAAAAGGTCGTAAACGAGGAGTGAATTCTTCTCTCCAAAATAGGATTCAGTCAATTAGACATAATTGTTCTATTTAACGGCATGCGTTTTTTCACCATACCTTGGAAAATTCCACAGGCACTAATAATAGTAGTACGTTGTTTGTTTAGGTTTTTTTTCTTTTTTTGGTTCTTATTAATTTTCAAGTCACTTATCATTAAAACTGATACCTTTGCCAGCAGTATGGGAAAACGTTACTTTCTGGGATAATGAATGATTTCAATTTTAGGGTTCTATCACTAAATGTGCGAGGTTTACGAGATTATAAGAAAAGTAGAAAAATGTTTAATTGGATAGTTAAACATAAAGGTGATAGCGGTATCACATTTCTTCAGGAAACTCATAGTACTCCAGACATTGAAACCGACTGGTCACATAGATTTAGAGGCAGTCTAGTAATGTCCCATGGGACGTCAAACAGTAAGGTACGGCAATACTGTTTGGTTACAAGTTAAACATGAGAAGTATAGACACGATTATAGATGAAAAAGGTAGATATGTAATTGTGCTTTGTGAAATACAAGGAAGCAATTTCTTAGTGGTTAATGTATATGCACCGAATGACGAAAAGAGCCAAATAATATTATTGAAAGAAATTATCGCCAAAATTAATACCATAGATTATCCGCTGGAAACATCTATTATTTGGGGAGGTGATTTTAATTTGGTTTTTGATCTAGACTTGGAAACCTCAGGTGGTAATCCTGCTCAAAAAAATATGTTCTATAGAAACTATGGAAACTATTATGTTAGAATTGGATCTCTGTGATATATGGAGATTACGGAACCCATCAGCTAAACGGTTTACTTGGTGCGGTACAGCGCAAGGTCGAAGTAGTAAACGAGAGTGTTATCTGCACCGTAGACTGGACTATTTTTTTATATCCGATGAACTCCAGCCTTATGTGGAGGAATGTGATATAATTCCTGCACCTGCTACTGATCACTCCCCCATAACATTAGACATAAAATCAATCCAAAAAGGAAATAAGGGTCCATCCTTTTGGAAATTCAATAACTCCCTCACTGAAAATGCGGACTACGTTATGAAGTTAAAGTTATTAATCAAGGATACTAAAAGTAGTCTACCTTATTATAGGAAATTAACAATGCACGTTGACAACGCGAAGAAAATTTACGTTACACTAAATTAACGCGAATTTTTCAAAAGTTAGGTTTACATGCATTAAATTAACGCGGGTTTTTCGATAAGCATCTTGCTTTATTTACTGCGATTTTCATAATTCTGCAAACTCGCACTTTACATTTCTGAACGCCAAACTGCGTTTTGGCTTCCGTCAATAAAACCTTCCAAGACAAGTGCACGGATGTTTCTAAGTTTTTTTTAAAGCCGAAAATTTGGGTTTGAAGCCTAACTAGACCCTATCAATTCAAAAGATCTTTCAAAGCCTCACGGTGAAATCACCAAGAGCTGCTCACTCGTTTGATTGACGGAAACCAAACCGCAATAGTGACTCTGAAGAGCCAATAGAGGAGTCATGAACTAATAAGGTTTTGAAATGAAATAAAGGTGCTTTAAAATAACAATGTTGTAAAATAGCGTGCATTAAATTTACATCGACATTAATTAAGATACATTGAATTAACGCGAATTTTGTAAAATCGCGTTAATAAAGTGCATTGTTAATTTCCTATAATAAGGTAACTAATGAAGGAATTTTAAACCCGCAATCTAGATGGGAGTTAATCAAATACGAGGTGCGAAACTTTACTATGAAATTTTCGAAATCCCTAGTGAGGAAAAGTAGAACGGTTTACCAAAACATTGAATCAGAGATCAACCGTATTGAAAACGTCAATGAGTGGGAAAAGAACGAAAAGATGATTGCAGAGCACGATAAATTGAGCAAAATTCTAGAAGAAAGAAGTAATTACATAACAGAAGGAATTATTATACGTTCTAAAGCAACATGGCACGAATTAGGGGAGAAAAGTACTAAATATTTTTTAACGTTAGAAAAACGTAACAAAGCCAAAACCCACATAAAGAAATTAATTGATAAAGATAATAGAGTGTATACTCAGCCGAAAGACATTTTAAAAGAAATTCAACGATACTATAGCTCATTGTACCAGCCGAAGTCGTCTAAAACAGAGAGCGAATGCCTGGAATTCCTATCGCAAATTAATACTCCTAAATTATTAGAAGATGAAAAAAGTACGTGTGAAGGTGAAATTACTATAAGTGAATGTTATACTAGCCTTAAACAACTGGGGACGTCAAAAACGCCCGGAAATGATGGATTAACAAAGGAATTTTATTTGGCTATGTGGCCTATTCTAGGAGAAGATTTGGTGTGTTGTTTAAATGATTGTTATAAGCATGGTTCATTAACGACGACACAAAAGCAAGTTATAATTACCTTACTTGAAAAACCGGGTAAAGATAACAGATTTTTAAACTCATGGCGGCCGATAAGTTTAATAAAGGTTGATGCGAAAATATGCAGTAAAGCATTAAGTAATAGGATCATTGATATTTTGCCTTCAATAATCCATCCTGACCAAGCTGCTTTCGTGAAGGATAGAAATATCGAAGACCCAATCAGATTCATAGATGATGTAATGGATTATGCTAAAAAGAAAGGTATGTCGTTAGTGCTGTTCGCGGCTGATTTTGAAAAGGCTTTCGACTCTATTGAGCACACTTTTATATTTGCAGTTTTAAAGCATTTCGGATTTGGGGAAGGATTTATCAATTGGATTAAGATGCTACTAAAGGATAGCTGTTCTAGTGTAATGAACAACGGTATAGCCACGAATTATTTTCCTCTTTGTAGAGGAACGAAACAAGGCGATCCGATTTCACCCTATCTTTTTATTCTGGTGATAGAAATAATGGCAACAATGATTCGGAACAGTGAGGATATTGAGGGAATCAGGTTTGCACAAAAGCACAAGAAAATAGTTTTATTTGCTGATGATACTACCTTTATTTTAAAAGATATTGAATCTTTAAATAAGGTAATAGATCAGTTGGATCGGTTTAGTGCTTTCTCGTCACTTAAAATCAACTTAACAAAATCACACGCAGGTTGGTTGGGAAAAGTTAGTAAAAGAGAAACATGCTCACGAAATATCAAATGGGTAAATTTCCATAATAAAGGTGTTAAGATTCTGGGTATTTATTTTTCTTATAATGAGAAATGGCATTATGATAACAACTTTATACGTATATTATCTAATTTTAAAACTACCTTATCAATTTGGCGGGCGCGTGGTTTAACCTTATACGGCAAAATACAAGTGGTGCGTTCGTTAGCACTATCCAAACTATACTACGTATGTTCAAAAATACACGTCACAGATGGGTTCATTAAAGATGTAGAACGTATTATTACTGACTTTATTTGGAATGGCAGGAAACCGAAAATAAAGAATCAAACGCTAATTGGGGAATATTATAAAGGCGGTTTAAACTTGCCTGACCTTGCTTCTTGGATTAAAGCTAGTCGTATAAAATGTGCTATTAACCTCATGAAGCCGGAGGAGAAAACATGGAAAATTTTGCCTCTCTTGCATTTAGAAAAAATAGGAGGAATTGATGTGATATGCAATAATTTCGATGTAACAAGGATTGCATCAAATATACCATTTTTTTACAAAAGTGTCCTCACGAACTGGGCTCAAATTGCCACCATTGAGGTAGTTGATAATCATTTACTGGTCTTAGAACAATATCTTTGGAATAATAAGCATATTAAAATTGACAATACGGTGGTATTTTACAAAGAATTTTCTAAATGCAATATAAATAAAGTCGGTGACCTTTGTACAGACAACTCAATATTTGATTGGACATTTGCTCAACGTAAAGGATTACAAGCAAAAGACTACATTCGATGGGCTAGTATTATAGATTCAATACCTTTGAAATGGAAAACTTTACTAAAACAAAATAAAGATAAGGTTGATAAGGAAAGATCATCGTCGAGATATTTATATCTGAGTAAGGATGGAATTGAAATTGACAAGGTTAAAACTAAACAGATTTATCAGTGGTTAATTAACGTGAAATTTCGATTACCATCTTCCCAGAGACATATATGTAGACGGATCAATCTGATGTCCCCACCGGACTGGGGTGCAGTTTATAGTAGAATATACAAAACTACAAACGATACGTATACGAGATGTTTTCAGTATAAAATATTAAACAACTGCCTCTATCTCAATCGTGATCTTTATCGGTTTAAATTGCTGGAGTCCCCTAGTTGCTCATTTTGTCATTTGTATTCAGAAACGATAGATCATCTATTTGTTGAATGTATAGAATCTAAAAATCTATATTTTGAAATAAGGGACTGGCTGGAAGAGTTTGATATATTTTTACCTGAATCGAATATAGTGAATATTATTTTGGGAGTAGAGGCAGAAACTCCAATAAATCACATTATTCTGAGTTATAAATTGATATTGTATAAGGCTAGAAAAAGCAAACATATTCCTTCTCTGTCTCTTTTTAAAAACCATTTAAGATATTCTCAGAAAGTCGAACTAAGAGTGGCAAAATCTAAGAACAATATTATCGTGCATCTTCGGAAGTGGGAAAAATTAAATATTGCTTTATTGGATTAAATTAAATTCAATATTGTCGATTATATATACAGCTGGCAAGGGTGTTATGTTATGTTATTATATTTTATTATAGTATTTGCTATTTTTTTCAGGGTTATCGTCGTTGTATGAGTATGTGCAACATATATATGTGTGTTTTTGTATATTGTATAAAATAAAATAAAATAAAAAGATGTTTAAAAAAAAAAAAATGTGTCATTAAAGGCGCTGTGTCACGGTACTGCGCATGTGTGAAAATCTGATGATTTTTTTTAATTATGTTCTAGCCCGGAACGAAATTCTCAGAGCGGTGAAATATCGATTTTTAAATCGACTTCCATCAGTGTTCTTTTTTAACTCGTCCTTGCTTCCTTTGGTCATTTATGGAAATGTAAGATGTGCTTAAATAAGTTTTAGTGATCTGTTTATTAAAAATTAGTCGTTGCAGACTGAAACACAACTAAAACAAAAAAGCATAAGTGATGCTTACCGGCGGGACTCTGAATACAGCAGCCGAAAAACGCAAGAAATTGAAAGTTTTTTGGCATTCCAACTAGAAGCGAAGAGGGTTTGGATGTCCAGTAGAGTTCACGAAACACATGGCAACTTTTAAAGTCATATTATAAATGATAAGGCAGTTTTTAACAGCGATACGAAGAAATACGTATCTACGGCTTAGAAACGAGGTTGAAATTATATGAACCGACCGGAGTGCAAAGACTGTACGAAAAGTTAGATAAAACCTTTCTTTGCTGGCAAAACAACCTCATGAACTCAAACACGATTAAGCCTTGTGAGCAATCGACATATATATGAAGCTATAGAAGCTATTATCGACTACATGAGAGTCAAACATCGAACTGCTATGAAACCGCTTGTCAGCCAATATGCACTTTCGTGACAAGCGAACGTTTCTACTTTCGACACACAGTGTACGAAATCTAAACAGTGGGATACACCTAAACAGTGTACGAAATCTCCAAGAATAAATCCCTATCCAAAATAACGGGGGAAACTGAAAGAGGAAATCCTTGTGACCAATCAGTCGACATACATATGAAGCTCCAGAAGTAATTATTGAATACATGAGAACCCATAGAGCAAACTGATAATAATGAACGCGCTATTTGTTTCACGGACATTTGTGACTACTGAACTCGCGCTACAGCATAGCTTGAAATACTGTAAGAAAACTCCCGTTTAAAAATTTCCTGATGCCGAAAGGACCATAGCATCTTAAACAAGATATCCTTCTGACCAATCGACATACATATTAAGCTGTGAAAGTAAGTTTCCCGTCCATAACAACCGATAGTGCACACTAGTAAACAGCCACTTGTAAGTACCTTGCGTACTTCCGCTAGTACTGAACTTTCTAGCATCAAATGCATGTGTTACGTTTCGAAACTTTAAGACAAGAAGTCTTCCATAGAATATTCTATTTATTTTACAGCAGAGAACTGTGTTATTATCCATGTAGAAATAAAACAATGGTGTATAGTCCATAGAGAATAAGGCATTAATGAGATGACGTCAACCCAGGGATCGACCCAGGCTTTTGTTTACACGGTCATGGGTGTCAGGAAATGTCACATTTTCACGATTTCAAACAAACGTAGAACATAGAGTATTCTTGTAAACCAAAACTTTCTTCGCAGAAGTACTCAAAACTTGATGTAGAATCGATATTTATGATAACAAAATAAATGTTAGGTGCACTTTAAACAGAGATCAAAATTGCCCCACAACATACCACCTGCAGACTTGCCTTTCAGTGCAATTTTGCACCTGTTTTTTTATTTCCCCTGATATTCCCCAAAAATCTCCCCTCTTTTTTGAAAACAAAGGAGACATGCTCCTATTCAAAGAAGAAGAATCTAACATAGGCCTAATATCTGCATGATTACAAAATGACAATCAACCTTAAAGATGCCAGCTTTCTGCCAAGCAATGCTCTCCAGTGTACCACCAAGAGTCTCAATATGATCCATGCCCAGCGATGTCAGCCCACACACAACAGGCTTCCTACAGGAAAAAAAATCCACCTTCAGTTTTCTAGTGTGTCCAAAAATGGTACATGTACATTTAGCTTAATTGTGAAAAATGAAGCACATTTGTACATTATATCTTTAGGAAAAAAAACCCAAAACAGCTGCCTTTTTAACCTTAAGTTTTAATCTCCAATTAAGGGTGATCAACAAACAAACAAACAAACAAACAAACAAACAAACAAACAAACAAACAAACAACAGAACAAAGTGAAGCAGTGGTAGGTCATGAGAGAATAAGAACTGACATTACAAGAAATATATGAAAATCAGTACGGAGAATATTAACTAGTTCCCAGTAGCACAACTCTTCCTGTGGCTGCTCCCCATGAGCTACTGAAAACATTCTCTAGCTGAAACAAGAGCCTGTACTAGGACCAGACAACATGTTGAAATAGACATTTGCATAATAAATTTAAGACTCGATCACACTGGAGTTCTCTTTATTAATTTAAATCCATTTCCAAACTTAAGATACAAGTTTAATATAACATTTGAATTTATTCTTAAGAGTAATTAGACAGACTACTGCAGAATAAATTCGGAACCACTACAGCTCACAGGTTGACAACAACATTGCATGCGTAAAATAAAGCATTGACATCTGATTCATTGCAATATCATGTTCAGAGACAAAGTTGTTTTGACTCCTGCCTAGATCTGCTTGGGCAGATCTTCGTTCAGTTGTCATCACTGTTTGAATGTATCACGTTTTGCTCTTTGCAAAGCAAGATCGAATTACTGCAAATTCTGAAAACATTCAATCCTGTGTACACTATCTTTCTGGGTCAATAAAAGTTCCTTTATAAGAATAATATATAAGGTTAAGAAGAAGTTAAAAGGTAAATACATGTAGAGTATTGAAGTCTGACATGTTGGTACAGTAGCAGTCTAACAAACTACATTAATTTTACAATCATGTAGTTCATCCCACATCGATAGCATGCAGGTAATAGATCTGTTGAGCATGGAATTTCCCACTTGTGACAGGTGCCAAAACAATAGAGAGAATATTCAATAACATTGTCATATGCAGCTCATTTAAGCTGTTTACATCTTCCTCTGTGATTTTCACAAACCTGCCACAATCTTTGTAGTTCAAAAGGCGGCAAACCTGACGTCATCCATATTTCAATTCACTAGTGAGGATATGGAATATACACCACTCAAGACCCGGATGTAGTTTCATATGGGTGGTTATTTCTCAGTAAAACACTATTGTCCATACATGTATAATAAACATATATACAAAGCCGAATTTAAGACTTGGGTGCTCCAGACCTACATTGTATAGCTACCCAAGTAATAACACAAGTCATGTACAAGCCATATAATTACTATACCTGATTATATTTGTTGAATCATATGTACCACCAATGCCAACTTCAACAACAGCAACATCAACCTAGTAAACAGAAAATGCATAAAATTAGCTTGTCCATAATAAAGCCCAACAAAATAAATGTTGTGTTTCTGGTAATGAGCTGACAAAAATCCATGTAAGTAGGTCAGAAAATTAATTGGGTTTTTGCTTTTTATATGCATTCATGGATATTGCGAGTTATAAAAACCATGTTTATGTTGCTGTCATATTAATATTTTTGTTAATGCCTCCCAGTTTGCTTGGTGGTTAAGTGCCGGTCTGTAGGTGTTGTGCAAGAGGTTAACGGTTCAAACCCCAGCCGGACCTACACTCGGGCTTTTAAAATAACTGAGTAGAAGGTGCTGCCTTTGTGAAACAATCTCGTTTCAGAAGCTGCAAATAGTTAGACCTTCACGTCTTCTCAGATAAGGATGCCAAAACGTAGGCCCATCAGTGGATGCACGAAGAGCCACCTCGTAGTATGCCACTGATTAACCCCATCATTATTATTAGTACATGTAGCAGCAGCTGCAGCAGTAGTAGTAGTTATATTATCATGCAATCGCACTGAAGACATATATACTGTAGCAAGAAGTCGCTGTTTACATACTGAATACATACTGTAGCAATTAGAAGTCACTGTTTACATACTTCTCATTGGTTGTATATGTTTATGTTTGTTTTATCTGTTTCAAGTCTTTGGTAATAGCAATAAAAAGTCTGAGGTCAGCATGAAAAAATCCAGGTTGGTTGGGTTGCTGGAATTATATACACACCATTTATTTTGTTTGGCCAAAGGAAAAATAAATAAAATGTATTTAACTTCACACTCTAAAGACTGCTTGTTCTTTCAAAAGAACAACCCACTTCATATTAATAGCTGCTTGACTTTATAGTACCTTAATACATGTGCCTAACAGAAATTAAAGTTTGTTATTTCAAAAAAATGTCCTTGCTTCAGTTTTAAAGATAGAGCAGTTTTCAATTGACCTATATCATTATGACGTCAAATCAAAACAATCTATTGTTTAAACGCTAAGGATCACGGTCGTGGGAGGGGGACAAAACGGCAACAACACAAAGGAAATAGCTATCAAATGCATTTTGTAGAACCTAGAATAGCGGTAACAGCCACCAAATACGGTAAATATTGTGGGATAAACATTGATACAGCTGATATCTGGAAACCAGACAATTCGAAGTTAAATTTTCCTCAGCAGAGCAGATTTAGTTCAAAATTCTATTGTTCATGTTGATTCTGTCCCCCTCATAAACAAGCCGTGACGTCATAATGATATAGGGTAATTGAGCATCGTATATTAAATCATAACCTGAGCCAATCACGAGCAAGTAAAAACACAATGAACCAATCACAAGCAAGTAAAAACACAATGAACCAATCACGAGCAAGTAAAAACCCAATGAACCAGTCACAAACTGAAGTAATTCACAATTGGTTTTACTTGAACCAATCAAAAGGCAAAGTAAACGCAATCACAGATAACTTACCAATCAAACTCAAAAGCAATCACTTTTACTAAATTAATTTTTGACACACAACTGAAAACAGTACAGCTGCTCTATGAATCTAAAACTTGCATTGATTAATTTCGGTTCACTGCGCTTTCCATTCAGACATCCAGCACCAAATGTTTGATTATTAATATTAAATATGTTTAAATAAAAAATGTTTGATTGACGAGGTCAAGTGACATGGTTCATACAGATTTCTGAACCTTTTCTTCAAGGACTTTTCAAGGACTTTTCAAGGACTTTTCAAGGACTTTTCAAGGACAATCCAAACTTTTCAAGGACTTGTTTTCTACAAAAATTCATGTTCACACATTTATAATGACCTCAAAATTCTATGCAATTTAGACCCAATCTTAGACCCTTTCTTTGACTTGTTTGCACAATGAATCATTCAGTGCTGCTCTAATGGTCTCATTGGAGACAAAAATGAGGCTGACGTCTTAGTATCGGTCAAACATCCAAGGAGGTTTCAGCAAAATTCAAGGAAATGGTAAAAATTCAAGGTCTTTTCAAGGACAAAACCTAATCAAAATACAAGGACTTTTCGAGGCCCATGCAAACCATGCATGAAAATTTCATGCAATACAACTCTCAAGAATACTGCACTTACATGTATACATGTACATGCAAACTGTACACACCTTTTCATGGAGGAAAACATAGAATGACATCAAAGTAAGAAACCTGAAATATGCAGGCATCTTAAATCCTTCATCACCATCCTGCAAAAAAATTGATAATAAACAACCATTAGTTTTCACTGACACACGTCACTCAAATTTTTTCCCCACCTTAGTTTGTAGTGATCATATTACCTTTGGGTCTATTCTTTAAAAAAGTATGAAAGCTAAATAGCCTCTCCCAAACTTCTAACTTCAAATACTTAATTTAAAAAACCTTCTTAACTACTAATTAAGATATGTATATAATTATATATATATATTTATAACTATGGTATTTATTGGCTTTTAAGATTCATGGCTTCAAACCTCGTACCCCACAAGTTCTGCATATTCTAGAGATGGGTTGCAAACTTATGGAGGAGCACAGATTCAATGTAGGCTCTGTCAGGCCCTTGCTAGATCCAAACCTTTATTTACACCTGTATTATGCAGTAGTCATTTCCAACAATACCCATTCCATCCACCCCCTCTCCCTGGAACATGATAGGGCATTTGCATACTTTGAGATCCCGTGAGTGGGGCATTTATAATTTTATATCGGCCCCGGGTCGAGTATTATTCTACCCTGGGGCAGTATGGTGGGGCATTAAATGACACTGCCAAAGAGAACTCGATGCCATATTTTGGATTATGTGCACAAGACATGTATATACATGTACATGTATATAAATTATACGATATAGAGCCCTGGGAATGACATTGACCTAACTTTTCCTTCGCACTTGCAACAAACCTGACATTTATTAAAATGGAAGTGTTTATTGGAAAATTGAAGACTGTATGGCTAACTAGCTTGTCCAGCAATTACGGGATAGAAAAACTGTTGGACACATTTAAAGTGCATATACCGGGTATGAGCCCAAATGTTTTATCATTAAAATCGATTCTCCATCAAGTAAATAGATGAATGTTTAATATTTTTTTAACTTGAGTGTGGCGTCTATGAGTTATAGAGGTTTCTATTTCCAATATGCTAATTATGTGACGACATGTGAGGCCAACAAAAGGTCACTTCTTTCTCCTTGTGAATGAAACTATTTCTGATTTATACAAAATATTTGGTAAAATCACTGACATAAGGCAGTATATTTCTGCCAGCACATTTTTGTATTAATAATAAATGATCATGAGTCCTCACATGTCGTAACATAATTAGCATATCGTAAATAGAAACCTCTATAACTCATAGACGCAGCACTCAAATTAAGAAATATTTTATAATTCAACTATTTACTCGATGGAGAATTGATTTTAATGATAAAAAATTGGGCTCATACAGTATGAACTTTAAAGAAACGTTCTGAACAATATGTTTTCCCATTAATATTTGTTTTGAACTGCTTGTTTGAAGAAGAAAAACATTAATTTATATGGATAAATGTATATTAAATGACTGTGTAACTTCAGAGACCTTCATGCATGTAGCTGCAAATTAAAGCTTTAATCCCATGTAGAACTTTGATCTCCTTTTTTTAGCATGGTAATTATTAAAGAATATTTATTTAACTAAACTATTTGTACACTTAAAATAATAACACATTTATTACAGTTGTCTTCCCCTTTCGCCAACCTTTGCTGCTTGTAGATTGTCCCAACATTCAAAGAAGTATTTTGCAAAAGCATCCTTTGTTAAGGAGTTGCCATCTATTCTTATTCTCTCTCTCACTTCGATAAGATGAGGTGAACTGCAAAGAAAGGGAAGTGCAGTTTTAAAAAGGGATGATTTCCTTAATATGCTTTCTCAACTAGCAAAGTGAATCATTATAAAATACTGACAATGACAAATTTACGATGCTGAAGCCAAGTATAAAATGGTGCACTACATGTATATGTACATTTGTACATTATAAGCTGCAAAGTCCTAAAACATTTGGTGCATTCTAGATACATGTAAGTATTGAATAATAGTAAGTATTGAATAATGTTGCCCCATCTCAGATCATGTAACAGCTCTCCAGAGGATTCAATGCTTTGTTTACAAATTCTAGAAATTCATACATTTCTTGTGATAGAGAAACACACAAAAAAAACCTTTACTTTATGGTAAAGGCAGGTGATCTAAAATGGGACAACAAGGAGGCAGGTTGATTTGTATCAAATCAAAAGATAAAGATTCAGAAAACTAAAAAATTAAATCTCACTTTTCATTGTCTTTAAAACAGTACATGACTTTTGTACAGTACTTCTTAATGTGCAAACAAAAACTGTTTAATAGGACATCTAGCTACACATTATGTAGTAACATACTGTAAACTTAAAAACAAAATTATGTTAAAGCATTGGACTGAGTACAATAGCTTTATATCGTAGAACCAAGCAAAGTAATGACTAAATGCGAGGTTCTTCTGATCTTGTTCTATATAATGTATATTCATTTGGTCACTTTGGTAGGTTACAAGTCAACTCTCATTGAACAAATCTGTCTCTTATAGCTTACAATTTGGGTTATATTTAATACTAGTATACCTAATAGTAGTGAATGCTGCCACTCAGTTAAGGAAATGTATTAGAAGAAAACCTACAATAACTCTTTGGCAGGAATATTTTTTTACTGGGTAACAAAAAAAATAATGTTAAAGTGTGATGTGTGTTAGATGAATCTAGTATGTAGCTATATTTATATGGGGCTATCTTGCCTGAAGCCTGTTTGAGCTGTGGCGTGTTTTCTCAAAAGTTGTCCCGATATATTTTCAGTTTGTCTCGATATATCAATAATTTCCCAGTAAATATCCTAGATCTACCAATTCCCAACATTTTCTTAGGATGCCCAACAAAGAAAATGCTGTTCTCTGGAAACAGGCATGCATGAAATATATTGGAGTCTGATGAAGCATGAACACCAGAAATCAACTGTTATTGACATTAATAACGCTAATGTGTGTTTTGAACCCCGCTGTCACTTTTCAAATGATTGTAACTTTATATTGTAAGTTTATATTGATTTGATTTTATCAAAGGTAATAGAAGAACAATTATTTGTTGCTAATCACATTGATAAGAGGAGAGATCTTGCTCTTTCAAAAATAGTCATTATGACTCCACCCCAAAAAGCAGTAAAAAAAAAAATATCATGCATAACATTTCTGTGTCCTTGCACATGACCAAAATGCACTTTGTTTGATCTGTGTATATCATTTCTGTGTCCTTGTGCAAGACCACAATGCACTGCACAGGCAAGGTGTAAAAAAAAAGGGCTCAACTACACAAATTAGTACTGCTGACTTGCTCACTCGCTTCAGGCTCACTTGCTGCAGCAGCAAATAGATAAATTCAAACTCTAAAAGTGTTATATCAGGTAGTTATAAAATAAAGTGGTACGTGTTTACAACATTCATATATGGCTTTTGCATGTTTTAGGAGTGGTTTCTCAAATTAAACTAAATGTGGGATGTGGTACACTGTACATTTATGTGTGTTTACATCCTAGAATAATTACAAGCATAATTTTTACATATTGATCTAATTCTGAAAAAGCCTAAATTCCCAAGATAGAGTTGATTGCTCTTTGAAATTGTCCATCCTAGCAAAAGTTTGACTATAACTTTATATCTCCACATATACATGTAGTGACAATTGTCATCAACTTTCTGATTTCCCAAAGGATTTATAGTTATTGGAGGATTAGACAATATAATATGGTATACAATGGCTAATTACGCAATAGAATGAAAGTAAACCACAATTCTCAGCATGTTGAAATGAACGAACCTCAAACGTCTCCATGGGGGCCCATCAACTCTTTATTGTGCCAACACCTTTTGGACTCAAACTGGTCAAGTTTTAAGTAAATACAATACAAAGAAATCTTACAACAACAACAATAAAACACAATCAATGTTTACATCGCTGTCTAGTATGTAGCAGCAAAAGCAAATTTCATCATCAATATCTTGTATTATCTTACAATTTTTGTTTTCTCAAACATTACTAAAGTTGTTCCTCTTCTATTCTCTTTGGAAACGTAAATATTCTAACAAAACAATATCAAGTTAAATGTTCACTGACCTCAGTTTGTATACATTGGTCAGAATTAGAAATGTTTTCCACATTTGCACAAGTCGCTTACAATTATCGCAACGTGACTACCACTACTGTAGAGACTTCAGCTAGCTTGTTTTTCTGCTTTTTCTTCGCCATGTGACTGGTCATGTGACGATATTGACACAACGACTGCTCTGATTAGTTCTTTGTAAAACAATCACATTCTGCTAATGGAAAATAGGATTAGAACTGAGACTAGTGCCCAGTCCTACACAAAGCTGTGGAAAGAACACCTTGTTGTTTTTATAATTAAATATATACTCGTTCGTTTGCTCGAAGAAAACAAAGAATATCTTGATTGTTTTGTAAGGTAAACAACCTAAAAATAGTATAATTAGTGATCAGAAGTCTTAGTAATTTGTAGTAACACTTGTTTTTATTAAAATTTCCAGGTATTTTTCAGTATTGTGTGGGATTTTGCAGACTTTTAGGAATTGTGCGGGTTTGACCGAATTGTGCATTCCCACACCCCTGCAACTATTCAGAAGGCCTACTAAGATAAGATAAGTTCAATTATTAGGCTGTATACACTGTGCCTAATGCAACTCACAAAGTGCATTTTGTAACATTTTTGATAAACACACCTGAAAAATCCTGTTTTATATCCACATCTTCTTAAGACACTCTCAGTAAATGCACATGTTGACCCCTGTGAAAGGAACAAAGAATCTCACTTACAGACTACAATGCTACAGTATGATTATCTTATGTACATTGTACATGTAGTTTATTTAAGTGCCTTTTCCAAATAAGCTAGATTGTGATATACACATCCCAGGGTAGAATATGTACTCATTATATTTGGTTAGGGTGTTTATTGTATTGTTTAGGGGTTGAAATTGATGCTCCAATATTTTAACAGTTTTTAAACAAAAAGCCCCGAGTTAAAAAAATATATTGTACTTACATTGTACTTGCAATGGCCAGGGAGTGTCAATTAGTCTTAAATTCATCTCTGTGCCAAAAGGTAATGTGAAACCCTGCAGGAAACTATGATGGGCAAGTTGGGCACCATAATTGGAAACACCAGACTATATTTAGGTTTTATAGGGTACCGTAGTGCATTTTATAGGTGAGGTATTTTTGCAGTATTTCCAATGAGCATCCTCAACCTACAGTACATGTATAATATTCACCTCAAAGTCTTTCCCCCCCCCCCCCAAAAAAAAAAAAAAACAGGGGGAGAGCTACACATACAATATGTGCATGTTGGCTTCATTTCCATTTTGTTAAGGACAATATACAATTGTAGCATTTTAGAGGGGAAGCAGCTAGAGTAATTAATTTTGTCATACACATACTGTAGCAATCACCATTGTGGTACCCAAGTTGATTTTGTGAGCTATCTACAAATTGTCTTAAATTTACACATAAACTTAGTACATGTACTTGTGAATGTAATTCACATTCAAACACTACCACACCCCAAAGGGAATAAATAAGAGGTCTTCTTTTTTGGTCATTCCATATAAAACTGAAACCATTATACCACCCCAGGTTGGGAATCTTGCCAATATCTTGGCTAAATATGTATGGTCATGCAAGATCTTACAATATTCTAGCAACCTGGGACAGTACAGTACCGGCCGAAAGTATGTTAACCTTTACACACGCGATACACGTGTGTAGTTTGCGTGTAGTAAATTAATTGACTACATGCATTTGAGTGTAATGCACGCACGTACTACACGAGTGTATTACACTCAACTGCGTGTAGTTTTTCTTTGTTATTCAGTTATTGTTCAAATTCAAGTTTGCGTGAAGTTCGAACCGACTTTAAAAATGAAGTCGTCTCTTATTCAACAACATCGTTTCTAACGCTTCAAAATAAACTTCGAGAATCAAGAAAATAAAAACAATTCAAGACTCACCCGCTATTAATAACTTTACCCTGCGAGCAGAGGTTTCTACACGAAAGGCAAAGAGATGAGAAACTTCTGCTCGCAGCGTAAAATAACTTATACTTGAAGCCACCATCTTGTCTCAGGTTATTCAATGGCGTGCACTAAACGTTTATTTTCATTTCACACTTCGAGCTAATACTTGCAGCAAAATTTAAGGGAAATACATATTCATTTGGTGAAACGCCATACGGGATTCTCAAACATTGATCCGAAAAACTTTAATTGCTATTTGAATCATAATCGGCTGCAAAGGGAACAGCTGAAATGAAAAACCCTAATAAGCCAAACGTACATGTATGTGTAGAAAGTTAGAGTCCTTCACTTCTAAAGATGCAGCAGTAGCGGTTCAAACTGCGAACTCTTTCAAAAAAACAAAAAACACCCGGTCGATCTAAGCAATTTAATCGAAGATAAACCGGGCATAAAATTATAGGAGGAAGATGTCCTGATGTGAACATTGAATTTTTGTTTTGATCGTAATTTGTACCGAGAACCGCGCAAAATGAAAATTCAAACTCTAGGCGACTGCCGATCGCTTACGAGTGTCAGCAAGCTAACAGCAAATAAAATTTTAGCTTCTGTATATACAGTACAGCTCAAAAAGAATGCACGCGCAAGAACTTCTTTTTGCGGACGCAAGAAGTTGATTATTGCGCTTCTTTTTGCGCTTATAATTAATTATCAACCGCAAGAAGTTAGACCCGCAAGAACTTCTTAAACGCAAGAAGTTAGAACCGCAAGAACTTCAACCGCAAGAAGTTCAACTTAATTCAAACGGGTTGAAACTCTCTTACTTATTAACGCGAAGTCGTCCCTTCGACTGGAAAGAAACAATTAAGTTACATTTTGCAGACTGAGGTTCACGTTCTGCGGAAAACATCAAATTAAAGTACTAAAGAAATATATTAGAACAACAAACACAAACTATGCAGCAAATTTATCGCATTTTGGAAGTGAAATTTCACATCTTAAATCCAAGTGCAACTTTTCGCTAATACTGCTGTTGAATAATAGCTTGGTTGATTATATGAGAAATGGCCCTAATAAGAGACGTTGTGTTCTTTATTGAATCCCACCGCCGCTCATGTGTTCAGCTGACTATTAAATAAGACAAACACTTCAGAAATATTAAACGTAAAAACTCCGAGACAAGCAGCCCAAAATATGTTCGCCTTTCACACTTCTTTATAATATTTATCACCGCCGTTTGTGTATATCGGCGAAAGCACTTACCTCCTTGCTGCTTCACAGCTCGCTTATAACGCATCCTCCCATATATTCTGATAACCTTACTGAAAATCGTTACTTAAAATGTAATATGGAAGCCTGAGCTTTCGGCACAAAATAATAACAAACAACGGCCGCTCGATCGCTTCACATTGTCAGTTCCCGTTATAAATACCGGTGTTGCGAGGCCAGCTTTATAATTTGCCGTGCAAAGCATAACATCAAATAAACTTTAGCGTCTGTACATGTAGTTTCACATTTATAGCACATCCCTGTGTTGCTCAAGGTTTCGGCTCAAATCATTGCAAATGTTCGCAGTCCTAATATAAGGCATATTTTCGAAATTAAAATCTCAAGTTCTTCCCGTCTGAATTTCTCCACGTGCAAATCAGTCAGGCGTGAACGTGTCAGTCTGAGTTCATCGCTGCACTTTCTGAAGCCAAGTTGGCAATGAAACCGTGTAAAACTATACTCTTAGTCTTACCAGAAAACTTCTACTGGGAAAGTGGAATCCTTTTGAACTAAATGCGCCTTAATTCGTAGAATAGTGAGTGACTGTCTTCCCAAAATTTTACAGGTCAAAAAGAAGTGGTAATTTGCATATTGCGATCGACTCAACAATAATCGCTAAACGCGCAAATCAAAGCAGTTGGATCGAACTGCAAAACCTGGAAACCTGGCAAAACGAAAGAAACAGTTAATAAACACTACCATAAACGAATCAAAGCAAATTGTTAAATACATCTATGTCTTTCAAAATAAGTTTTTCAAAAATATTACCGAAAGTCTTTCTAAATAAATTTGCCGTATACACTTGTAAACAAACCACGATCGAGCGTGCATTGTACTCGCGTTTCGAAGTTTGGACTTGAAACTTTTTGTATTGTTTAACTTTGTGCGTGGTCTTGCAGTTGAGCCGCAAAAAGCGGATTATCCACTCTTTACTTCTTGCGCGTTCTTGCGGCTGAGCCGCAAAAAGCGGGCTATCAACTTCTTAAACTTCTTGCGTGTTCTTGCGGGTGAGCCGCAAAAAGCGGGTTATTAACTTCTTGCGGGTTCTTGCGGCGCAAGAAGTTCTTGCGGGACTTCTTGCGGGTGCATTCTTTTTGAGCTGTACTGTACATGATTGTATATACAGTAGTTTCACATTTATGGTTAGCCGAAATCACTGCAAATGTTTGTGGGTCCTGCTTTTCGAAATTAAAATTTCAAGTTCTTGGTGTCTGAATTTCAGCATGTGCAATCAGTCAGGCTTGAACATGTCAGTCTGATTTTTGACAGGTCTGTCAAATCGTTATATTAAACTTTCTGAGTTTTGAAGCCATTTATTGTTTATGAATGTGTGAAAAAACTTCAACATTCTTTTTTTCAAAATTATTAAATGTCTTCTCAAAACTTTGAAGGTCCACCGCACATTGTCAAATGCACATTATTTATACTGCTGTCAACGAGAAAGGGATAATTAGCATACTAGTCTTTATTTGGAAGTTATATAAACACACACGCAATCAAATAAAACTGAAACGACAGCACATCGAAGTGTCTTTAGTTTGTAGTTTGCTCATAGAAGGCTTGGTATAATTATAACGTGTTACAAGATACAATGATACAGAGATACCAAGATACAGTGATATGGTGATACAGTGATACCAAGATAAAGTGATACAGTGATACAAATTTCTCAAATTTCACTTTTTAAGCGGACGCTAAATACAGGTTTTACTGCATTTAATGAGAACCTCTATTAAGCGTAGACCCTGCAGTATGAAACGGACTGTTGTCTGGGTCACTTGAGCTCTTGCAGCCGTGGTGTGATGGTAATTTGTGCATTAACGATCTTTGAGCATGACTGCTTTGTCTTACTATTTTGTTATTTAATTTTAACTTTGGAACATTTTAACATTGAACCACTTTATTGCCCTTGTCGAAGAAACGTTTTTGCAACACAAATACGAAATTAAAGCTGAAAGCTTTATTCTCATTGACAATAGAGTACCGAAGTGTGACGTCACAAATTTGCAAAATTTAGATGTAGAATGTTTGGACCACTGATTCAGAAAGAGCAATATAAAAGAACATTACATACCAAAAATGAGGTGTATACGATGAAAAGCAGCTGAGATATGGGCATTGGAATATATACTTTTCTTTAACAAATCACTGTATTTTTGTACTGGTTCATAAACTTAGGAACCAGGACAAAAATACATTGTTTTGTTAAAGAATATTATATATTCCAATGCCCATATCTCGGCCGCTTTTCATCTTATTCACCTCATTTTTGCTATGTAATGTTCTTTTATCGTGTTCTTTCTGCAACTGTGGTCAAATGTTGTTAAAGGGAAATTTTTTTATTTATGACGTCATCACTTCGGTACTTTATTAGACATATGAGAACGTTCGTGACGTCTGTTTTCTCAATCACAGCTTTCGTATAAATATAACCCGAGTATCAGGCTCGCAAGAAGGGAAGACGGGTCTCTCAAGAAAGGAAGACGGGGTAGAGAAAAGAAGAGAGCCTCACACAGATCCATAGAAAAGGTTTTCCGCATTTGAATCAATGAAATTTATTTGCGGTTTTCGGAGATTGACATAACTGTCAACACGTCAGCCTCGGCAATTTATAGTTTTGAAATGTCGACCGGATTTTATATAAAAGTTTTTCGATCTCTGTAAAGAAAATTTAAGACCTTAGTATGGTACTTGTATTTCATCTGTTTCTTTGTTTTGTGCTACGACTAATTATTAACATAATTCTGCTGCTCCTGCAATTCTCTCGAAGCTTTTGAGCGACATTCGCTTGCTGCAAGCCAAGAAACTTGCTGTGTTTTTATCAGCTTCAGTGGACTGACGGCAACAATGACGGTGACGATCAGTTTGTTTCTCCTGTTGTTCGGTCTCCAGAACTGTGAGAAGATCTTGGGAAACAACTGGTAAAATTCCCGCCGGACATCCTTTCTTTCGAGAAGCAAGCCTTCAAGACAACGTTTTTGTGCAGACTAAAACTAATAAAGCGCCTTCCAATGCTCTTATGAAATCCATTTCATTCGTTATTACAAGAGATATTTCAGATACCAAATCGTTGTTCGCTAGCTAGCATAGTGTTCAAAGTAAGCTCGCGCGGAGCTGGCATTTTCTCATCCGGTATTGAGTCTCTTTTTATCCAATCGGCGCAACATCCATGGATTTGTGTCAGGCCCATTTCTTTCTTTTCCTCTCCCCCACCTCCCCCCTCCCCCTCCTAAAAAAAAAGTGCCTGATACTCAGGTAATAAACAATCGGCTCCTGGCTGGCTAGTGACAATCGACCAGAATGCCGAGAAATTGTGCAGACAGTTAGTTCCACTGTAGGTGCTTGTAAGCGGGCTCATCGTTTGAAATAATATGTTAGTCCATCCAAGACAGTGCCACTGCACATGTCGACATCCACGCGGACCACAATCGGTTTAACAGTAACAAATAACTGGAAGTAACAATAATGGAGAAATGGATACGTGATAGAAGCTAAAAGCGTCAAGTAGTATATGTGGAGTTAAAATGATACCACTTTTTTTGTGAACGTAGTGGAGGCCTTCGTTCAGACCTCAGGCCTCCCCTACGTTAACAAAAAAGTGGCATCGATTTTCCTCCACATATACTACTGGAAGCATAATTGGTTGAAATGCTGTCTTACAGCGATAACATTCTTTGATCTATTTATCCATTTTTTGATTTCTTAGACCGTGAACAAGAAGAAAAATAAGGCTTGAAATGTTGTCATTTTTCCATTCGTTGCCAACATTATTGCATTTCGATATCCATATTAGAGAAAGCCGCACATGTATGGTATGTCGACACCGATTGTGTGTTGCTTCGCCCCGCGACATAGAAGATGGTCACCCTAGAAGAACTACGTACTCAAGCGAAGCAATTCGGGTTGCGAGGTACTTCTAGGTTCGACAAAACCAAGCTCGCCCAGGCAATAGCTGAGGCTCGCGCTCTCGAATGGGAGAATAGGATCGAACGAGCCGATCGAACAGGTAGGTTTCCAGCTCTTCGTGGCGATCCTGAAAATCCCCATAAAAGAGCTCAACGCGCGCGGGAAACCAAACAGTTGAATGAGGAGATCACAGCAAGTCTAAGGGCAAAAGCTGACGAAGAGAGGTCTATAGAAAACCCTCGAAGCCGCTTGCCCCACAAACGGCGAGCCTTCCGACGGTTCCTGCAAGAGCCTCGTAGTGAGCCACTTCCACGGAGTCTAGCTCGAGAGGCCGATGCTATTCTCGATGAGAGAGATGGAATGCTCGAGGGAGTGGAGATAGGCCGCCGTACTATCCAGTGGCGCTTCTTCCAAGGTGTGGCAGGAGATTTGACCCCTAGGATCATGGAAAAGTTAGTTGCAAAGGTAACCACCAGCTTCTACCTGCGCTACGGCTACACCTATCGCATTCGCAATGTCAACGACGGACGTGTGATGCTATTCTCCAAGACTGTCCCCAGTTCTCCATGGTTGAATGTCCTAGGCAATGCAGAGGAGTGGATCAATAGCAAGGAGACAGCTCGATTGAATCCCGACAACATCAATCGACCAAATACCCAATGGGCCTTCGTGCGTTGGATCTACGTGGATGTCAAAGTCGTGATCGATCGTCAGCCTCTGTTGGGAACGGGTCCACTGCCCCAATGGCTTCGCCAGAAAAAAGGAATGATTGCCCTTGATCGATATGGCGACAACTTATGTCTTTGGCGCTGCCTTGCCATGTATGAAGGAGCAAGAGTAGATAGGTGTTGCGTCAAGGCTCGAAAACTTGCCCAGGACTTCTATCGCCTGACAGCGCCCACGCAAGACGTTCCCAGAACTTCCTTAGACCAGCTGGAGGAAGTCGAGTTTCACTTTGGAATCGGTATTCGGGTGTACGAACCTACGGAGGATGGCGCTTGGCATCTGACGCGACATGCAGCTCACTACAAGCATACGATGACGATTGGGATATACGACGGACATGCCTTCTATATCAAGGACGTCAAAAAGCTAGGGCACATCTACGTATGCAATGCTAGTAAGCAACGGTTCACAAATGCCTCGAACCTTCAACGCCACGCAGATCGTTGTAGTCGTGGCGAAACGAAGATTGTTTGCCCTGGAAAAGTAATTACAGTACCTCAGACGGCATACGAAAAAGCCTTCTGGCCAGAGAGCGATTCTAACAAAGCCAGCAAAGCCGCTCTACGCTGGTTGAAACGCGAAGCCGAAGGGATTGGGCAACACATCCATCACGCAGCTTGTGGACATGGTGGAGAGCATTGGCTCGAAGGAGCAGCGGTTGATGGCTACGAACCTCTTTCGAAAACCATTTTCCAATTCCATGGATGCTACTTCCACGGCTGCCCAAAATGCTTCCCTCAAGAGAGATGTCTGTATCGTAAGACCTGCAAAAGAACGGAGAGTCTACGTGAGGCAGGTTACGTAGTAGTGGAGGCTTGGGGTTGCTCTACGAAGAAGACGAACGAACCGGTTCCAACGCCAACGCAAACCGCCTACCCACACGCCATAGTGTACGACTTTGAAGCCTACCTCGATAGAACGAAAGGTCGACAACCAACGGACCGATTGAGCATCGAAAACGTTCACGTTCCTATATCAGTATCAATTGCCGACACGTACGATCGAACACCAACCCATCTCTGTCGACGTGATCCAAAGGAACTCATAGCTGCCTTCATTGAAGAACTCCAGCGAAGAGCGCAGAACATCCAAGAAGTCGTTGCGGAACGGTTCTGCTCCAAGACACCTGAATTCTCCTTCGACACACTATCGAAGGAACAACGGATGAGAATCGACGAATGGGTCAACCAAGTTCCTGTTCTAGGCTTCAACTCTGGCAGGTACGATTTGAATTTGATCAGAAACTATTTCGTAGAATCTATTGCCGATACATGCAAGAAAGTCAGAGTAGCGAAGAAAGCCAATTCCACTATGTTTCTCTTGACTCCCGATTTCCGTTTCCTCGATGTGATAAACTACCTTGGACCTGGAATTTCCTATGAACGTTGGATCGCTGCCTATGGATGTGAATCGCAAAAGAGTTTCTTCCCATATGAGTGGTTCGACTCTCCCGACAAGTTGGATCACGTTGGATTACCAGATTATCGAGAGTGGGGTTCAAAGTTGAAAAGAGAACACCTACTATCTAGATCAGAGTTTGAAGATTGCGAGTGCACCTTTCACGACAAAGGAATGGAGACCTTCGCAGATTGGCTACGATACTACAACGACCTAGACGTAGTCCCATTCCTAGAGGCACTCGAAAAGATGCGAGATTTCTACCACGAGAAGGGAGTAGACATGCTGAAAGACGCAGTGTCCATCCCAGGAGTCTCGCTACAGTTCCTGCTTCGAGGTAGTGTAGAACGGGGAGCCGAGATGTACGCTCCAGGTGAGGAAGCCTACCACATGCTGAAAGGCGCTGTCGTGGGAGGTCCAAGCATAGTGTTCACTAGACGCCACGAAGCGGGAGTGACTAGGATTCGCAGTCATCAGGGAGGAACTAAAATTTGTCGTAAGATTCTTGGATACGATGCCAATGCCCTATATCTTTCTACTATGGCTCTAGAAATGCCTTGTGGAAAAGAAGAGGTCGTTCACTATGATGAGCCAGATCTAGCCGTTGAAGACTTCGTCGAATGTCTACGAAACGATGCATGGTTTGGCTACGCGGAGGTAGACATCGAGATACCAAAAGAATTGTGGACGAAATTTGAGGAGATGCCCCCCTTCTTCTACAACAAGAAAATCCCCAAGGAAGCAATTCCTCCACAAATGTTGGCCTACCTCGCAAGGACGGGTAGAAAGCTCAGCGAGGAAAAGAAGCTAGTTGGGAGTCTCTCTGGAAAGAGGTTGCTACTCTACGAACCCCTACTACGTTGGTATCTCGATCATGGCGCGATCGTAACTGCTGTCTACCGTACGATAGACTACTTACCCGAAGAAATCTTCGAATGGTTCGTTACCCAAGTCACTGAAGCGCGAAGAACAGGAGATGCAGACAAAAGTAAAACTTTGCTGGCAGACGTGTTTAAGCTACTCGGCAATAGCGCCTACGGAAAGATGATCGAAGATTTGGAGCAACAAACTAATGTCGCCTATACCAAGGATGAGAAAGTTGTGGACAAAGCATTGCGAAGTGTTTGGTTCGAAGATCTGGAAGAGGTTGGTGAGGCATACGAACTCGAGAGTAGAAAGGCCCAGATCCGAATCAAACGCCCTTTCCAAGTAGGTATCGCGGTATATCAGCTTGCCAAACTTCGCATGCTCGAGTTCTACTACGACTTCCTTGATAAGTACGTCGATCGCAAGGATTTCGAATACATACAGATGGATACGGACAGCGCGTACGTTGCCATCTCTGGAAACAGCCTCGACGAAGTTGTAAGATCAGACCTACAAGAGGATTTCGCAGCCCACAGAAAGGAATGGCTAGCTTGGGACAAATGGAGCAGTCGTACGCCAGGACTCTTCAAACTCGAATTCGAAGGTCAACGCGCTATTGCCCTATGTTCTAAAGCTTGGTATGTCGATGTGGGTGGCAGCAGGAAATATTCCACCAAAGGTATGTCTAGACGGCACAACGACGTTTCGTGGGCTCGATTCGAAGCAGCACTCCAGGGTAGTATTGACATGGCGGAAAACCGAGGCTTCCGTCTAGTGTCGGAAGGTATGGCAACCTACGAACAGCAGAAACTTGGGCTATCGGCTTACTACGACAAAAGACGCGTTCTTCCCGATGGAATCCACACCGAGCCAATAGAGTATGCTGTCTAGCGCTTGGATACGAACAGAACATCTTTCGGTGGTAGTTCCGTATCCCTAGGAACGACTTGTAGCTCTTCACGAACGAATCCACGTTTGGGTGCGTCCTTCTCCCCTTCTCGCTTCGCAAGGTAGTACAGCACAGGCTGTCCCGAAGATACTACACTTCGCGAAATGGTGTATATCTGTAAACTCCACACAGGATCAGTAGCTCTACGTTTTTCACCTCCTTCCAATTCTCCTGGGGCGTAGAGATATCGAACTAAGACGTCGAATGGTAGGCGCTCTTCTCTCAAACCAACAGTGCGTGAATATGTAGGAGTCTTTAGATCTACTTGTTGCGTCACTACAGAATTTGAAGGCTCCTTTCCTGTAAGTCGAGTCACCTCACCATTCAGGGCTTTGATAACCATTGGTAAACGAACTACCCATTCTCTACTACGCGCCTCTGAGCCTTCCGAAGTAAGTACCATCTCTTGTGCATATTGGTATCCAAACAATCTCTCAGCTAGCGTTCTATTCGCTCGTTCGACGAAGCCTTGCGCTCTATGATTACCAGCCTCGCCTCGTTGAACTTTCGTACCATGTAGTTCTAGCGTTTCAGACATACGTCCCATGAATTCTCTACCAGGATCTACTTGCAACGTCTTTGGCCATTCGAGTGGACTACGTTTGTAGATTCGTTCGAATGCCGCAGAAACTTCACCACTATCTTTCGAAGCTAAAGGTTCGGCTTCTTTGTATCGAGAAGCCACATCGATTACCACCAATGCGTACTTGTATAGCTTCCGTCCACGCCCAGGTCGATCGTGTGGTAAGAATATCAAATCAGCTTGGTGGACTTCGTTAGGTTTCGATACGGTCCAATGTGGTCGTGGTACATATCGTGGTGGTGGTAAATAAATTTGCCATAGTGCTTGCTTCTCTAACCAACTCTTAGCCGTGTCTTCCGATACCTTTGCTGCCGCCGATAGTTTACCAATTGCGGAGTAACCTTTCCAATATCCTTCAGGGCCATAGAAGATAGCATCCATTACGTATAGCGTTAACAACGAGGCTTTAATATGTATAGTCCTTATCGTTAAAAAATGAAAAAAAAAAAGAATAAAGACCCATCGGTCCTTATTCCTTTTTTTTTTTTTTTTTTTTTCTTTCTACATCTCCCTATTCGTATACGTCCTCGAGGGTGGCCCGAGTCTTCGTTGGAAGCGGTTGTGTTACGACTAGGACGGCGGCGTCGAGTAGGTACGATATTCCCAATCCACTTGTGCAGACGCTACTAGCGTCGCAAACGCCATCGTGTATGGAACCTGGCAATATCATATTACTTATGTTTCCAATGTTGACTTGGTTTGAATTCGAGTCTACGAGAGCTTCGTAAGAAGTGCGGCTTCCTACGTAGAACGGCCGACTCTTGTCGAAGAATAGACAATTAGGCACGCCCGTCTGCACGTTGCATTTCATGCGCAGCCTAGCAATGGGATTGCTCAATGCGCGTCCGGCGTTCTTGGAGGCTTCCATGGAGATAGTTCGTTGAACCAGTGTATGGATCTTAGTGTTGGAGACAACGAGAGCTCCTTCGGCTGGTGCCGTACGGCGACGCAGATTGCGTGCACAAATCTTTCCACTTGTGAGGCATGCCTCAACCTCGTTTTCAAACGCCGAGTCCAACTCTTGGATCACTTTGAAGAGGGTACTCAATTTGTCTGGACTTGGAAGTTCGGGGTTTCCATCCTTGTCGGTCTTCAAGGTGATTCCATCCATTTGAGTCAATACTGGGACGCTCCACTTTTGAACTTGTAGGCAGGGATTGCGATCGCGCTTCTTGTACTTATCCTTTTGTCCCGATGCGAGGTTCAATCGGGCAAGGTCTCCTTGCTCATGTGGACATATTTGACCAACATGTTTTTCGTCTTTGAAGCGAAAGATTGCTGGACGTTGTCCTTCCCCAAGATCGAAGTAGACTGGGATGTATTTACATCCGTTTGGACCACTTCGAGGATTGTCCCAGTCAAACACAATCGTTCCCTTCTTTCTCTGTTCGAAGGCTTCGAGGATGTCTTCTGCGTTGAACACAGAGGATTTGTTTGCCGTCGCCGCGTTAGCTGCCGCAGTATTAGCTGCCGTAGCGTTATCTGCCGTGGTATTGGCATCGTTGGTTGAGATGGCATCATTGGTTGAGGGGGCATCGTTGGTTGAGGGGGCATCGTTGGTTGCATTGGAAACTTGGCTAGCCATCGTCTTTGATATATATACATGTGGCTTTATCTAATAGGGTTGTTGGATTCGTTTTTTTTTTACAACCTCGTTGTGGTGGTCTTCTTTCAGCTTTTCCTCGGAATTAGTCTTGTGATTTTTAAAGCAACCGACTAGCAACGTATCCTATAGCAAACGTCCCACCACCTACGATTGCCAATTCCGTAGTTCTCTGCGAACTCGAAGGTCCATAGTAGTCGGAAAAGTGAGGCTTCTTCATGTCCTGTGGACGTATGCGGTGCAGCCCCACGTGTACTGTATTGTATAGCACAAGGGCGCGGTCCGTATTGGTTAGATCCTCGTCAGCGTAGTATTTCGTACGTTCCCGCTCTTTAACCCACTTGGATAGTTCTTCTTGGTGTTTTTCGTAAGTAGCCATGTCATCCTTGTATTTCTCAAGGGCTCTATCGTGCCTTTTGATCTCTATATTAGTCTCCTCTGGGTCCCTTCCAGAAATATATCGGTCGAGGTATTTAGCACCAAGGCTTGCCGCCGCAAAGGCGATCGCTGCGATGATCGTTACCATCGTTTACAAATCGGTGGGTATGATCTTTTGGTCTTCGAGATACTTTTTGGCGGCAATACTGCCAGCCAATACAGCCGTCCACTTCACGTAATTTAAGACGCTCGATGAAGGGTCGCCAAGCATGGACTCCTTTGTCGCCTTTTTTAAGAACCAACCAATACCAGTTGCTATTCCAGTCAATGTGGCGGCGTGAAATACTGCTTCTACCACTTTGCCTTTTTCTGCCATCGAACGTATCTGTATTGTCGATATGTTCAAATGTTATTTTCCATGGAAGGCAACTTTTTGCTTCTAGCTTCGTGTATTTCTTCGGAATGAGTGTGGGGTGTCGTAGCGTTGCGGTCCTTGTACTGATAGTACAGCCCAACTAACGCGATGCCTATTCCAATTGCTGATAGTGTAGTGTTGGCAGACACTTTATCGTACCAGCTTCCGTCATCCCGAACTTCAGGTGCACTCTCACGACTTAATGCCTCTCTAGCGCGGCGATTACTTTCCGCCAGTGCTTTTCCAGCGGCAATGCGCTTTGGATCTTTGGTCTTTTTTTCAGGCGCAGTCTTCGGCGGATCTGCAGTTATCCGATCTTGTTGTTCCTCCATCGTTCATGTCAGTAGACTTTGAGTCTTTAATAGGTTGACTGCTTGGCGTACTAGATGGAACTACGTGGTCAGCTACATGGAACAAGGCACTAGCTAGAGCCACAAAGCGACCTGCTTTAAGAGACAACAAGGCGGCCACAGCAGATATCTCGTTGCGAACTAGGTGGTCTTCTTGTAGATCTAGGAGAAGTGCTTGTTCGCTGTCTAGTCGGACTACGTACCCAACTGCACGAGTTGCTAGTCGCAGTGCTCCGTCTACTAGACAACCTGTTATTTGCTTTGCTACTACGGCCTGGTACCTACTATGTAAACGTATAACGTCTTTATCAGGCAGTTTAGATATATCTCCTAGAGAAAAGTCCCGACCTAGATATTCTTTTGTTGTGCCCATTGCGGCTAGAATCGAGAGCGCCTCCCTACGATCTTTAACATCCTCTGATTTGGATGGATGTTCCAGTACGACCGGCGGACAAACGACGGCGCACTCACCTAACAGTTCTTTGATTCCTTCATCCATGGTTGAAGTATGCTTTGGGTGCGGGAATCTCTAATACTACCTCGAAAGGATGACGGAGACAGAAACATGTGCGAGCAAACTTGTGGGCCTTGAGCTCCGAGGTCAACATTTTCCTCTCATCCACCTTCAACCCACCACCGTAGTCCTCAAATAGTGCTTTGGCATCAAGAGCTGACGCCGTATGAAAGGCCACGACCACCGCCACGTTTTCTCGAAAAGGTTTGCATATGCTTGTCAACTGTTGAGTTAACACCCAAATAGAAATGCCTATATGACGAGCGGAAAAGGCCATCTCCACGAGCTTATCGGTTCTCAGCTTTACATCCTTCGATGCAGCGCAATCGTCGAGTATCAAAAGAGTATTGGTACCTGCCCAAAAGGTGGAACAAACTCGTAGCGCGGCATTGATGGCATCTTGTGAGGGGCACATCACGAAGAAGTGAGGATCTAGATGGGCGAATCCACGATAGGTAGTGTTGTGGGCATACGTGGGGCATATGAGTACTACGTAGTCAAACTTACCACGAAATGCTCCACGAAGTTGCTCTACGAGAAGGGCCGTTTTTCCACAATTCGTTGGTCCCACTATGAGAGCGTTGAATGGAATTTCAGTTACTAAAGCGTCCATGCTAGTACGATACGTTTTCCAGTGCTCCGTTCAATATCGTGATCTGAGCATCGGCAAGTACGAAGATGTGCATGTTCACGATTCCACTGCCTCCAGTCCTATGGATGCGGATCTGGAGGTTCTTTCCACTGCCGGTTTGATTCAAGCCATTGCCATGGACAACTGGATCATTTACTGTGCGACAATCAACCAGGATGGCGAATTTATTATTGTAGAACTTGATCGGGGTCATAGACGTTTTGCCAGCGCCGAACCATCCATTAGCGGCCTCCCAAAAGTCTGATGGTAGCATGCCTCCAGGAAAGATCCTGTTTGGTCTTCCATTGATATCGATCTCGACCTTCGTGATTCCTGGATAGTCAAACGCCTCGCTGTTTCGTGTGCCGTGGGTATGTTGTGCCACGAAGAGGAGGAGCAGTCCAGTAAAGGACAACCTTGGAACGTCGACTTGCTGGGATATCAGAGTGTCGGACGCTTTGTTGATAGGTACGGTTTTGAAGTGAACAGCGTGCCTGAACAGGAAGACGGCGCCACTGACATATTCGTCTTTCGCTTGCTTGGCGATAATTTCACTCTCAACAACTTCGTACTCTAGCTGGATGTTGCTTAGCTTGTATGTACCTATCTTGGTAGTGTCTGATCCTACCACCACATCCGTAGCAGGTGATAGAGTCAACTCGAGAGAAATGGTGTTGCGAAGAGCGAAGGGATAAAGAGCTCCATGTTGCGTCAGGATGTCCACATCTAGTGGGATTCGGTATTTCGAACCATACACAGTTAGGAGCAAGTTTTCTCCAGTATCCGAAGTGCCTTTGTCACCAGCATTCGAGCGTAGCTTGTTCGTGTTCTCTGTTTGAATACCTTGTCCCACGCGCGCATCTCGCTCTATAGTTGGCAAATAGAGATCGGAATATGTCTGTAGAAGATCTGGTCGTTCAATGTCTTCTATCGTTTCAGCTCCTATTTTGAGAACTCTACGTGAGACCAGACAACGCCCGACATTATCCACCACTCGATTGTTAGCATGTCCACCAGACAACGTAAGGTCAGCCACGAGCGCGAGACTACCTGGAACAAGGACGATGTTTTCCCCTAGTATTGGTATTTTCACATAGAGAGTCTCTCCTGGCTTGGCTTCCGATGGAGTGAAGGTGATTCTATCTACGTTGTGTAGAGCTTTCAATCCCTGAGGTTCTCTGTGCGATTTCGCAGGAACTAACGTCGCCGGAATCATATTGAATATTTAGACATACATAGTTATTGTTCAACATGGCTGAGAATGCAGACTTCGATCCTTTGACTGAGGAAGGTCAAGCCGACATAGAAAAGCTTTCTGCCAAAGAATGGCACGAGCTTGGTCCAGGTAATAATGAAGACCGAAGTACTTGGTGGGATAGAGTTAAGGTCAGAATAGGAGAAAGATCCAAAAGCTTTCGGGATAAGCTTTGGAGTGGACGGCACAAATGGGGGTACAGTCCACATGAGTACATCAAATTGGTGAATCTAGGTGATGAGGGTGCAGTACCAAGCAGCAATACCGCGGAAACATCGTTCACTGATGTGAAATACATATTAACTGAAAAAATCGGTCAACGCGACGAGGCCTGGGAACGCATCCACGCCAAGTATCCAAATGTAGACACTACCAAGTTCACTACTACCTTGGATATGGGAGGCAATGTCGTGGTGCGACTGCGCAAAATTAATGCCAAATTCCACAAGCTTTACGACGCCAAAGGTAATGTTAATGGAAAATTACCTAAGACGCTCACAGACGCTCTAGGGCCTCCCGCAGAGATGCTTGTTAGCGAAGGAGAAGCCGATATCGACCAATTTAAGATAGAAAGAGCTAAGGAAATGAAAAACGTGAAATCATCCAAGCAGGGGTCGACAGAACATACGGCAGCAAAGGAAGAAGTGATGAAAATAGACGACCAAATACAGGAGATTGAGTCAAATATCGAAAAAATCGAAGAGCGTATGTCCATGCGAGACCGCGTGAAGGCCATCTTCAAAAAGTACGGTGTTGGAGTGCTTGGAATTGCGATTGCGACAGGCACCGTGATTGGCGTCGTGGCTTCCATGCTATCTAAGGGGCTTGCTAATGTTGCCAGTGGGGTCGGTAATGCGTTGAAAGGTCTAGGAAAGAAGCTAGGGCAGATTCTACCTGGAATGGTTGGGGCAATTGCTAGCTTTTTGTTTCGCACGGCTGGCGAGGTATTAGGATTCTTAGCGAAGAACATCTGGATGTTGATCGTAGCTGTGGTGGTGATCGTAATAGAGCGATTTAAGTCAGCGAAATAGCATCCATGAGGCTCCCGCCGCCGTGGCAACCATCAGCCCCAAATTGATCTCGTGCTTTGTCACAACGGCATCGGTACTACGAGGTTGCGTTACTTGTGGGATAGGCGGCTTCACCGCAACGACATCTTGATGTGGTAGATCTTTCTTTCGTGAACTACGAGGTTGCGTTACTTGTGGGATAGGCGGCTTCACCGCAACGACATCTTGATGCGGTAGATCTTTCTTTCGTGAACTACCTTCCATACGTGGTGGTTTCGGGGGCTTTTCTTTATGGTTGATATGGTCATTTATTCCAAAGTTGATGTTAGATGTGGATGCTTCTTGTAGTTCGTTGTTATAACCTGGTACGCTCTCATCGTTAATAATCATACGGCTGGGTATTAACAAACAGTCCTTGGCAACTGCCAGGTCGAGACGAACGCGTGTTAGTTGCAGAGCTTTTTGATATCGTAAAAGACTCTTGACCTTCGTTTCCACAATGACCTCTTCCAACTTTACACCACAATCGGCCTGAACATTGAGGGATAAGGTCGTTGTCCCTATGATCGAATTGCGTAAAGAAGCCTGGGATCCTAGAACACAATATACGTAGACCATTGCAGATAAGTTGATTCGGGCTAGTCCGGCCTTTGTCAATCCGTGACTCGTTTGTAGAACGAACCAATTGTGTTGATTCTTTACCACATCGTTACGAAAGAACTGCAAGTGGTGTCGATCCTTTACCATATGGTTGCGAAAGAACTGCAACTTAAGGTCGTGGTTCGTATCGGAAAACTCGCCTAAGCCCGTTGGCCACTTTGCAGTGAATTTGGTGTCGCGTCCCCACGTATCTTCAGCATTCACCAGCTTTCCACCATTGTCGTATCTGTAGGCGTCCCCTAAGCCTCCATTAGCCCCTCGACGAAAGTTAAAATCGCCTTTATCGACTTCAAACTCTATCCTAAGCCTGTCGTATACGACGGAACTCCATGGAACGTTGTTGTTCTTATCGAAAACCGAATCTCTAGGAAGTGGGACACCTAATTCGAAAAGTAATCGCCTGATCGTATAGTACACATGGAAGCGGTAAAAGCTCCTAACATTGTCAATGATTGGTGCATCATCTGAAAGATGGTCGTCGAACGACACTCCACACCCTGCTGTCGCGCACCAAAGGACAAAGCATAGCTGTTGTTGCCAATGCCTCATTGGTTGAGCATCTAACCATATCTGTGCTTGCTTTGCAGTGTAGAAAACTTGGTCCAGCTCTTGAAAGATATCTCGCGGCGTCATCGTGAAGGACTGATCCTTTGCTACGTAGATCTTGAGCTTTCGTAAGATAGGGACTATGTCTTTTGGGTCGTCCCCCCATGGAACGGCTGGAACTGGATACTTTGCTTTTGTCTTTCTGAAGGGAGATGGGAAATCCCCATCCCTAACTATACCCTGCAATGCGTTATCGATGCGTTTTTGAATGGCAGCGGGTAGCTTGGAGACATTATCGCCGTAAACGACATAGCCAGAATCCCCATCTCGAAACCAAATACTCGTCGAATATTTGCCTGGACCGTTTATTTCCGTAGAGGTATAGAACTGGCGAAAATCTGCATGCGGGTATTTTTTCTTGAACTTCGCTAATAGATCGGCATTCAATGTTGCGACCTTTCTACTTTCCGCGTCTTCTCTATCTGTCCGAGCTTGATTCTCTCTCCTAGCTTGATTCTCAGCCTTTGACCGTATATTAGCATTCGGCGTTGGGACCTCCTCCTCTTCGTCTTTCCCTTCGTAATGGTAACTGAAAGGACCTACGGACCTTCTCATATTGAAGCTATACGCATATAAAGTTATACCTTCAATATAAAATGGTGATTTTAAATGTCGCCACCACCTCGACCAATCATACGGTCTACTTCGACGATCCAATTCTTATCAATAATATTTCGCTAGTTGAGGTCACTTTTGAGAATAGCTGGTGGAACCTAGAAACGGAGGCTACGTTCGAGTGGGATACCGGAGGTGTAGGGTTCCCATACAAAATCTATCCGGGGTCTCATAATATACGTACACTCAAGCCCTTCTTCAATGAAGCTACGTCGAATAAAGTCGTAAGCTTTATAAATAGAGGTAGTAAGAGGGATTGGATCCTAAAGGTTCAGAAAACAATCAAGCTCAGTAAGAATCTCTGCGAACTATTGGGTATCGAAGGAAATGAAGATGTGGGGGGAAACGTATCGCTAAAAATTGGACACTACGATCTGGTGATCAAAGATATCAACACAATGTATGTATACTGCGATGTGGTAGATTCCAATTTCTCGCTACTAGAGGGAAAGCGCTCGAATGTACTGGCTAACTTTAAAGTACGAGGCAGCTGGTTTGATGTAAATACGTATTCTACAACGCCCCCACTACCTGTCCGAGCTCTAGGTACAACACGAAACAGCCTTCGTCTGACGATTCGTGATGAGAAAGGCAACGTGGTAGACTTCCGTGGTCGACCCATACGATACGTATTGAAGATTGAGTAAGCCATACGTATAATATGCGATGGCAAGCGATTCGATTCAAACAATTCCAACGGCGCCGATCTATCTCAATCTACGTTCATCTGAAACCGTTTTGTCTGGAGATAGCTTTCGGCTACAAAAAGTATGTGACACACTTGCTGAACTCGAACGGCAGGCAAAGCACTACGAAGTCGTTCGTAAGAAATATGCCCGAGCGCGTGGTATTGTTCACGGGGTTGCTGTGGCCACAGGTAGCTTGAGTGGTGCATTATCCGCTATGGCGTTGGGCTTGACGTTTACGGGGATCGGGATACCTGTGGGTATTTCATTAGGAAGCCTCGGGTTCGTTTGTGCCGTCATTTCGGCCTCGATGTCTATCGCAAGTAAGAAACTTGGCATTCGCGTCTCGAAGCACGAAAAGACCGTTATGTTGGCAAAGGCTAAGGCCAATTCCGTGGAAGTCAAAGTCTCAAAGGCTCTAGCCGATGGTAATATTTCAGAAGCCGAGTTCGGAAGTGTTATCGATGAAAGATCGAAATACGAATCACTCAAGCTCGAAATACGACAAAAAAATAGGCAAGAAAGAGGGTCAAAAAACGTAGAAGAACTTCGCTCGGAGATCCGAAAGGAAATGAGAGCAAAACTTGGCAGTCTAGTGGGATAAGAATCAACATCTCCTATGAAAGAAACCATAACGGAGTCTATTTTAACTTCACTAAGAAAATCGTATAAATTACTGCGCTAAGAACAGATGCTCTTAGTTCGTATAAATTACCGTGTTGTTTTGCAGTTCGTATGCAAATTTCGAACCAACGCGTGAACGGCGCTAATTAACATACGACAGGTGCTTAAGACATAAGTAGAGTATTTTATCATCAAAAATAGTGTCTAGCACACATGGTCTCAAGGTTCTGCGCTAGGTATATGAGTGAAAAGGTGGAGCTGCTCATATACCTGGGGTTCGAATCCTACGGACCATGTGTGGTAGATCGGCTTGTGTGATGGAAAAAGCTCCACCACATCACACAAGTCGTAGCGCGTCTGTCATGTGGCAGAAGTAGGAATAATGTCAATCCTGGGTCGGGTGCATGGGTGAAGCTCAAGGGATCTTAAATGGGACCCACGGGTGCCGGTTGTGTCTCAACCAGTTAGGACAGGATCCAAACAACAGTAGAACAAATACAGTAGAATGAATACAGTAGAACAAATACTGTAGAACGAATACAGTAGAACAAATACCGTCAAAGCCGGGCCCGGCAAATAAATAAAAACCTCTCTAGGAACGAAAAGATGGCAAAGGAAGGAAAAAGGTGAAAGGTTCCTAGAGAGGTTCTGGTGATACCAGTTTTGGTATTTGGTTTTTTTCACTATCGAATCTTTTTCTTCTCATGGTCTTAAACTAAATTCTTAAATGAGTATATATTGGCGGATGTCCTCGTCACGAATCAGCTGTTTTGATTAGAACTCTCCCAAAATATTATCAATTAAACATAAACAGTACGAAGTCATATCACACGATGGCCGAGATAGTAACTTGCGTTTGGTTGATGCGTGGTAAGGACACGAAGTGCGTGAGGAAACCTTCCAAAGTGTCAGAATATTGTGCTCAACACAACTATCAGATACAAAGAGGAGCCATCCCATTCGGTCCATGTTCTAAATGCGGTAGTGGTTGTAGAACTAGTTACGGACTTTGTACAACGTGTGGTGCACGACGACAACGTGAACTTAGTGGGGAGAAACGCAAAATCAAGAATCGCTTCTTGAAAGTATTGGAAGAATTGAAGGACCGTAAGACTCATAAAAACATAGAGGGCTCGCTAAAAGATTTCGCATATCCATGTCGTAAATGCGATCGTGATTGTCGAACTAGCTACAGACTTTGTACAACGTGTAGTGCACCACTACGACGTGAACTTAGTAAAAGAAAATCGCTTCTCGAAAGTACTGGCAGAATTGAAGTACCGTAAGACTCATGGAGACGTAGAGGGCTCGCTAAGGACTTTCGAATGGCAGTAAAAAAAAAGGAAAAAAAATGAAGAGAGACGAAATGACTGTTTCTATTCATTTTTTTTTTTTTGCCTCGTTCATGGTCTACGAAGAGTTTACCGAGGGGACCCATCTTAATCGTGAATCGCTTATTTTTGCCTCGAAGAGTCATTTGCACATTTTACCGAGGGGACCCATCTTAATCGTGAATCGCTTATTTTTGCCTCGAATAGTCATTTGTACATCTTACCACCTCCCACCACTACGACTATACGAACAGAGATCGCTTCAGGAAAGTCTAGCGTAGGAAAGACGACACGACATGGTGTAGTACGAAGAAAAACGCCACATAAGCAAAACGCAAAACTCACGAAGACAACGTGGGACAAGGCGTCGCCATCCTTAGTCGAATTAGGAATGGACAGGAAGCACCACCCGCACAAATCGGTGTCGACATACCATACATGTGCGGCTTTCTCTAATATGGATATCGAAATGCAATAATGTTGGCAACGAATGGAAAAATGACAACATTTCAAGCCTTATTTTTCTTCTTGTTCACGGTCTAAGAAATCAAAAATGGATAAATAGATCAAAGAATGTTATCGCTGTAAGACAGCATTTCAACCAATTATGCTTCCAGTAGTATATGTGGAGGAAAATCGATGCCACTTTTTTGTTAACGTAGGGGAGGCCTGAGGTCTGAACGAAGGCCTCCACTACGTTCACAAAAAAAGTGGTATCATTTTAACTCCACATATACTACTCGTCAATCAACGATTTTCGCTTAGGGAGCCATCACATATGGATTTTTCAACGAGAAACGTCCAGCAAAGTTTCTTTTTCAACCCCCCAACCCCTCCCCAACCCTAAAAAAACATCAGATTGATTTATAGATTTTTTTTTTTCAAAAGTCACACACTACCTCTTCCCATTCATGTCCGCCTTTTTATTCCAACTTAAACAACTTCCTGCACAGGTAGCCCAACCCAAGCTCCTTTCTCTACCTCATTTATAGAAATGTATTTTCAAAAAGAACATTATAATTACCTATAATGAATCAATACAGATAAACCTCGAATGGCGAACCTGAATACCTGGCAGTACCTGAACAGTTTTTTTTCCTCGTATCACCGTATCTTGGTATCTCCGTATCATTGTATCTTGTAACACATTATATACCAAGCCGCTCATAGAAACCGATCTTCACACACTTATGTCACTTATGAATGGTTTCTAAATAACTAGCGCACAAGTTCTAGAAATAAAAGTAGTTCACCAGTACTTTTAATACTTGGAAGTTAACACAAACTCAGCAGCGCAGTTGAATAATAATGACAACACATCGAAGTGTGACAACACGGGAAGTGCCGACTCTTCAAACTTTAGTTTGTAGTTTACTCAGAAACCGGCGTTCACACACACACTTATCAATGGTTTCTAAATAACTAGCACACAAGCTTTAATACTTGGAAGTTAGGAACACTCGCACAGCGGCGCAGTTGAATTGACTTCAGTTGAATAAAAACGACAACGTATTGAAGCTGAAGTGGCGTATCACAACACGGAAAGTGCCGACTCTTCAAGTATACCGACACTGCATGACCCAAAATATCAAATGAAACTTTGCCAAACTAGTTCGGGTTTGTATTGATACAAGTACGCTGAGTGCTTAACTAAAAAATGACAGCACATCGAAGTGTGGACTGGACGGGATGAACATTGGCGAAGTAGTCAGCATACGCTGAGTGCTTTATTTGGAAGTTAAACACAAATAATCAAATACAAAAACTACAGCACATCGAACTGTGAGGTTTGTGGGAATAAACTTTGGCGAACTAGACGGCGCCGAGGAGTGCTTTATTTGGAAGTTAAACACACAAACAATCAAATAAAAACGACAGCACATTGAACTGTGATCTTGGCGGGAATCAACTTTGGCGAACTAATCGGCATAAGCGGGGTGATTTATTTGGAAGTTAAACACACAAAAAATCAAATAAAAAACGACAGCACATCGAAGTGTGAGCTTGGCGGGATAAACTTTGACGAACTAGTCAATCGTGTATTCCCCAGGCAAATTTAAATCTGTTAATGAGTTATACAGGTGCGTGTAGTTCTGTGCGTGTATTACACTCAAATGAGTGTAGTACACGCAAATGAGACTGTGTAGTTCACTCATTTACATGTAGTACACTCAACAAACTACACGCGTGATACATGCAAAAAATGTTAACAAACTTTCGGCCGGTTAACTGTACAGTATATACATGTACATGCAGCTGCGTAATCATAGCTGGGACAGTTATAATATAGCTGTATATCACTTTTGTAGACTAAAACAATGGCCAAAGTTGGGGATGCAGCTTATATATACAAGTCATGTACATGGGTATACAAGCATACATATCGTATTTTATCACAAACACTCATCCCAGGCCCTCCCCTCCTTCAAAATCCAAGATGGCAGACCACAGACTTGTTCGTGTATACAGTGTAACTTCCCCAGAAAACCTCAATTTCTCCTGTGCTTAAAGAATGAGGTTCCTTGAAAATCTTGTCAGTTAATGGGGGAATAAGAGAAGAATTAAGGAGTGACTTAAAGTGCCTATAACCCCAAATTTGAAGTATTTTTAATAAATTCTTTACATCCTTCTTATCAATAATTCGAAGTGAAAAAAAGGAAAAAAGTAAGAGTTCGACCTTATTTCTGGGGTCAAACATTGTAAAACAACCCGATTTGGGCACCCTGTCCCAAATGGCCGTCAGCTGGAGTCTGGAAGTAGCCTGGGAACGAAACCGGAAAGCAACGTCATAGTAGTGAGAGAAAGCGAACAACCAACAACAAAGACAGTAAAAACAGAGCGAACCGAGCTAATAACTCGATTTGAAATGCCAAACAGATGTGTATTTGGGGGCTGTAGGAATGAGCAAGACTCAAAAAAGGATAGCTCTAACACAAGGTCCCGTTTTTAAGCGATGATCGGCCAGAAGCGAAGAAGAGAAGACGCCAGTGGTTGAGGTTCGTGCGAACAAAGCGAGCGAAGTGGGAATCGACGAAGAATTCCAGCGTTTGTTTGGTTCACTCCAAGCCGGAAGACTTTATAAGATTTTCTTTAGTCCTGGACTCTACGCCAAGACTGAAGTCGGTTGAATATGGAGTTGTTCCTATTCCATCAGTCCACGCCATCGAAACCGATAAGCCATTCTCTGATTTTGGTAAGTGCTTTTGACAACTGAAGTTTTGTATTTAGTTTGCATGGCAATACAGATTTATACAGTAGCCTCCTAGTCCTATAAGCCGTTATGTAGCGCTTCCGTTCACTCCATTCCCCGGAATGGAGTGAAATGGAAGCGCTACAAAACGGCTACTATACGAGGCTAGCAATACAGTGGAACCTGCATGTATAAAGAAGTTCCTAGGGAAAGGAAGAAAACTTCATTATGACCGGGTTCCACGTACTGAACATTGTTTTCACCACAAGTGTATTAAACTAAGAGTGCATGTTATATTGTTATTTAGTATGAGGGAAATAACCGTGAATAAATCAGACAACTTTCTTTAGATGACACCTGCACCTATGGACAGGACACCATGCTTAAGCCAAGGGCAGAAGCAACCCAGAAGAGACAACAAAGGATGACTGTTATAGATGTTCCCCCTTCAGCTCCAGGTAATTCAAATTGTTTTGTATAAAATATTTTTTTGCACAAAAGAAACTATTCAAATTCTGAAAATATTCAAACAAAATCGAGTCTGTGCTAATCACACCTTCTGTGTTTGTCCTCCAATAACACCTAGCTCTTGCTCAAGCAGTGCATATACACCTACATGTATCAAACTGTTGGACATGTAATATAAAGGTATACTGCTTGTTTAGTCTTTCGAGACTAAACAAAATATTAAAATACCAGCTGGAAACGTATAATATTACACTGTAAGTTTGTATTTAAAACGAAACCAGTGCTTTATTTTTTGACAATACCATAAACCAATATATATATACCCATAACTAACTTAATAATAATTGTTATTTTTGTTTTTTAGTGACAGAAGTTCCAGTTCCACTTGCTGTAAGGCCCACAAAAACCAAGGCAAAACCCATTGCTCAGTGTGCAAGAAACCTATTAAATTTAAATTAATTAAATTTTTAATCTCTAAATTATATATTGTTTCTTTTTTTGAATTTATTTGTGGAACTCAGTAAACTAGCTTGTAGCTAAGTATGTCCTCCTCGTTAAATAAAGTATTGTATTGTGTAAACCTATGAAAGAGCATAAAGGTGTTGTTGATTGTCCAAAGAACAACCCTTGTCCCCTTATAAGTACAGAGTGAACCAGAAATGTCTACCAGCTATCTCAGTGATTTGATATTTTATCAATGGACAATCTAGGTAGCAATATATTATACTGTCAACTTCCATAGGCTAATCACTCCTGTGACCAGCTCAGTGAAATCGATTGCCCTATTTCATTGGCATGACATCAAAACAAATAGATGAAAGCCGCCATTCTTATTATATTGGGAAAATTAGCCAATTTGAAGGAAGGCAATCTATGGCAGAACAGCTTTATTTTGTATGTCTGTTGTTAAAGACGAGTGTTTTGACCCCCTAAGATGGCAGCTGTGTCTATCATGTGACACCATAATTAAATAGGGCAATTGAATTTGAGGCTTAAAGGGGCTATGTCACGGTACTATGCATGTATGGAGTCAGTGTTCGATTGGTGGGTTAAAACAGTTCAACCCCCTCCTTCAATGCTGGATTGAAAGTATGTTCATTATTTTACTTGAATAATGTATATTTACACAGTTTATTAGTCATTTTTGAATATTTGCTTTGATTTTTACCATCCCACACGTGCGCGAGATTCGTCAGTTCATATGAGAATCTCTGATAATGAGTGTGTCCGGCCCGGACATCTAATGTAATGGTCTCTCACCATGACACAGTTCCTTTAAGGTTAGGCCAGAGCATTGAAAACATGTCCATCTTGTAAAAGGGGTTAGTCAGATTTTACTGTTTTTCAATTTACTACTCAAACATTTAAATTTTAATATTATAATACTATTTTCAAAATTTGTGTAAAATTATAGAAAGGAACACAGGATGCAATGCAAGTGCTTTCCAATAGCCCAGGGCTAGTAGTTTCGCTTGTCAGGGTAGTGATTCCTGTTCACAGGTTGCCTGAATGGACATATATGGACATACATGTAGGTTAATAGCCCACATTCGATTTCTGCTTCACTTCTGCTTCACTATTGTTATTTCATTAATCACTGCACATTATTCTCCAGAGCCTTGTACATGTATTGAATCATTTGTATGTGACCAGTGAAGCATTTATCAAAAGTGGCCAATGGCACTGAAAGTTTGACTGTTCATTGTTGTTCTCCTTAAAGTTTATATAAGTTATGAAGTACTTTCATCTTCATCTTCTTCAAATCCAGTGAAGGTTTCTTTCCCAGCATTGAATTTTGTCCTGATTGTGTCACATGTACATGCTAGTAGAGGAATTCTATTGTTGCCCAGATAACCGTAGACTAACTGGATGTACTCTCTGTATGAGACAACCCGTAGAAATCTGTAAATAAAGAAGTTTATATGTTAGTACCAATTGTTTGATACAGTTGAAGCCCTTTGTGAAACTGCCCTTGTAGGTGACCAGCTCCCCTCAGAGACCACTCTTGTGCTCTGTAGTAACCAGCCACTCTCATAAGTGACCACCGCGCGTACCACCACCTTTGGAATTTTTCTTTGTTTTTAAACTCTTGTAAGTAACCGCTCCAGAGACATGATCCCAGACTGTGCAATGAGTCAACTAAATATAAATATGCACTAGCATTTTGCAACAATATTCTTATTATATCTGACATTCATGCTGTTACAGTAGAGTAGTACAGTATTGTATACTGTGATATCAGTCGCACTATATATGTATCCCCATGGGTGTGGTGTGTGCAAGCTCTCATAAGCGAGCAACTACTCCTGATTCCAGTTCTGACTAGTTATGAGCACCTTTTCCTGATTCCCAGTGTGGTTGCTTACGAGAGCTACTATTTTTAATTAACATGCACGATAGATCAAAATACTCTGATAAACCTTCCACTTTCCTGGTCTCAGACTAAACACGGAACTGTGTTCATTGATTTCAATTCATACCTTGGTCATTATTGAGCATTATTAATGCCTGTTATAAATCTTTCCTTACATATTAGTATGTAGTGTTGGATCTAGGATGTGCCATTGTGGGATGTTTCCCGCTAAAACATATAGAGTTGGTGCATGTTTCTCAATTGAGAGGGCCAATATGGTGCACACTGAATTTCCACGAACTGTAAAATATTATCAAAAAAGTAAATTCCGAAAAGGGTAAATATAAGAGGAATTACGATATTAGGATACGATAGGCAACTAGTTCCTGTAAAAACGATATTAGGAAACTGTTTATCGTATCTTCATTTATAGCGATTCTTACAAGTACATGTAAATAAAGGCTTATATGATTGTTGCGATTGCAAGGATCACTGGATTCTTTTGCGGCCACGGGAAGCCCATGAAGGGCTATGATAACTTATTTTAATTTTGGACAGTTTAACTCACCAGCTTTTCCTTGCTTCGAGGCCTTCCACTGAACCGATTCTGGAGGTCTCCGTCTGTACTCTTATAACCCATTCTTCATCGGCGAGTGGCTCACCGCGCCGTCCGCTCTCTTCGCCGGCAGATTCTTCTGCTTCAAGCTCATAGTTGATAAAATTTAGCTCGGAATTGTCCGATGAACAACTGTCTTCAGATTCGGAGCCTGACGAAGACATTTTGTCAAAAAGTCCAGCAGAAAATTACAGAACTTACGACGCAAATAAGAAAGAACGAACCAAAAGTATATGAGAGAAGCCTTTGTCACGTGACATGTCTCCCTACTATGACGTAACTAGTCCCAGACCCCACCAAGTCGCTAAGATGACGGTAAAAGTTCACGGCTCTCAACTTTGAAAAGCCGTAAAAAAAAGAGAAATGCTTTAAAACCATTTTTTTTTCCGGGAAGTTGCATAGAATACTTCTAAGTTTGATCTGAAAGCGTAACTTTTTTGGGGTTATAGGCACTTTAAAGACAGAAAGGTTAAAATATACACAACAAAATAATGACAAGGAAAGTTGTAACACATTCGAAGTTGCGATGGCAGTTGGCATGACTTGGTCTTGGAATGACAACAATCTCTTCTGAAGAAGTTTTGCTTCAAGTACATGTACGAAAATTTATGAACCTTCTAACCCCAGTGGGGGGTTCTTCCTATATTTGGCCGATAGGGATGATCATCATATTTTTTAGGGGTTGTCCAAGCGAAATTTATTTTTAGGGTGATTTTAGACCATGAGGTATATTTTAGGGTGGGCACAATTTTTCTAGGTTTTCCGATGGTCATCCCTACCTTTTTTCCTTGAAGAACCCCCCACCCTGAGCTTCTAACTTTTTCCAAAAAAGGCATCTAAGTTTGGGGTGTGGCCTATATACGTGGGTATTTACGGTACTCAACTAAAGCGAACAAGTTGCACCGTAAATATGTTGTCGGTAAGTGGTCGGTAAGCGGTTGATAAGTGGTCGCTTAGTGGTTGGCCAACCACTTATATTATATATAATTACCGACAACATATTTACGGTGCAACATGTTTACTTTAGCCACGGTGCTCACTGTATAATCACTCACCTTGCCTTTAGTTCCACTAACATGTATGACTGACAGCTCATCGAGTTTTGCCATCTAAAAGTTAGTATTAAAGTAGCAGTCAAATGAATAGAGCACTATATCAGTAGCTCATAACACACATGCACAGTGCTTGAAATTGTTGTGACCAATAAGGTCACCAATGTGGGTATAACATGTTTGTAGACCAAAACTTAGAGATTATAGTCACCAACTCTGCCACTAACATTTGCTGCCTCACAGATGAGTAGATTATATAGTTTCCTACATTGTAGCTGCCATGAATATTTCAGTGACTAATGATTTATTTATTTATTTCAAGGACTGATCTACAGATCTCCACTCTGTCAGGAGTTTTAACAGAAACTGGCTATACTGCTGGAACTTTGACAACTACATGTACTTGACCTAATAATTATTAGGGGCTGTACTGCATGTACTACCTGCTAATTTTTCTGGGAATTATATACCACCTTAAGCTTAATTAGTTGCTCTATTCTTCTAGTATACATGTATGTACAGCAATTTTTAATCTTGACTTCAAAAACTCATGAATAATTAATGAGCATTTTGTCCAATCAGATGAAGCAAATCAGTCACGTGCATGCTCCTTTATACCTGATAAAATCTTATCATTCTAAAAGGCCCGCGGAGGGATTTGAATTCTGTCCCAGAGGGAAACGGGGTTAATGATTGAGACAATGGAATTTATATTGATGTTTCAGCTTTCTCATTGAATTGCTAATTAGGATGAACGTTTTATATAAAGAATACTAATGAACATGAAATTTTATATAAAGTTTCATCCTAATTAAGAATTCACTGATAAAGACCCAAAGATAGCAAAAAGTACACGGAACATAAGGTACCTAGATAATAAATTTTGCACTAAATTTACTAATATCAGCAGACTACCGAGATACACAGATAATATTTTTTAAATGAAGTTATCCAACTACCATTACTTGTTTACCGAGCCACTGTTTAGTTCCAATTATTAAACCAAACTCAAAGCCGTAAAATAATAAAAACGTGCATTAAACTTACATATTTTGTGCCGGAGTCAAAACTTTAGAGCCTGCCGTCATGTCAATCACATCGCTTTCCAAGTCTTGAACTTTATCGAGGTTAAACCACGAGACCAAATCCTTCAAGTGCAGGTTGTTCTTGCATTGCGAAACGCCGCTTCAAACAACATAGTATGGTAATTTCTTCATGTCATTCCCTTGAGATGTTCGTAATTGCAGGCGGTGATTACTCAAATATTTTGCATGGCGTTGTGAATACAAAGGTTCAATGGTTCATTAAGTAACCATTCCCTTGAGATGTGCGTCTTTCATTCATTGCATTCTTAAAGCGTTTTTGAAGCCGTTTAAAACACTTACAGCACGTGTTTTATCAAGTCTAAAAATTCTCGGGCTTCGCCCTAGAATTTTTAAACTTGATAAAACACTGCTGTTTGTGTTTTAAACAGTACTAAATGCAATTTAGGAATCGTTAAATATCCAGCATACACCAGGATCCTTGTGGTGGTGTTTGCACAGCCCTAGGTTTGAGCTAGTCATCTGGGACTGTTACTATATATTGTTATTGCATGCATACACCCTACGCATAAAGGAAACTTTGATTTCTCCTGAATATATTTGGGAAGCTCAACATTGTCATACATGTAATATACATGTAAAAGACCATGCAAAATAAGTAATTGTGGAAAGTTTGAGTGTAATAGCTTTCATTGTTGGCAGCAGAGTAATTAGGATTTTAAATTTAAGAAAGCTTTATATGAAATCAGTGAGCCATGGCCCTATCAGCCTTGCTTTCATGTTTTTCCTGAGGGTTAAATGCTTACCTAATAACTTCAAGAGTAATTAGTGCTAAAATTATGAAATTGCACATTATGAGCAACCTTAATCTGCTCTTTCAGATGACAGTGTCACATACCGGTATACCTTTCCTCCAAATGTTTAAATTCTGAATTTATGCAAATTAGTTTACAGCATTATGCATGTACATATAGGATCGGTATGTTATTTTTGCATTTGTTTGTCAGTTAATTGCTCCTTGTTGCAATTGTGCTTGCTGCTTTTCCCTCCCACCCTTAGAACTTAGAATGTTTACTCCCAACTAGTGTGAACTAATACTGGGAGAGTGCAAGTGTGAATGAGTGCAATAAATTAAATGAGTGAAATCGCTCTAAAATTGGAGTTAAAGTAGACTAAACTTAATAATACTTATAGTGCAAGTGTAGTTGAAATTAAAGAAAATGAAAAGTAATGGTCGTCAAGAGTTTATAGTCTCTTTAGATGGGCAGGTGGGCTCATTCGTACATATTTTGAGAGCGCTAGTGTCTGAAATTGTTTTATGCTACAATGTAGATGCAAGGACCACTGGCTCAGTAAGTTTGTTCCAAACATGAATGGCTTGAATAGCCTCCCCTGTTTCCTTTTGTCTATACTCTTATGTGTGACCCAGTAGTTAAGTCTCTAGCTGGGCTGATTGGTTGTCAGGGTATCCTGGCAACCTAGCTAGCTCACAAGCACTGACCCTGCACTCAGCTCTGGCCACTGAACCTCCAACTACATAATGTAAATTTTATCAGCATTTAGGGCCGAAAGGCTTCTCTTGGTTTATTGAGTAGCGGGTTTATTTTAAAACGCTTTTTATGCCTACTTTCAAAATCAATTAAACTCCTGTCAATTTACTGTTAACACTGGTACATGTACATTGTACCTTTGATTAAAACTATCAATATTTTGGGTTTGTTTTTACCTCACACCGTCAACACTCAGTGCTCGACCTCAACATGTTTACATACTGGCCCTTGGCCTAGTGTTTAAAAGTTAATAGCCCACAGCCAATTGGATCTTTCCATTCATGCTTGTTCTTTGAAGTTTCGCTGAAAATTTATCAAAAAAGGTCTCCAACTTCTTCATAACTGCATGTGTTCGTGAGTACACAAGTCAAAACCAAGATGGCAGACTGTCTGTGAGCTCCTAGGGTCTACTAGTTTCCAGTCCTCCATCTCCAACAGAACATTTTTGCAATCACGTTTTTCTTTTTTTCCCAATATTATTTAATAGTAATTTTGCGGTGTTCCGTATCTATAGTACCTCATGTACTATAATACAACACCTGCCCTTTGGGTGAATCTTGAAATAAATAAATAATCCAGCCTTTACCTCATCACCTAGTACAATGTAACTATAGCCCTGTGGCTAGTGGTTCGCAAATTTTACTAGCCCAGGAGCAATATCTACTATATAGTCCCGGGCTAGTGGACTACCACTAAGGTCGAGCACTGACACTACTGGTCAATATTCAGATGAAGTCTTTATACAATGACTGAATTTCTATAGAAAATGATGAGTAAAGATAGTTTTTATTGAGTTTAAGGTTTTACAACATTACAACCAAAACCTTGTTTATATTTTCTGCAACCACACATATAATACAATTTGCACTAGCTACATGTAGCTCTTTATACTTGTGGGGATACTTTGTGTGATAGTTTTAAACATGTAGGTATTGCCCCAAGAAATTGCGAATTTTTGATATTTTAGTCTTTTTTTTTGGCTAATATATCAAATCCCTACCCCTTCCTTGCCTGCCCCCACCCCTTGGGATTAACACTGATAGTAGGTGCATTAATTAATGTTCTCCAAACTTTGAACAGCTACTGTACATAATAGGGAGGGGTTTTCTTAAAATATAGTAGTGAGTGGTGTAAATTGGAATACATAGTTACTGTAAAAGACAATTAATTATATATAATATTATTGATTTCTAATAAGGTGTGGACTATTAGAAATCCAGGGGGGGTAAAACATTTTGTGCACAATTTTTTTGGGTGGGCTCTGCACAAATTTGTTTTAGCTGTTTGAGCTCTGCACAATTTTTTTTACTGTAATTTGTTTCATTCTCACAAAATTCATTTTAAGACTTTTAATATACATGTACAGTCATAGTTACATTGCCAAATGAATATATTCATATATCATATTCAAACCTTTAACTATCAAAACTTGTCTGAGTTTAATTGTAAAATATACATGTACATGTAGTTTTGATATTTGCCTCAAGAACTCGATGTATTTCAAATAGTGAGACTGTTCTGGATATACATGTACTGTATATTATGAAATTTCCACACCAGTAAAGCACACCCATTTAAGTACATTTTTGTATTAGCGAACAAGCCTAGAAAATAGAGTATTCTCTGTAATTAAGCCGAAAATGTATTTACAGAAGTACTAAAAACCTTTGAGTTCACAGACAGAAGGGACTGGAAATTCCAGATGCGTGGGGGGGGGGGGGGGGGGGGGTCAGAGGGACCACAAAATTACAGAGTTTGTATGGGAGAAAATTGGAAATTCCAGAGGAGAGGGGGGGGGGGAGGCAAAGAACAAATCCCTTCCGTGGAGGGGTATGGATATTTTCTGGAACTACACAATCATATGTATAAAAAAATGCAAAAGGGGTTAGATGCCAATGAATATGGTTGTGGTTGTTTGGGATTGCAGCTTTTTCGATTTTAAGAGGGGAGCTTGAGGGCGAAATTGAGTCTAAAAAGTTACTTTTCATGCATTCAAAGGGAAAAATAAACCCAATTGAGGGAATTAAGTCCTCCACACTTCACCACAATCCAGTCCCCAGCTGCCGTGTCTCCCAAATATATTGTGTCTGGGGGCATGTCCTCCATGAATTATTTTAAGATTTGACTACATTCTTTAGACTTAAAATTGGCATGCTTCTTAACCCTTTTTAATCTATAAATCCATATGCATGTATGTCAAAAGTTAATTAGCACACCTGTACAAGTACATTTGAAAAACATGAATAATTATTTAACTTCAGTGACAAAAAATATAGTAATTATGTTAATTGACGTCCTCGTTTGAGGGTGCAAATACCTGCCTTTGAAAAAAATAATTATAAATGGTACTGCAACTTTATTGATGGTCAATGGTGTTCAACAAAAGTTTGGTAAAGTATAGGACTCAACTTTTAGCAGTGATTAGAGTGTATCTGGATCTGCAAGGGTGATGGTTTATGCAATTTTTGGGAATTCAAATATTAATTAACCTGAACTTGTAATTTGGTGCGTTTCAAGTATCTTTTTTACTTTTGAAATGAATATTTCAGAAAAACTTTTCACATACTGGTAATTTGAAAAAAATATCATTCATGTTCCCTTACACAAATTGTGTTTAAGCCCAGTCCTCACTAGTGACAATTAAGCATAAACATTTAAGCATAAACATTCATGTACAGTGTAAGAGAAAATAGAGGCTTTCCAACGTAACAAAGTGAGTTGGAAAGCGTCTTCATTACGGCACGTAGCTATTTGTTTGTCACTTAAGTGATAGTTCATTAGTTCTTTTCTTGTACATATGTTTAATATTCATATTTGAGGTATATAAAGACCAATCAGTTTAGAATTCTTTCTCTCGCTTGCTGGACAGCCACAAGTCAGCCAAACTTTAGTTTAATGTTTTAAATTATTATTCATCAAGATATAACCATTTTGGCTTTAGCCCTCGGAGCCTTGTACGATTGCATTCGGTCGAGGAGTACGTTTCCAGAAGTTTTTCCACGTAGCAAGACGTGGTTTTTTACGATGGTTTTTCGTACCGGGCAACGTACATTATTTTCTTTAGATATCTATTTTTCGGTATTATTTGATTTAAGCATGTGAAAAGCTATTTATTATCATGTGATTACGTCATTCGATTGTGCAACCATCCGTTTAGGATGTGTGGTTATGGAATGTTTTCTCTATTCCTACATGTCTTGTTAAATCATGTCCTGTTAAATATTATGATTTTGTAATATTAGTACTATGTAATGATTTGTAATACCGTAGTTTATTAAAGAAACCGTTTGCTGCTGTCCACCAGGCATCCGGCACTGTCACACTCCACTAGTTGTAGTGTTATTATGATTTTGTACGCGTTGGGCGTGTTGCGTAGTATAGGAATGAATTAAAACATTCTGTTATTCTTGTGCTTATGCTTATGTAGCCTGAATTTCAGCCGTCTCCTCTGGTTCGTTCCTCCCGAGAGAGACGTCTGAATCCAATAGCCGATAATGCTGTCCAGTGACGTCAAGGCGGATTAATAATTTAATTTATGCAAATAAAACTGTCACGGCGGTAGTAAGAGTTCGTGAGAAATATTTATTTGAGATTATGCCGACCAAAATAAAAGCCTAACCTATATTATATATCTCCATCCCATTTGCTTCTCAAGTACCTCTTACGGTATGTTGTGAAAGCCTTTCCGAAGCAACACATCGTTATATTATATTTGGAGGCAAAGTACAGTTGATCTTTGTCTTTCCATTGATCTTTGTACATGTCTCGCAATCTGCCGTTCAAATCGACACAGCTACAAGATAGATGCAACAGAAAAGTAGAAAAACTTGAAAGGATAATGGAGAATTTTCGAAGAAATACAAAGAAATACGAAGACTCTTTTACGGGAAAGAACAGTTCCTTGAAGAGAGTAGCGACATTCTTTACCACTGGCACTGCGAGTGTGAACAAATAATCGATTGTCAACAACCCCGTGGACGCGACGTGATAAAATGTACATGTTTACAGGTTAGTCGGCCGGTTATTGTGCAGGACACTTTCAATCCATTTCCAGATGTTTTCCTTAATAATTCAAGGTCTTTGCCAAAGACAATCACTCCACTGAAACTCAACGATCAACAATCGCGAGTCCAAAGTGAATCCTGCCATCTTCTCGGCTGATAATGATGATAATTATGCGAAATTATAGAATATGAACCAATCAAAAACCACTACCAGGTTTTCTGGTAGTGACGTCACTGGACGGCATTATCGGCTATTGGATTCAGACGTCTCTCTCGGGAGGAACGAACCAGAGGAGACGGCTGAAATTCAGGCTAATGCTTATGTTGCTGTTTTTACTAGTGAGGACACGCACAACATAAGCATAAGGTGGTGCGGACAGCATCGACATAAGCATAATAACATACACATGCATATAAAACTCCTCCGGATCAATTCGTCCGCCATTTTGTTTTCTTCCATTGAGGGGTGCTGACAAAATTTAGCCAGAGACGTTTATTACACATGTCACTAGTGAGAACCAGGCTGTAATGCTTGCACTTATTATTTTTTTCAATGATTTTTCCTTGCACAATTTTTTTTTGGGGGGGGGGGGGGGAGTGGGGAGTGTTTGCCACCCTCAATTCAAAGGGGCCCCTAATTTATTCTGATCAATAACTTATCAATTTCACGGGTTCTTAGTAAAATCACTGTCTCTCGAACACACCATTTTCTGCACAATAAGTCAATATGACAATTATGTGCCAACTATAAGTTAACATTAAAATTTAAACTTGCATAAACCTAAAATGCTGGTATTAAACTTGCATAAGCCTAAAATACTGGTATTAAACTTGCATGCACACGTAGTCTCCTATTCCATTCAACTAGTTGTGGCTGTCAAGAGACAAGATATCAATACTCACCGTCACTCCAGCCCTTTCAGTGAACGTTCGCATCTCGGCCAAGTTATCGTACACCAGTCGTCCTCGAGTTCTCCGAATTTGCTTAAGAACTTGTGCGTTCGTTTGCAGTGTGTTGAGTGCTTTAACAGCATCCTTTAAAAGTATAATACGGGTAGAATACAAGAAGACATCAGAGATGGCTCGTTACGGTTCGTAATCTGAACAGTCTGCATGCGATTGCGAGCAACTGCAAGTATCCAACAACTTACTTCATAACCTCTTCTCTCCATTAGGATTTGTACGGAGCTTAATGTCGAACTAAAACGACAGCTTCGCAAGTTCCCGAGGATCAATCCCCTTAGCATCAACTCACTTGGATATTTGAATCGGACTATTTGAATACCTTTCGACCTTCAAACCCTACGGCTCATGCAGCAAATAAATCAACAAGGCTCAAACTCGTGCACGTGTGGGGTTGAGTCCTGGATCGAGGACAATTTTATTCCGTAGGGGGGAGGTGTTCTTAGTAATGAGAACGAAATAAATTATTTCGTTTTGAATCTTGAGGAATTTATTATATGCGTTACGAAAGAAATCTTTAAGATGACTAAATTATGTGCGGAAATCCATTCAAACTTCTTTTCATAATAGTTTTGTTATTCCCCTGCCTACTCTGTAAAGTACGCAATGCGAAGACAAATTCACACCGAGGTAGGTCCGATGAGTAGTCAATGTTCATCAGTTCTCGGAAAAGGAAAGCAGTGGCCAGTGGAGTAGAGTAGGAAGCCTTTTATCTAATCTGTGCACAATTCTCTGGATGTTGTGTACTTTGAGCTAAAGAGTTCAATTTAGAACAAATGAAATAAGTCAATCTTTAGCCGGGATTTATAAATCATACCTATAAAATTTACTGAAGACCGATCGACCCCGCACGGAACTTGAAGGCCCGGGACGGAATTCGGTGAGATGTCTCCTTGAGGCATGAGGTGAGCGTTGATACACCATATATAACTCAGAATCTAAGCCTAATGATTGAAACTTAGTTATGTAGGTTTTCTATAAGTTTGTTAATTCTCTAAATTAAACATGTTTGAAACGTGAAACTTCACCCAAATGTCTACGCCGGAAGTACAACTTTACATAATATGGTATCATGATCTATGGTTCATGTTTACAAAAATATAGATTTCTGTGTCTACTGCTTCTTAATGAAGCTGTAGACACTATCCTAATGGCGTATGTATATGCCTGGGTCCAAGGATAGCGCTAAATCTGTAATATTGTGTTTAAACCTCGGTTCCGGTTAGCGCTTTACCCTTGCCACAGGGAGCCCACATCTAAGACTATACTTTCTCAAAGTCCTTTCCAATTTTCCCCATTTTTTCTCGCTCGCCTGCCCTTGCTTCGCTCAAATAAGGAAACATGAAGATAGCGACTTCTGGCAAGTAATGACTGGCCGATTACGCGCGCACTTAATGAAAGGAATGAAACTCGAGATGATTGCCTCAAAAAAGATTATCTATCGTACCGTATTTACTCGATTAAACGCCGCGGCGTTTATTAAATTTTTAGCGTTTCCGATGCGGCGTTTATTCGAGGGCGGCGTTTATTTCAAAATCATATTTCTTAAATCACTGACAACAATTACGGTAAATCATTTGTAAATATTATGTAAAACAGAAACATGTTTAAAGTTCCAATGTCTCGCTTTTTTGCTGAGATAGAATCGTAATTGTCTGGCTTGTGATGTGTACAACGTTCAGAGAATTCCAATGTCACTGTCCCCCTTTTTTTCATATAATCCTCGAATAAACGCCGCATTCTTCTGATTGGATGCGGCGTTTATTCGAGGGCGGCGTTTATTAGTAATTTTGCTTCCATCTGCGGCGTTTAATCGAGGGCGGCGTTTAATCGAGGGCGGCGTTTATTCGAGGGCGGCGTTTAATCGAGTAAATACGGTAATCCATTGATGAAGAAGTATTGCAGACTGTAGTTAACAAATTGAAGTTAATAATATTTTTTTTTATTGTATTTGTAAGAAAAACAGCACAATTTTTACATGAAAATCAATAAAGAAAAGCCGAAGCCAGAGGCTTTTTATGTGTCTGTCCTAATATTGACAATGATTTTCGTCATAACATGGTCAAAATAGCTGTGGATCCACGAGCCGTCTTCGCCGACAACAAACTAAATAGTCAATTTTACAACAACAAAACACTTTTAGCTTCAAACGAAAACCGCACGCGCATTCCTTGACAAATGACGTCAGCTTTTGTTGTCTGTCCAAATATTGCATATGAAAATAAGCCAATCAGATTGCGAGAAATTTGGCGGTTGTTGTAAAAAGCATTATAGAAGCGACAATATATTTGTAGTCAAGTTTCGAATATCTAGAGTAACGGGGAACGGAAGTGACGTAAAGCAAATAAAGTTGTGTTTTTGATACGTCCCGAGCGGCGGGTGTATAGTACAGGTCAGGTCAAAAGTCAGGTCACTTCTTGTTTACCTGTGAACCCTAGTTCTAGGTGACTGAGAACTCGTCGTTTACCTGTGAACTCGTCCGATGGTTAGGGTTAGGATTTGTCTTGGAATTAACAACCTGACATGTGACCTGTACTTTACATATCGAGTATGCTAGCCTACGGGTAGCCGTTACCCATGCAGACACGATCTGACAGTTTTGTCACATTTGACATGTTCTGTCATCTGCCATTTCGCCTCGTTCCCAGGCGTCTACTCATCGTGCAAGCGCCAATTTAAAAAAAAATGGCGGCCATTTTGACTCGCGAGTAATATCACACGTATATTCCATACACCACAGGTTCGGCCCAGGTTACTGTTATATGGAAATTATATCAGACAGTAACAGTGTTTGTATGGGAAATTTTCCGTTCTCAATTTTCGACAGAAATAATTAATAAAAATCCACCAAACCTAATAATGATAATAATAATAATAATAATAATGGTCATTTATATAGGGTCATATCACCATAGTCTCATTGCACTTTACATATTACTGACATATCACGTAAGTGATCTTTTTTTCGGACTGCTTTTACGGCGCTAATAGCTGCCACGCAGTTTACAATGTTGAATGTGTGGTTTTGTGCAATGGCCAGGCTGCTGTACCGGGTGAAAATACCCTTCTCTTTTTCACAAACTTATCGTGTGTGTCTTGCTGTGGCTGTTCTTTATTTCTGGCCCGAGTTTCAGGGAATTCGGTCAAATCTTCCATCCCAAGCTCACTATGAGTGGTTTAGAAATTGTAATGAAAGTACAGGAATTTTCGTAATAAAGAAATAAAGTATAATCGAGCTTAAAACTTCACTCACTTGTTTTTGTGTGTTGTTCTTTATCTCTGGAGAAAATTTGAAGCCATTTCGCCAGAAATTGATAGAGTTAGACCGGTTTGCCGTTTTTTTTTGTAATTCCTACCAGTTCAAAAGAAAGAAAGCTAAGGTCACTCCAACCGCCAGCGAGTTCAAAAGAGCCACTAAAATACTCGTAAATCTCTCGAAAATCGAGATAACGCCAAATTTATTTCGGAAAACCTTAGTCCAGAGATAAAGAACAACACAAAGAGCAAGTGAGTAAAGTTTCAAGATTATAGTTTATTTCTTTATAATGAAAAACCTATATTCTAAACCACTCATAGTGATCTTGGGATACCTGTGACACCGTAGACCTGGAAAGCGAAAAACCGAAACAGTGACGTCACAATCATCCAGCCGCTCGCAAACGAAAATCCTGAGGACGAGGCTGGCGAGGGAATTCCACGCCGTTTTATAATACAAGTTAAGAAATATCTTTCATTTGATTGGTTGAGAGCAGTGGTATTTCGGCGTAATTTATAATACCTAGACATGAACATGTAAGTGTACATGTAGGTATTACAAACCTATTCCATATATAGTAGATTTTGCCATATGTGGAAAATAGGCAACCAGTGTTTCTTGAAAAAAATGGCGGACGTGCTTACCCGAAAATTTCAACGTATATTCCATCAGTACACGTCTCAAAATCTTCCATAGCCCTGGCCAAAACCTCTATAAAAATAAAAAAACATTACTGGGAATTCGCCAAAACCATCTGACATTAATGGGAAGAGTTTAACTTTCCCGGGACTGAAAAGTTGAATCCTTAATGTCAGATGGGTTTTGGCTAATTCCCCATTAATGATTTTTTTAACATTTTCCTCTGTGCAAAATGAAACCCGTGAGTGTATAAGGATTTGAAGGATTGATAACAACAATAACCTACATTGTGGCGTCGAAATATAACAACAATAACCTATTTGTGGCGTCGAAATATTTAACAATTATCCTAATAATAATCAGTAGCATTTATTTAAACACTGTATTGGCGATACTGTAGCATTCAGAGCTGATGCATGTGGACGTAATATTGCAAAAGTAACGATAACAAATCTAGCTAACCTTATAATTGATAATTGTTTTATTATTCAACACATCAATAACAAAACGCAGTCTTTACCAAAATACTCGCAAAGAGTACATCTTATTTCCATAAAACGAATTTGATCTCGGGGTTTTTCGTTAAAATATGTCAAATTCCGGGTTATAGATGATTAATCAAATGCAGAAAATGCGGGTTCGTTTTCACAATAACATAGAAATCCGGGTTTTGGAGCTATTTTAGGTATATACTTCATGGTAGTATTTCGTTCCATATAGTCTCCCTGCATAATCATTTTCTCTACTGTTTTACAGTATTATACAGGGAGACTATATGGAACGAAACACTACCATGAAGTATATACCATCCATTTATTACACAATCTATTCTTAATCAATCATTCTCGGCGTCAGAGATCGATTATAATTTCTAATCGTTTGTTTCAGTATTAAATGGACAGGCCCGCAACTGCATGAACTGTGCCGTAACGAAAAAAAATATGATGAGATTGAAGCTCTTCTACAGCAAGGGGATTCAAAATCGAACCAGAAAGTGCTCAAACAGCGGCACTCGGTATATCAGCATGCGCCGATCCACACTGCAGTCAGTGCCGGTCATGCTAACATTGTCCGATTGCTGATTAAGTATGGAGCTGATGTTAATTACAGAACGGGACAAACAGGGAAGTATACGCCCCTTCATGTAGCGGCCGTCTGTGGAAGTGGTGCTGTGGAGTGCGTCAAAGTACTTCTGGAGCAGGATGAAGTTTGCATTAATGCAAGGGATAATTACGGCAATACGCCTTACCAATCAGCTGTCAACTACACTGATAAACGTCTTGAAGTCCCCCGGCTATTGAAAAGTGCAGGTAATGTCCCTGTCAAGTGCAAACATGCCCATCACCCCTTCCCCGGGCATTTGTAGGGCATTTGATTTTTTGAAAATACCCCACCGTGGGGTTAGCTAAGTAGTTATGCAAATGTTCCGTCGTGGGGATTTGGAACGAGCGTAAATATCTTATAAACATTGATGTAAAATTTGTATTTTTGACACTCTTTGACCAGAAATCATTAAAGCTGCAAAAACAAACCAAGATGACCTTAACAAGCTTCTTGAAGAAGGCCACAAGAATTCCCATATAACAGAAAGTTGCTATTCCAAGGCACTGTTAGCTGCAACAAACAATAATCATCCTCAAGCCATCGCAACCATCATATCCTCAGTTGCGCAGAAGTGTCCGAAGATGGCCCTTGAACTCCACTATTGTGTTGAGCTGGGATTCAATCTGATATTTGTAGATGTGACGGCTCTTCTTCTGGTCACGTGGCTCTCTAGATGGGACATGGTACAAGAGCTTGGATACCTCCTTGGAATAATTGACGTTTATATTCCGTCTAACTCTGATAATCTTTTGGCTCAACTCTCAAAAGCCAACGAGAGAAAAATACAGTCTATCAGGTATTGGTTAGCCTCAGGAGCCCATTACCAGGAGCGTGCATCTCCATATTAGGTCATACCAGGAGCGTGCATCTCCATATTAGGTCATTACCAGGAGCGTGCATCTACCAGATTAGGTCTGTCCCGCAGCAGAAAAGATGATGTAGCTAAGTTTAGCTTTGTGTTTCCCGCGAGAAGAAACAAAGGCCGTCGCTTTTAACCAATCAGGATGCACTGAAAAATTGTAATTAACACGGTTCAAACTGCTAAAAATACTAAAGCGCAAGAGAACAAAAGACAACGTAATCGCATTCCAGAATTTCGCAACTATAAATACCATCACATAGGTACATAGGTACGCTCCTGGTAATGGGCTCCTGTTAGACCATAACAATTTATACCCTAATATGGTTTGGTTTTGTTTGTAGTAAGTGCGGAAAGACACATTTTGTGGCATGATTTCCTTGCAATGGAATAATCTCGGCCCAACATATTATCTGCCACGCTCAGGGGCGTTAAGGTCTCAATATTGCCGTCGCAAATCAAGAGGGTGTGGTCTATCTCTTCATGCTTGTAAGATATATTCTTCACACTTTGACAGATTCGTTAAGGTCCCATTGACATATTTCGTTGCTATGCTCGCAGCAGCAGATGCGATTTTGACTTCCGGTTTTTGCTAGCCTGAGAAAACAGCCGACTCGGGCGATTTTATGCGTGTTCACCGGTATTTTTAATACTTACACACGTTTGTAAGTTTTATTCGTGGTTTACCTGAAAGGTTTTCATGAATGAATGAAGTAAAGTGTTCAAAATAGATAGCTTGGTTTATCGTGTGAAAGAAAATAATACTTGACAAGAATCTCAATCCGATAATTTTGAAGGAATCATGCAGGACTCCAAAGGCGCCTAACTGTACTTGAACCTAGAGAAAGGGAAATAATTAATAATTTCTACCGAGTAGAAAAGTAAGGAAAGCGTACGGCTCCGCCAAGACAATGATGAAGTCAGTCAGGAAATCGCCGACGAATGGGAAAGCAAACTTGTATTAGACTCTCCGATGTAGCCGAGCTCTTTCTACTGTTGATAGATTGAAAGAACATCTACTGAATAGTATCTAAATTTGTCAAAGATACAGAATCTGAAATGGCTGCTTCCAGTGAGAAAATGGCTTCTAAAAACACGAAGAAAAGTACGGCCACTAAAAAAGCTTTTGCATGCAGGAGACGCTTCAAGCCCTTCTTCAGAGCGAAAGAGGTAATCAAATACTCAGCACTATTCCCTCTTTCGCGAAAGTATTTAAAGGAGCCGTCTCACTAAGTTGATACAACGGTGGCTTGTTTATGCTAAAACAATCAGCTCGCTCTTCGTTTCTATCGACTTTGATAGTTGATTCGGCGCTTCCGGCGAACTCGCAGTCTGATTGTTCGATAAGCGAGTTGCATGCAGGTGACGCGTCAAGCCCTTCTTCAGAGCGAAAGAGGTAATCATTCCCTATCCACAATTCCCTCTTTCGCGAAAGTAGTATTTAAAGGAGCCGTCTCACCCAGTGTCCTTTGCGCGCCTCACAAGCAATCAGTTTCCTTTCCTGTAATCCATTTCTAAATTAAACTAATTGAGGTATTCGTGATCTGTTGATTACTGTACGTATTTCTTGATGTTATCCTCACTGGATCAGAGGAGCTTGAGCTATAAAACTGAATTTTGGCTTGGAGGCCCCATTTTCTAGGTCATCGATATGGCTGAGACGACCCCTTTAACTTCCCCGATAACGCAGAACTACACTAGTTTTTACAGAGAAGACAGTCGTCGCTAGCAAGAGGTAGGTTGAGGCGCTCGCCTGGTCTAAATTCCCCCTCCCCTCCCTTCCCCTCCAAAGATTGTAAATCTGAAAAACAAAATCACCTCCACCATTAAAGAGTATGGCCTAACCGTGATGGTTAGCGGCCTTTTGTTTTGTTCTGTTTATTTCCGCTTCGTTAAACTGCCAAACTAAACAGGAAAACCAAAAAAGAATCTTTCCCAAACAGATTCAAATTGAAACTATAACTCAAAACCACAGGATTGTAACGATTTTCAGAAGATTGGAAGAATTCGTGCAAAACCGACTTTTCAAATGTGACAAAATGGTGGCCATAGCGTGCAAATCATGACGGTTGCTACTTTCACACTCCAAAATGCTGAAGTACGCGGAGCTTGCGGGAACTACGCCCTCCTCTCGTCCCCGCTAGGGGAAGGGGGGCTTGACGTCCAGACCCCCGACACCACCTTTATAACCGTTGCCTCGTCATGGAACTCTAGCTATGGCGCTGGAAAGTAGTAATCAATTTTAACCCTTTATTTTGCTTCTTCTTGTTCATAACCAGAAATTCCATACGAATGAAGAAGTGTACCGACTTTGCACCAGCAATCAACTTAGCAATAGCGTGCAAGCATACAAATGCAGCACGCATGATTCTTTGCCATGGATCAATGAATGATCGACACTATGAAGTTGGGTGGAAAGGTTTGGGCCTCACTTCGCTCACCGCATCTGTGCTGAAGAACATGTGCCACACGTCCATGCACGAACCGGAGACAAACTGGCAAAATATCACAAGGATAGACTTGCGACGGAACAACCTCCAAAGTCTCCCAGGAATAATTCTCCAGTTTCCACTTCTGAACACCCTTCTACTTGATCACAACAAGCTTAAAGCGCTCCCCGACGTTAAGTGGTGGTCCTCGGCGCTCTGTCACTTGTTTCTGTCATACAACGAGCTAACCGATCTGCCCGCCAGCATCTCTACGTCGCAAATACGTAATCTCTATTTGAATCACAATAGTTTTGAGGGGGATCTGCCGTCTTGTGTATGCGGTCTTGAAATGCTGGAAATCTTGGATATTAGTGAGAATCCAAGACTCGATGGATTGCCTTGGGAAATGGGAATGCTTGCAAAGCTGAGGACGTTCAAGTGCGATAAGAACAAGGTTAGGATGTGCGCCATCAATTCTTCACATGACGTCATCATAGCCATCTTGGTTGACGTTAACAAAGATGCCTTGTTAGCTTCTCTTGTTTGGTCAACCAACATGGCCGTCACGTCTTTGTTCGGGATTGATTCCAAGCAAAGAATGCTACCTTAATTGCGAACTAAACCTTGCAAGCGAACTGAATTGGAGGAGAAATTGTAAAAAAGTATGCATTCATTGGTACCTGCCAAGGAGCCTACCGAAGCCACGCAGCGGTCAAATGTAGGCGCATGCGCATTACTGTCAGTCTCGGTGGGCGGCCGCGCCAATTTCCCGCGCAAAATTACCGTGAAACATAAAATTGTAACAACCCACTTGTGAAAATCAAGAAAAATACGTTAAATTCAAGCTTTTAAATGTCACAGCTTTAAGTTAGTCAATTTACTGTTAAATACTAGGCGTAATCATAGATTATGGAGTGCGTTCGTCATGTTCTTTGCATTGGGGTGTAAATTAAGATTCGTGTGGTAAAAGGGCTTCTCAAAACTCGAGGCTGTGATAAATAAAAACCAAGAATTGATAATATGGGTCGGAGTACAATTTTTCTTCGAGCCAATCGAGGTGCACAACACAGGCCAAGTTTCGCTTGCAGCTCCAGAATCCGGTTTTGGAATTGGTCCAGAATTACTACATACTTTCCTCAGGCTTCGATAAATCAGCATTGCAAAGAAATAACCTAACTTACCGAGAGAACAAAGCCAACAGCAGAGTGCGAGATCACGCGATGACGAGGCGCTGTGTACGCATGATCATGATACAAAGTGGTCTCCAGCTTCCTATCCGCGCACGCCAGAACGAGGCAGAAGTGGCGACATACACGGAGAAGTCGAGAATATTTCCGCCTGCACAGAGACCACAGGGATTCCAACGCATGATACCAGTCTCGTAACATGATACTAATAAACTATATAATCAGAAAAATATTCTCATAAGGTGCCGACGATTGAATTACCTTGGTTTATGGTTTCCATTCTAGAAAATAAGGATGTTTAACATTTACATTGTATATACAACCACCACGTGCGCAATTTTACAGCCATTTTGAATATATAAGTTGACGCATGCGCAGACATTTGACTACTGTGTGACCCGAAGCACCCTAGCAAATGCAAATGTCACCCAGCGGAGGATTAATTCGCTGGAGTAGTATGCTATGAAAAAAAAAAAGAGTTTTTTTGGTAAAAATGCTTTGAAGTTTAAAGTGAAATTGTAACCAAATAAGACGTGCGCCAGCGTCATTTCGCGGGTCACATTCACGTATATGCGCAAGTGTTTTGAGACGTGTCACACGCATGCGCACATTAACTAGTTATTTTTGATATACACTATCAAAGACAGGCTGTGACGTGAGTTTCATCTGTGAAACCAGTGACAACGACATCAAAAACTTGGTAATTTTAAGTTCTTTATTTCCTAGATTCTGTACCCGCTAGATTGGAGAGATCACTTTACTAGTCCCGAGAGCCTTGTAACCTGGATGCGCTCTCATCATCTCAGCACCAAACCCTACACCACAGTCAAGCTGCTGGTAGCTGGTTGGCAGGATAAAGGCAAGACCACGCTAGTCCACAGGCTACGAGGCGACTTAAAATACGACGAGAGAAGTATTACGATTGGTAGGTACTGTGTTCTACAGCTTAGCCAATCACCGATGGTGTTTTCGTTACTTGTATTACTGCGTTAGTTTCCTGATTTTCCAGTCGGATTTCAAGAACAGTGCAGCACCGTGAGTGATGTAGGCTGCTAACAGTCCCTACATTCACTTTATCAGTTTTAGTCGGTCTTTCTTTGTCGAATGTGTAGCGACCGAGCGAAAGCTGGAGGCGAGCCAAACTTACTCCACAGGAGGTGGGAGGGGGAACGGACGAAATAATTGCCCTCCCCCCTTCCGTGGGAATTTATTTGCCTCGCCTCCAACTTACGCTCGGCCACTATTAGAATGATAATGCAATAAAGGAAGAAGAAAAGTAGAGATTGTTTGCAGTCTAAATGTATAAATGGAGAGTGGCATTCATCAATCTGGCCTGTTCCCTTATACGTGTAAGTCTTATTTTAGGTGTTGCGGTAAGCAAAATTGATATAGAGAAGAAAAAGATGTTCTTTCCAATTCCTGGCTCCAAGATCACTTTCCAGGTATGGGACTTCGCTGGCCAGGAAGACTTCTACGTCATGCATACGTGCTTCTTGTCCACGGTGGGACTTTTCATCCTCGTCTGGAATCTCATGGATGGCGAGAAGGGAATCAAGGTAATTGATAAAACCTTCGATTAAACTGTTTGTAAATTCGCTGAGACTGGGGAGAGCTTGCTTTTGTGTAAATGGGTGGGCAGTAAACTTCAGATCTAACTTTCTGTGTTTTATATGGTGGCCCGTAGGAACAAACAGTTTAGTATACGCACAAGAACACATTTCGTACGCACACGAAAAATTTGGAAAAATATATATATAAAAAACACGAAAATCCGTACAAATGTGCAACAGCTCATCTCCAAATTTTGTCATAGTATTTCTGTAAGATGGCAAGGATAATTTTGTATTGGTATCCCTTCTCAAAATAAAATAGAATGGCATCTTCGTCTGTTAAACGGCTTGTTAAGGTCATGAATGTCATCTATACCGGCGGGTGTAAAGTACAGGTCAGGTCACAGGTCAGGTCACTTCTTGTTTACCTGTTAACCCTAGCTCTAGACGAGTGAGAACCCGTCGTTTACCTGTGAACTCGTCCGATGGTTAGGGTTAGGTTTGTGGTTAGGGTTAGGATTTGTCTTACAATTAACAACCTGACCTGTGACCTGTGACCTGTACTTTACACCCGCCGCATCTATACAGTTCAACGCAATGAGTGGTGTAGTTTGCTTCAGCTTGTTCACCCAAACGCAAAACATTCATTATTTTCAAGGATACACGAGCTTTCACCCAGAATTGGTGTCAACATTGTCACTGAATAGCGATACTTCGTGTTGATAAACATTACAATTGTTATGCTAATGACCAACCATGATTTCAAAAGGCCGCTTTTTGTCATGATCAGGAACCAATCGATCTGTGGTTGGCACATTAATGACAACGGATGAAGTGGCAGTAAGTATCGCTATAGTGTAAAATACGCGCCCAACAAGGGAAATGAACTTGACTTAAAATCTCCCTAACTGAGATACTGACCGTAATTTCCGTTCAATATTGTAATGTGCTAAGATAAACAAATGCCACGTGAATTCGTGTGCGTACTGAAATGTGTTCGTGTGCGTGCGTATTGAAATGTGTTTGTGTTCGTACTAAAATGTGTTTGTGTGCGTACTGAAATGTGTTCGTGTTCGTACTAAATGTGTTCGAGTGCGTACTAAAATGTGTTCGAGTGCGTACTAAATGTGTTCGTGTGCGTACTGAAATGCGTCTGTGTTCGTACTAAATGTGTTCGTGTGCGTACTGAAATGTGTTCGTGTGCGTACTGAAATGCGTCTGCGTTCGTACTAAATGTGTTCGTGTGCGTACTGAAATGTGTTCGTGTTCGTACTAAATGTGTTCGAGTGCGTACTAAAATGTGTTCGAGTGCGTACTAAATGTGTTCGTGTGCGTACTGAAATGCGTCTGTGTTCGTACTAAATGTGTTCGTGTGCGTACTGAAATGTTGTCCCTATGGGCCACCATAGTTTTATTTGTACGAACGTAAAATATACCAAAACGGAGGGAAACCCAAAACGACACTGTTGAACTCGCAATTACACAATAATTACAATAATCGAGTACACAACAATTACATAAAATTACAACACACTAATCATTTACACAATAATTACACACAATTACAAGGCACTAGTAAGTCTATTTAAATCTAAAATAAAGTCCAATTCAAATATATTCAAGTCTTAAAGAGGCCTTTGTGCTTAAGACGTTCCTAGACATATTACAGAATTTCTTAAAATTCGTGGAACTTCTTATACCAGCTGGTAACTCATTAAAAAGGTGAACGGCCTGGCCTTCTAATGTGTTACGTATTAAAGGAATCTCCAGCTGCTGCTTGACCTTAAGAGGAGGGTCTGAATGGGGTTAACTGACTCCTGACAAACAGCCTTAAAAATAACTGACAAATGACGATTTTTTTTACTGACTAATTTGGTGTTTGTGGGTCAAACATTGTAAATTGTCTCTAGTAATGATCAACTACGGCTAACACTGGCAACTGATAAATGGCCAAAATTTTAACTGACAACTGACATGTAGACCCCCCCCCCCATTCAGACCCTCTAAGAGGATTGGCTTTTGATCAATCCTCAAACATTCAAATAACAAAGCGGCCATGTTGGTTCACCTGACAAGAAATTTAGCTAATGAGGAATATTTAGTTACATTCAAATAGGTCAAGTGTTCCGTAGAGCGAGAAATGAAGCCCTTCGTTATTCAGAATTTTATTTCATTCTTCGTTATAAACTTCCATTGTTAAAGTGAAACTTGCAAAATTCAAATTGAGCTCTAATCGAATGTTGATTGTATTTATGTGGAAAGACTTGCAAAATTCAAATTGAGCTCTAATCGAATGTTGATTGTATTTATGTGGAAAGACATGTACATGTTATTCCATACCGTATATGGATTTTAGTCTCCTTCCCAGCCATATTCTTAGTGTTGGCCAAGCAAACGCTAGCCCAAGAATGACTGCGAAGTTTCATTTCAACAATGGAAATTTGAAACGAAGAATTAAATCGAATTTCGAATAATAACTAACTTCATTTCTGGCTCTAGGAAGTAATGCACCAGTCAGTGGTTTCCTCCAAGGGGGGGGGTATCGGACATACCCACGGGGTTTGACAGGAACTGCTCTCCCTGGGTAGGGAATTTGACAAAGTTACATGGCCCGAGGGTCGGGAACATGTACGCGAATTGGGAACGAGGGATTGGAAAGTGTAACTGGTCAGCGGTATTTTCAGCTTCAACGTGCTTTCGATTTGAGAATCTTATCACTATCAGAATTTTATAGGAGTGTACAGGATTCTTATTTAAAAAATAACATTGCAATAATTTCATGTTTTGCCTCTCGAATTTGACTTCAAATGTCAGCCCCAGGGTGAAAACTTTGACCAAAATTTTGAGATGCCCGATACCCCTCCCCTGGGGGAAACCACTGACTGGTGCATAACGCTTGACCTATTTCTACTGTAACGTCAATCAAGATGGCCGCAATGGTGTCACATGAAAGCAAATAATAGTGGCGAGTCGACTAACAAAACAAAAACAACATATTCACAGGAACTGGAGCCGTGGTTGGAAAATATCGAATCCGGAGCGGGCTCACATACAACAGTTATCGTCGTCGGAACTCACTTGGACATTGTTAACCAGGCGCATGGCAAACAGAAAGGCAAGGTGTACGCTGACCGCATGAATCGCCTTGTCTGGGAAATGGCGAAACAGCGATCAATCGTTCACGTGCACATTTCGCACGTTGCAGAGGTCAGCTGTGGTCTGAATGACAGTCAAGGTACCACTTTGTTAATTTTCATCAAAATTACTAGAATGGTCCTTGTTAAAATTTTAGTAAAATTCAGTGTTCCGCGGCATCTTCACCGTGAATAAAATATTGTTCTCCTTGTTCTATATAACAAATAGAAGTTATTTTGCCGTGGGTCTCTCCTATTATAGATGCACAGATGACGTCACAATGTGACGAGAACAATAGTCAGGACCCTCGACTGCGCCTCGTGGCGCACTTTTTTGTTCTCTTTACGGCTTCACGTCATCATTGCATCTATATATATTTAAAAATTACTTTTATCTTCCTCTTTCTTAACGACCGTCTGATCCCATTAAATAATCAAATCGATCGATTTATTTGACCAATATCGGTTCCTTCTCTTAGGAGGAAAAGGATAACTTAATTATATCCTATTGTTTGATTCCTCAGCAGCGTACCAAAGTAAGCCAGTCAAATGAAAATAAGTGTTTTGGTTTATTCATTGCTATGTACAGGACTGAAGGAACTTAGTGACCAGATCTACGCTGAAGCCAAAAATATTGTGAGGTTTAAAGGAGAAGCTGCCACAGATGTTCGAGTGCTTGACGAGCCAGTACCACTTACGTTTCATATATTGGTAAGAAAGATAGAGGAGAAGAGAAGTAACTTGCAGAAAGAAAAACAATTACCGATACTCCATCAGAACCAACTTTGGTCAGAGGTACAGAAAGTTCTTGGTGGCGGAACGAAGAACAAGAAGATCAGCCAAAAGGAATTCAGCGAGGCTGTCGAATTCTTAGAAGAAAGAGGTAAGAGAAAACTTGTTTGGCAAGTAGAATGAGGCGATTGCTAAGACGCAATGAATAGTGGGTGTCGGTTATCTCAGTGGTAGAGTACTGGTCATGCATGCGGGTTCGAATCTTGGGCTCGTCCTTGGGGAGGGACGTAAAAGTGGTTGGCCTTGTCTCCTTAATCGTCGTACATCGATTCACATTGCGCAAATTCTTCATATGTCTGGGAGGTCTTTTAAGACATGAACTGTTTATACTGCAGTTGACAATCATGAATGCCGATCCAGACAGTACCGCTCGAAATGAGCCAAAGTATTGGCTTACCCAACAACACCCTAACCTTTAGAACGAGCAGTACAAAAATAATAGAGCTACAGTATAATGGTCCAATCAGAATACAAGTCTCAAGCGGTAAATAATTACTCTTGTTACATAGCCATAAGTTTTCCAGACACAACGCACGCTCTCATTGGCTGATTTAGGGTCACGTGGCAGTCATCAAATTTCAAAAATTGTTGCCCGCCACGTGATCACATCGTGACAGAAGATGGTGTGGTGTGTCGCGCGCGCCACTGGCTAGCTAAAGGCGGGAAATATTTGTTTACCAAAATGTCTAGATATTCATCAAAAGCTGACCATTTTTCGTCGAAAGAAAGCGTTCAAAATGGAACCAGCTCCAAAGAAACAATTTACATCTTTATCAAACGCGAGAGTGAGAAATTGGAGCTAAAAAAGGATGCACGAAAGACACAAAACGATGCTAAAAATGCCGTAGCGATGCAGGCAGTTTTTTTGTGTTGAAAAGCAGCTTCACGAAGAGAAGACGACAAACCTCGCTCGTATCAGGTAGGTCCTGTATTTATGCACACCTTTGCCTCTAGAAAAACTTATGTCTATATAACAAATCACTTAATGACCGTCCCCTCGGGAATCAGTGAGTTTTGTTTCCCCTCGATCCTCGATGTTCCCCTCGACTCCGTCTCGGGAACATCGAGGATCTCGGGGAAACAAACTCACTGTTTCCCTCGGGGCCAGTCATTAAGTGATTATTAGTGCCTCCAAAATGTAGGCTGATCTGCGAATTGGTAAACGGTAACCTGTTGTGTTGTTCTTGGAAGAGGAGGGGATCGTTACTCGCAGATCAGCCTGCATTCTGTAGGCACTCATGATCGTAACATTACAATATAAACAGTTACGTTTGTGTCTTAAAAGACCTCCGAGACATACATAGAATTTGCGCAATGTGAATGAATGCACTTTTACTCTTTTATTTTTGATCGAGCAAAGGAAAACCCTATATCTTCCATGGCTAAAATGTTTTTTTTTTTTTCAAGGTGTAGTGCTTCACTTCAATGACCCTAACCATGATCTTCGCGAGCTGTATTTTATCGATCCGAGGTGGCTCTTCGATCTCATGGCTTGCGTTATTACAAATAAAGGTGATGGACGGACGGAAAATGGAATCCTTGGAAAAGTGGAGCTCTTCCTAGAAGATGACGCGGAAATGTTTTCTGACAAGTCAAAGGATCAGTGCATCCGTCTCTTAAGCCGATTCCATATTATACACATTCTTGATGACGATCATCTTCTTGTTCCATCAAGACTTACTGACAACAGACCCGAAGTATCAACCGATAACAGTCTTGCTTTTGTGCCTTTGAAGCGTGTTTTCAACATGCAATATCTCCCTCATGGGTTCTTTAGTCGTTTGATAGCCCGACTGCTGCATTTTGTTGAATCAATGATCGTGGAAGCCTTGAATGTGGACGAAAGGCTTCCAAAGCTTGCAGTTCCTTCAGCAAATGGATCGCAGCCACGACAAATAGATGGAAACAAAGGTAACAGGTGCATCAATGCAAAGGTTCCAGCATCTCCACCCGTCGAGACTACCACAAAGTCTTCCTTCAAACTAATGGAACTCAAGGAAAAGAACCTCCTCCACTGGTGGCGCAACGGAGTACACTTGTGCTTACAAGATTATGAACTGTTTTTTCTTGTCACTCAGTCAAACCACGTGGATGGCACCTGCGCTATTGAAATTAGCGTGTCACCTGAAGACCGAGGGAAGCGACTACTAATTTCCATCGTCGAGCAGGTCGAATCCATGATAACTGAGTGGTTCCATGGATTACGATATGGCAAGATATCTCAGTCTATTCCATGTATGACTTGCGAGGAGAGAAACCTCGAGGACCCGTACGCGTTTACCCTGGAACACTGTATTCAAGTGTCCGGTAGTGATGACTTCCTCGTGTGCCCAAGACATGAGGACGTACCCGTAAGGTTGTGTGCCATTGCTCCAGATGTTACGCTGCATGACGTTCATCCTGATTATGTCTTTGAACATCATGAACTTCACTATGACGAGAAGAATGCTATCAAGGAAGGAAACTTTGGAAAGGTTTGTCTTTTTTTATACTTTAGCTTTATTTGCACATTTCTTAAAGTTACAAATGACATTTAAAAAAGATAACTATATATGTAAAAAAGAAAAGAAATTACAAGTACAGATAACTTTAGAAGAAAAAAATGAGATTGTGCACAGTGGTTAAAGTAGCACAGAGCTTTCGAGTTAACCAATGCCTATCCTAAAATTGACAAGTACAGTTCATGCGATAATATATATAAGAAAATAGATCAAATAAAGCTAAAACAGATTTAACTTACATGGACAGACAGAGAAAAAACATAGAAACAAAGAAACAACAGCTCTATTAAGGAAGATTATATTTGATTGTCTACGAGGTATTGTTTATATTGTTTTTTGAATGTTCTATATGGTAAGCACATAGAATTGACTCCCAAATTACAGGTGCAGAAAATTTGAAAGCAAATTTGCCGTAATTCGTTTTAACCTTTGGTTTATAAAAGTTTAATTTGGCAGCATACCTAGTGTTATTTGTATGAATGTCGGAGACTGGTACAAGGATATCGGAGAAGATTGATGGAATATTATCTTTATCATTTTTTATTTTATGAGTAAAGCTAGCAATTTTTATTAAAAAAATATCAAGATTGAAAATTCCTAGAAGCTTATAGTATGGCAAGGCAGTTTCTCTATTATTATTGTCTATTGCGTTATACCCTTGTTGCTGTTATTATTCAAGCAAGGAATATTAAACCTTCTCAGGCAGTTTTTCAATGTCAGCTACGTAAAAAAGATATTATGTAGAAACTTTAGGCATCCACATCTGCAAAACATTATATTTTGGCCGTTATATGCGTGATGGGGACTCTGGACATTCTACTTTTCGAAAATCTAGATGTGAAAAGCAAAAAATGGGGAAGAAAGGAATCAATAGACACAATTTTGACAAGTAAACACTGTTACCCATTCCTTGTCAAAGCCATCGTGACAACGTGGTTGCCCAAAATCCATATTATCTTACACTGCATGCTATGTGCTTGCTGACTGACATAGTTAGTGAGCAAGTGAATGCAGTCCACTTGGGTTTAAGTAACCAGTTTTCTAAAAATGGTGTCAATGTTTAAATAACGAAATGTCGTTTTTCAAGATTAAACACATTATTGACCTGCTGGTTCGTTTTAAGCTTTCATTCACGTGATTAATTCCAGAGTCATTTGATACACGATTTTTTTCCAAAGAAGAGACTTTTTCAAATAAATATTTATTCTCAACGACTTGAAAAGAGTAAGCATACCAATAGGTACGTGGGCGTGGCTTAATTTAGTTGATTTCTCTTTTGGAACTATAGGTTTACCATGCAGTCCTTAGCAGGGCCGGAGATCAATCGGTTGTAGCACTGAAGAAGTACAAGGGAGATAACTTGGCCTCATTTAGAGAACTGCGCAAAGAACTCAATGTTCTACGGTGTGTCGTCCATCCGAATCTTGTACGCATGCTCGGTGTGAGCATACGTCCACCTTGTATGGCAATGGAGTTAGCTGAGTACGGAAGCTTATACGACATCATATTTGTTCAGCCACCCATCGAAATCGCACGTTTAGTTGTTGTGGCCATTGCAAAAGAGGTCATTGACGCGCTGTCCTTTCTCCACATGCACAAGATTATCCATCGTGACCTGAAGCCCGCCAATGTGTTGATCTTCTCCTTAAAAGAGGACGCCCACATCCATGTCAAAATTACTGACTTTGGGACAGCTAATTTTGCTGGTCCATGGGGTCTTAGAGCACCCGTCGTCCGAGCACATGTCCGTGCACCAGAAATCCTCGAATTTGCCTTGAAGGAAGACTATGGTGTCCAAGTAGACGTCTACTCGTTTGGGATTCTCTTGTACGGTCTGCTATCAAGGAAAAAAGCATTCGAGGAGAGCTCTTCCAATGAAGTCAAGCGCCTGGTTCTTCAGCACGAACGTCCACCATGGAGAAGCGCAAAGGGTTCCATCCATGGCTTGGTAAACTTGACCCGGCTAATGTGTGTCTCGTGGAGTCAAAGCCCTGGGAAGAGACCAACAGCTCGCCAAGCCCAGATACAACTTGGAAATCCAGGCTTCCAGGCCTTAATGGCGAAGCTCGTCTTCCCCTCAACTGTCACTGTTTTATTTATACACTTAATGCCGAACAAGAGAGATCTTTGGGTTGTCCACCAAAACGACACTTCAATTTCTTTATCAGCGTTATCTGACTTTAAGTCAAAGCCGAAGCTCAGTTTCCGAATCGGTGACACTGAAGATATCAAAGTGGAAGGAAGCTGTACGCATAACGATGTAGTGCTTCTCTTTATTCGGGAGAAACCAAGCGAAAAGACCTGGGTTTATGCTTACTCTATGACAGAGTTCACAAGGCTTTCAAGACGATGTTGCCACTTGTATCCATCTTCAGTCAGTTCAACGGCTGCTTCGAGCGTCCATGTCTTCCTAGCAACAAACACTGGCTGCTTTTTCCTCAAACGGAATCTGCAGACTGATGACGTCATATTTGTTGAGCAATTGATCCCCGAACCTGTATCCTCAGTCTTGGTCCGTGATGATGTTCTTTGGATGGCCAGCACCAAATACGTTTTCGTGTACGCATTTCCAACCGTTGATAAGGCACAGTGCGAACATGTACATGGTTTAGATCACGAAGCACGTTTTGATGCTACAGGTCAGCACACTGGTCACGACAGCTCAAAAGGAGATGGAAAAAAGGAAGAAAATGGTATGGCATGTTGCGATTTTCGTAGTCTTCCTGCTGCTCAGCATACAGGTGATCTTTGCGATGAAAAGGAAGAAAAAAGAATCATAGAAGAAGAGGCGGGAATGAAGAAGCAATCAAAACAAGTCGAGGGAGATGACCTTGCTCGGCCTCGAAGTGAACTTTTCAGGGCTGAGAGCTGTGAAGGCACTTTTCCTAAGACAGCTAATCCCCTCCAAATTTCCGAAAATCTCTCCAAGGACATCCTCACGGCCCACTCTCTTCCTAGTGCATTGCAGAAGGGGCATGAAAGAACCGATTACGATCAGGGCTATCTTGCAAAGACTGCTAACATGCGCCCCTCGAGGAAAATAGCGACACATGTGGCCACATTAACCTTAAGTCAAGTGGATAATAGTGTATGGGGAATGAAAGGATTTACGTTGCTTCAATGGAATGAACAGAATGTACAGCCACTTCAGCTTGATCTTAGCAGTGTGTTTGCAAGTGTAAATAGTGAGTTCGGGCCTTCAATGTTAGGTCATGTGACATGTGTTGCACCTGCTCGTGATACTGTGTGGCTTGGAACGAGCGCTGGTGTCATCTTGATTGTTCATTCGGATTCTGGGCATCTTATCACGTGGTTTCGACCCTACTCTGGTGCCATTAGCACCCTTATCCTTTGTCTAAATACATCACCTGAGTCTGTTATCAGCTGTGGTAAGATCCTACGAAGAGGACTAAGCACAAATGATGATGTCATACGCCCACTGTCTATTGATAAATCAGAAATGCTGAATATCGGTGATAAAAGTTCGAACAAAAAACCTTCAAAACGAGGTTCTGTTAAACGACCGTCCGTTGGAGCCCGCGAGTCTGAGTGGTCAGAGGTAGAGAGTAGTGAGGTTGGTGACGTGCTGTTAATGTGGCATGCTATGACAGCTAGAGCTTGGGAGAGGATTGAAGCAACACGTGACCCTAGAAATTGGATCGGATCTATGGAAAATAATTAAAGGGGAACTGAACTCTAAACAAACTTAAGCTCTACGAATCAATGTATAAGAACTTGAGGTCAGACTGTTCGACAGGACCGGACAACATTCCTGTTCGATTTATTAAACTAGTTGCCGAGAACCTTGCAGGCCCTATAACTGCTATTATAAACTCATGTATTGAGAAATCCTGGTTGCCAAGAAACTGGTTGCCAAGCAGATGGCGATCTACTGTGAAGCCGAAGCCACCCTTAAAGACAACATATCAAGTTTCCGAAAGGGTAATTCTACTTCTACGGTGCTTATGACGATTAGAGATGACCTGGTCCACGCCATAAATAGAGGCGAAGTCACGCTTATGATATTAGCAGACTTCTCTAAGGCTTTCGATACTGTCTGCTACAAGACTGCATGTCATTACAAAGATGTACTGCCTAGGTTTCTCCAAGAACGTTTTATACTGGCTCACTAATTATTTGTGCAACCGCTCTCACTCTGTTCAAATTGATGACAACAAGTCAGGATAACTAATACTCAGTTCGGTGTTCCACAGTGATCAATCCTTGTGCCGATATTTGTGAATAGAGGCGAAGTCACGCTTATGATATTAGCAGACTTCTCTAAGGCTTTCGATACTGTCTGCTACAAGACTGTCATTACAAAGATGTACCGCCTAGGTTTCTCCAAGAACTTTTTATACTGGCTCACTAATTATTTGTGTAACCGCTTTCACTTTGTTCAAATTGATGACAACAAGTCAGGATTAACCAATACTCAATTCGGTGTTCCACAGTGGTCAATCCTTGGGCCGACGTTATTCAATCTATCATCTTCCACCACGTTTCAGTATGCAGACGACACAACCATCTATAGTGCATCTAGTGCATGCCTTTATTACATCACGGCTGGATTTCTGCAATTCATTACTTTGTGGACTGCCAACACAATTGATCCAGAAACTTCAGAGTGTCCAAAATTCAGCAGCCAGATTAATATGTATGACAAACAAGTACGACAATATTACACCCGTTTTAAAGGAGCTACATTGGTTGCCAATAGAATATAGGATCAGTTTTAAGATATTATTACTTACATATAAGTGCCTGAATGACACAGCTCCTATTTATCTGAAACATCTAGTCCATCCTTATGTACCGAAACGGCAACTAAGATCTGCCTCTAAGAACCTGTTATAATTTGCACCATATAACTTGAAAGGGTATGGCTATAGAGCCTTCTCTGTGTCCGCGCCTAGGCTCTGGAACTCACTACCGGACTTTATAAGAGATCACCAAACAGTTGAGAGCTTTAAAATACATGTTAAGACTTATCTTTTTAGACAGGCATATGTTTAAATAAAAAAAATTAAAAAAAATCTTAAGATTTTTATTTTTATATTATATGTAAAGCGCTTAATGGGCTGTAGGGAATTGGCGCTATATAAATGTATTATTATTATTATTATTATTATAGTTACTGCCTCCTAGTGGCCCTGACACACCTCGTTGACAAACTAAACTCCGCGCTAGCTACTCTAGGTACTGGGTCAGCTGCCTCATACCTTGCACTTAACCCAATTAAGACCAAGACTATGCTACTTTCTACTAGCCAGATGGTGCGTGTACATTCCCTAAAGGATTGTGCTCCCAACCTAGAGATTTCAGGCAAGGCTCTTGAACGCGCGCAACTGACTAAACTGCTTGGCGTTCATTTCACGAACACTTGAAATACTTTAAACTAAGAAAGCACCTTGCTGAATCATTAGTACTCCAAGATCGACTACCGTATGATACTGTGTTTAACCCGCTACCAGATCGAGTTCCTAATGAAACGCCTTCAACGTGGTCAGAATGCAACAGCAAGCTCTGTAACTGGAAGACATATTAAAGATACAAGTGAACCATTGAAAATCGGTTGGCTACCAGTTAGAGAAAGAAGAGAATGACACATACTAACATTGACACACAGAGCATTATAGAACGACACTTGGCCATCATATCTTAGAATAAACGCTGTTGTATACTCTCGAACATTACGTTCTAGCGCTGCCACTAGGCTAGTAATACCATTAGAGAAAGGAACTTTTCAGGACTCAGCAGCGATCCTTTTTAATGGCTAAGGCATTGAGAGAATGTAAAGAATTTTTAAAAGTATTTTACTAGTCAAACTAAATCTTTCTTTGAGAATCAAATTATTCTGACGACCTTTTTTTATTTTTATGTTTGGGGGGGGGGGGGGGGGGGTACTGCCTAAACATTACTTAAAATTAGGCATTTCATATAATTAATTTGACATTCTCCAGACCTTCCTTTATTACCACCATGCTCAGCTGTATATATATACAGTCGCTGCCAAAAAGGTTGTCCAGCAGAACATAATATAATACTTTAATATCCATTGTTTTGGCCTATTGTTTTGGCCTAGACAATAGCCCAAAACAATGGATATTATAGTATTATATTATGTTCTGCTGGACAACCTTTTTAGCATCGACTGTATATGAAAAGTCTTAGATTATAATTCAATTCCGTCGGATAAAAGATAATCTGAAAACCTTCCTCACAACCTCCGCTATTCGCACCAGTCCCTTACAAAGCGAGTATAAATAAGAACTCCACCAAGGTTCGTCGCACAGTTCGCGTCAGAACACCTACACCTCGTTCCTCGCTGCTTCAGTATCGTACTAAGAAAATGGAAGGACAAGTACCCCAAGCCGCGAGAGTCTCAGCAGCTCAACAGAATGTCCCAGGTGGTCAAGATCTTCCACCAGCTGCTCCTCCGACATGAAGCCGTCACTCAGCTGCCAGAGCTAGAGGCAATTTCATCCTTTTTCCCACTATGTGGTTCAGGTTGGTGTTTGCCTTTTTGTCCTCGTGGTCACTTACGCTTGTGTGTGTATTTTGTTTTGGTCTATCATGGTTTGCGTTGCATCACCGTTTTAGTCTCCTTTGATAGTTTCGCCGGTGTATTTGCCTTCGTTGTAATTCAGCTTTGGCCTATATTGCTTTATTCCTTCGTTACTACCATATGTATCTGGACGCGGATTTGTGCAGTGCGGTATAAATGTTCTTGTTAATTTTCTATTCTTCGATTTTAGTCCTTTATTTTGCACGTTTGGCATGTTTTACTGTTGGCACTTGTGTTGGCATAAGTTCACGTGCTGGCCTCACAAATACGGATTTGTGAAGTGCGGTATAAATGTTCTAGTTAATTTTCTATTCTTCGTTTTTAGTTCTTCATTTTACACGTTTGGCATGTTTTGCCGTTGGCACTTGTGTTGGCATAAGTTTACGTGCTGGCCTCACAAGTACAGATTTGTACAGTGCCGTAATGTTCTGATTCGTTTTTCTATTCTTCGCTTTAGTATTCTATTTGTCCACGTTTTGGCACGCTCTGCCGTGAGTTTGGTACTTGTGTTGCCATATCTTTTCCTTTTGGATTTTATCTATATATTTGCTTTGACATATGGGCACCACTGTTATGCACTTACGTAATGTTCGGAAGTTTATACATGGTCGTTATACGGGTTTGCCTCACGGTCAAGGATTCCTACGATATTATTGATGTTCCTCGGTTAGTGCTTTCTCCTGGTCGTTCGACTTGTTATTTCTTTGCACACTAACTTTTTAGTATGGGTTTTTGTGAGTTTAGCATGGGTGCTTGTTTCTTGAGTACAAGAGTGTTTTTGTGGAGCATTGTTTCAATTTACATAAGTTCGCTTTCTCTGTTCCATTATAACTCTATTTGCAGTGCACGTTGTATGTGTAGTTACGACCATTTCGTGCCCGGGCTTAGCTTGGGGCTAAGTCTTATTGTCATCATACGTTTAGTATGTAGTTTGCCATGAGCCTATTGTTCCTCGCGCATTTTCTCTCGCTTTACGCTTATGCAGGTTTATATTACGCCATTGGCATTACTAGTTGGTTCGCCTTTCATGATTTAGTTTTTATTCCCCATTCATCCGTACGTTTGGCATCAGTTGCCAGAGTAATTCGCGCACACGTGCTCCATTTGTGCCGTGCTGTTTTTATTCGATGGGTTAGTCTTTGTGTTCTATTTGTTTTATTTCATTCATTTTGGGAGTATACGTATTGTAGCGTTTATGCTGTCTAGTACCCCTCCGCCGACCACCCCTTCCCCCGGCATCACCTCCCCACCCCTCCCCCGCCCCGCCCTATTCCCCATGACAGCGTGAAAGGGATACTAATTCCCTAGTCGGATTACTGACGCTCAGGCTGCCATCTCCTGGGTTTCCCGCGTCCCCACATTCCACTGCAATTAACCCGGCTTGCCTCTGTCCGCTATTCTGGACTGCTCCCCAGGGGATGGTACCCTCTCTCCCTTCCCCTTCCCAGTTTCCAGCCTTACTCCCTGCCGGTGTGTCTGTCTTTTACTCTGTATCCTATTCGCATCATTTCCTTTCAGCTCGTGCAATAAGAATGGGCATTGTCGCCCGCGCAAGATCAGGGAACTCCATGACTCATACCCCCAGCCAGCTAGGGAGAACACCCATACTAAAAACACCCATACTCATCACACCCAGACTTATACCGGTTTATGCGAGTATCAAACGAATTTTAAACTGAATTTGAGGCCGGGGAAGGAAAGGCATTGACGTAGTCCTTCAAGGTGTTATGTCGGAGTAGATAGAAGAGGAGCCAGCGGTAAGGGTACCGGGCGTGGGAATTGGGCCAGCATCAAGTAATAGGATGTGGTGTGGGTATTGTGCAGCCCACATGACTCATCATGTCCCGCAACAAACTAATAACTAGCATGTCTATTCTGTAGGTTAATACAGTGGCGGCACCATCTAGTCCCCTACAAAGTGTGTATAAATAAGAACTCCACCAAGGTTCGTCGCACAGTTCGCGTCAGGATCACTATCGCCGGGATGACCTTCCTCCACTATTGCGTTCGATCATTCCCTTTCGCTCCCCTTCCTTTCGACCGAGTTCAGTTTTTCCGTCCCTCCCCCCCCCCCCCCCCCCCCCCTCCCCCCCGCCCCCCGCCCCCGCCCCTCCCTGCTGCTTATTCTGCTCTCCTTCTACCTGAACTCGGGCGACAATGCCCATTCTTATTGCACGAGCTGAAAGGGAATGATGCGAATAGGATACTATGTACAGACAGCTGAAGTCTTGTAACTTGTGACGTCAGGTATGGGGAATAAATTAGTTTTGTCATATATTGTCCCGGCGTTGAAAAGCTGAAAAGTTCAAAAGGATGAGGTGTGAATGTTTTTCCTTGGTATGTGTGACGATATGGGGAAATTTACTTTGAATATTTTTTGAAGATATTTTGAAGAACATCCGCTCTCTCATCATCGCTGAAGAACGGTTAAAGTGCACCTTACCCCTTCTTGCAAGTTTTATACATATAAACCTAGGCCTCCGAAAAGTTTTGAGTACTTCTGTGAAGAAATTTTGGGTTTACAAAGAATACTCTTTGTTTTATGCTTGTTCGAAATCGTGAAATTTTGACCTTTCCTTACCCATTGACCGCGTAAGTAAAAACCTGCGTCGATTCCTGAGTAGACGTCATATAATTAATTCGTCTTCCCAATAACATGAAGAAATACGCCATGGAGAATAATGCATTAAGGGCCCATTGACATATTCCGTTGCTACGCAACACCGTTGCTATGATATGCTCGCAGGAGCAGTGCGATTTTTACTTCCGGTTTTTGCTAGCCTGAGAAAACAGACGACTCGGGCGATATGAGTCGGCTGTTTTCTCAGATTAGTTTTATCACAGGCAGCCCAGACTCGACATATATTTCCCGCTTTTTGGGTTGCCTGTGGTATGTTTCATAAGCGATCTCAGAAGAGTTTGTATAATTGCTCCTTGTGAATTCTCTTTTCCGATTCCTACGAAATAAATCTTCAATAATAAAAGATTGATACTTAATGAAGTTGTGTGAGTAGTTTTGGGGTGATTTGGGGACTTCTAAAGCAGTTTATTAGGCCTCAAGGTTTTGACGGTTGGCCGCGTGTCTACCTCAACGACACAAATATACACTAGGTATGCAGCTTCGAGGCGCTTTTCATCGATGTGACCTCACTCGCCGCCGAAATTCGACAAGAATCAAATCGATTTAGCCTCTGCTTTCGGCACGCAAATCCAGAAATGTGGTAAGCACTTCTCATCTACGTTTCAGGCCAAACGACGTGAAAACGGCCTGGAAAATAAATTCCGAATTCAAAATATTTCTCTCGATATACGATCTGCAGATTGATCGGTCCACAAATCAGCGGTAGACATCGCAGGCGGTGCTTTCAAGATGCGTGGGCATGGCAACTGAAACTTTTTGAAAATACCCCTCCCACTAAGGAGAATTGTTATGCACCTCCGTTCTGCTTGAAGTACATGGGTTCCTGGAAAGGTTGTGATGAACCTTGGTGCCACTAATTAAAATACAGGTCAGTTTTCATCCTTAAAAAAGTATTTTTAATGTCGGAAAACAAACTGTGTCGAAAAAAAACTGTGTCGGAAAACAAACTGTTGTGAACGCCACGAGATCAACTTCAAGTGACAGTTGTCGAATCTCGGTCTAATTTTAGCTTGATTTCTATTGGCTCTTCGGTTTGCCGCGAAATGGGTTCCTGGCATGTGCCACACAGTCCGAAGCTCATTGCAAACAATCAAGCTAGCTCATTGCAGACTGGAGTATTCAGCCAAGCCCCAAAACTGGCGCATGCGTTAATTTCTTAACTTCCGGTTTCTAAAAATCCTAAACATTTTGCGCGCTTTCACTAAACACCAAACTTTTTCCCGTTAAAATGTTGTTGACCGCGTTCTCCACAATTTTTGGAAACCGACAATAAATGCCAAAGTTATTGCTTTTCATTCGCCAAAAATACTTAAAATTGGACTGAAAAGTGTTGTAAAATCTTCATTTTTTTGTCTTGGTAATGGCAAACGCATGCTTGGTTTTATGCGCCTTTATTCGTAGGTTCGGAAATATTCATAAAATACTAGTAGATCAAAAATCCCTGGAGAGTTTATAAATTTTCTGATTTTGATGACGTCAGACTACAAGACTTTACCCTAGGAATCACCTTGACAATAATTATTGCCCACTCTTTAATTTTCCGGGATTTACGAGGCTTCAAACTTCCTCTAGCAACGGCCGATTTAAATATGTCAATGGGCCCTTAGGAGATGACATCTAGCCTGCGAACAGCATCCCCTACTTGAGGGAGAAACGGAAACGATGAAATCGCCGTTTTCCCTCAAGTAGGGGATGCTGTTCGCAGGCTAGATGACATCTAACCAGGAATTGAAGTGTGATCCCATTTTTAACTCGTGGATGCGCGATAGCGCAGAACGAGTTATTAGGGTTAGTGGTCTGAGCTAATTTATTCATCGTTTTATGGTGTGTACTTCGTTTTTTTCTGTGTACATCGGGGACTCTCCGTTGGCTCTCCGAATAATCCGAATAGTGTTCGATTTTCCGAAGATATATTGACGGAGTTTTATGGTACGCGTCCAAATTTGGTCATGCTGAAGAAGATGTATTGACGGTGCCCTTCTAATGCCAGACACTTCAAACCTGGACAGACATGGTAGTGAGTCCCTATCAATCACTTAGTGGTGATGACGTAACGATGACGTAATCGGTCACATGATTTTAAATACATGTCCATATCTCCCTCATTTCTAATGTCGGCACGCTCAGATCTGACAGACATGGTAGTGGGTCCCTATCATGTACCTAGTGGGGATGACGTAAAGATGACGTCTTCGGTCACGTGATTTTAAGTACATGCCTATATCTCCCTCATTTCCAATGCCAGACAGTTCAAACGTGGACAGGTATGATATTGGGTTCCCACGAATCACTTAGTGGTGATGACGCAACGATGACGTCATCGTCACGTGATTTTAAGTACATACCCATATCTAGCCTGCGTCGCATCCGAACTGACTGACCCCGGGTTCAGTTCGGATGCGACGCAGGCATATCTCCCTCATTTCTAATGCCAGACAGTTCAAACCTGAACAGACAGTAGTGGGTCCCTATCAAGCACCTAGTGGTGATGACGTAATGATGACGTCATCGGTCACGTCATATTAAGTACATGCCCATATCGCTCTCATTTCTAATGCGAGACAGTTAAAACTTGGACAGGCATGGTACTGGGTCCACACAAATCACTTAGTGGCGATGACGTCATCGTTCACGTGATTTTTAGTATATGCCAAAATAGCTCACTGACCTTCCACGAGTTGCCCTTAGGGTTTCTACTTTTACGCAGTTTGGAGGCGAGCATTGAAAAGACAAAAACGCTATTAAAGCACAGGCATCCCAATCTCTATTTTTGTGTCATTTAAAAGCAACTCATTGCAAGATTTTACAGTACTCAAATAAAGATTATACCTATTCAAAGTTGTGGTTTTGATTGTCCTGTGTACTCCTGGGGACATTTTAGCCACTTTCACAAGATTTCCAATTCACCGTCCCCACCGTTCTTGTATGCCAGTTGTTTGTTACGTTAAGTAGCTAAAATGACCCCATGATCGGAGTACACAGGACAATCAAAAACATACCTCTGAAGAGGTATAATCTTTATTTGAGTACTGTGTTGATTTCTTACATTTTATTAACTTCTATAAAATCTCGCAACGAGTTAAATGACACAAAAATAGAGTTTGGGCTGCCTGTGATTAAAGTACTTATGAACTTTTAGTTGTTTTCAACGAATTTGAATGCGCCATCAAATTAAAGACAACATCAACATTTTTTAAAATCCAATCAACGCGCGCGAAATGTCTAGCCAATCACCAGCCGAATCCCACATGGATTAGGCACGGAACGACCCCTGAGAACGAGATAGACTGTATGGTCTTCTCTCTCAGAAGCCACCATCGTAGATTTGACCCAGAAGACCCTGGGAACGAGGTTGACTTCACTGTACACAGAGCATACAGCACACAACAGCCTCTCTTAGTATCATTCTCTACATAAGCTTGTAGTTTTTTCCTGTTTTGCTGTTTACTCGTCAACCGTGGATTTTCCTAACATGTGAGTTTAGATTGAGTCGTGTGTGCTCCGGTTCGTTTCATGTTGTTTAAAAAAATACGGCCATCGATCTTGTATCATGACATGCGGACCTTAAAACTTTAGAGGAACTGATGACTGAGACGTCTTGGCCCTGGAGCTTTCAAGAGACTGAGGAGCATCCGGAAACAACATGGCAAGACTAAATTAACGGTTCTTGTGCACAGTCCATGTTATTCAAGTTTTTGAAGTCAAAGATGAGTTTTACGACAATACAAAACTCTTGATTATCGAACTCGAACACTCGATTGACCTTATTCCGGAATAGCAATATATGGAATAGTCTCTGAAAATCACTGGTTTGGGCATATTTTCAGCACTGTAAGCTATACACATGCTTGCTGATATAGGATATTCAGGATACAATTGGTATTCCTGTGGCTAAAAAAAAACCAGTATAAGCGATTCGTAGTAATCATTCTGTGTATTCTTATTCCGGAGTACGCTACATTAATTACGCCAGCTGGGCCCGGTTATTCTAAGGAGGGGTAAGCACTGCCCCAGGGTTAAATCGCTAACCCGAGGGTAAACTGTACATATTAGAAAATTAGCGCTATCCTATATATGGAGAAAGTTACCCTTGCTTCGAACAACTAGGTCCAGTTCTATAAGTGTTCCAGTTGAATAACCTAGTGTTGTAAGTGTTCCAGTTGAATAACCTAGTGTTGTAAGTTTTCCAGTTGAATAACCTAGTGTTGTAAGTGTTCCAGTTAAATAACCTAGTGTTGTAAGTGTTCCAGTTGAATAACCTAGTGTTGTAAGTTTTCCAGTTGAATAACATGTTCCAGTTGAATAACCTGTTCCAGTTGAATAACCTAGTGTTGTAAGTTTTCCAGTTGAATAACCTAGTGTTGTAAGTGTTCTAGTTCAGTAAGAGAGAGAAAACCTCTGGTAGCGGGCGGCAGTTGGCAGTCGATCTTACCGCACCAATAGATTTGAACTAGGGACGATTGGCGGAATATTTAATTACCTTATACCGTTCTCCGATTGGCTGTTATTTACTGCTAGTGGAGAGGGGTTGAGTTATAAATTCCAATCAACGGGAGTGGGATAAGTAGGAAAGTGAACGTCCCAAAATCGAAAAGCGCGAGAAAGTTTCATAGTTCTTAAATAATTTAACGAAGAGATATATATGACTGTCGAATAGCCCGGCTTGACAATGTCATCACTGGCGGGGTGACTTGTACCCTGGTCGTGCACAGGTTTTCTCCGTTCAGCTCAGAGAAAGGCTAGTGATCGAGAGAAGAGAAAAAAACCACGTAGCGGGCGGCAGTTGACTGATCTCACCACGACAATAAATTTGATGGCAGTGAAGATCATATTAGAAACGTTTATCATGAATAAACCGGCAGCAGAGTTGGAGCAAGTCAACAGCTGGAAAACATTGTTCAGTTCTCTGCGCAACCGGAGAAAACCTCAGCTCTGGGACCGGGCCGGGTATAGTTGACATGATCTTCTTGATCGTTCTCTCTTTTTCTGATCTTGGATGTTTACCCGCTGTTTCTCGGGCTCCATACTTCTAGTTGAAACTGAACGAACATTTCATAAGCCGCTCGAAATCAAGAATGCTGCTTCTCTGTCTCCAAATGGAAACTCATGCATAAGTTATCGGACACGGAGGCTCGCAAGGGTACGCTCTCATATGATATGTAGTCATTTCCTTTCTATTCCCTGCAGGTTAATTTTTTTTACGACTACCACTTTTCCATTCCTACTACCCCAAGCCCAAAACACCACGTGGGAGGTGTGTTGATAATGACTGATTCGTACCGCCCGATACCAGAGGTTTTCTCCTCGCCACTCCGCGCTGATCACCGCTTCGCGGCTCTCTAAGAAATGGAGAAAACCTCTACATACATACATACATACATACATACATACATAAACTTTATTTCAACTCGAATTTTCAGAGTAGCAAATACATGCTAATATCTTCGAGAAAACTACTGTTACTAATACTAATACTAATACTAATACTATTGTTATATTACTAATACTAAAAATATTTACAATGAAACCTAGAAATTATTAACAAATAGACATTACTGTAGAATTAGATTAGATTGTATTTACGGATTTCTCTCTTAAAATCAGTGATAGTTGTTAAAGATCGAAGATTATCAGGTAGGGAGTTCCAGAATTTTGCAGTCGAATATTTGAAAGAGTGCAGGCCATAAGTTGTTGTTTGAGGTTTAGGTAGGTTCAAAATATCAGTGCCTCTTAAGGAATAGATTACAGATCTTAGAGTAAACATATCTTTTAGGTAGCCTGGATAGTTTGAAAATTTCAGAGATTTAAAAAGTATAATTAGCATATTCTGTATTCTTCTATTATATAGTGAAGGTGTTTTAGCTTTATATAATAGCTGGTTGTAGTTAGAATTCCTGTCATCGAACATAAATCTCAGAATACGCTTATTTAAGGCTTCTAATTTATCAGTGTTTCTACAACTACAAAAATGCCAAACCGTGGAACAATAATGGAAGTGCGGTAGGATAAATGCCTTATATAGGCGAAGCAATGTACTTTTAGAAATAAGCTTGCGAAATCTAATCATCACATTAAATTGATTATTAACCTTTTTACAAATTGAGGTTATGTGATCGTCAAAGCTAAGCTCATTATCTATGGTCATGCCAAGCAAGTCTATCGAACGTTTGACCGGAAAAGAGAATTCATGGTCAGTCTTGCCCAGCACCATAGCTTGATGTTTTGTGGGATTTACAATCATACCGTTGTCATTATACCAATTATTCGCAATGCTAACATCGTTCTGTATGCGTCTATCTAGGGCAGCAGGATCCTTGTCAGAATCATATATCTGTTCATCGTCCGCGTATGCGTTCAATTTTGTAGTTTTAATATGATAGAACAAATCATTAATAAAGATATTAAAAAACATCGGTCCCAATACGCTTCCTTGAGGCACGCCTCTTCTGACTACCTGCCAACCAGAATACGCGTCCCCGACCTTCACTCTCTGCTGCCTGTCTGTGAGGTAGTCTCTGAGGAGTTCACAGCTGTTATCATTAAGGCCATATGCCCTCAGTTTAGCTATCAGTAACGCATGTGAGATGGTGTCGAAGGCCTTAGACAAATCCATTAATACTACAGCCACTATTTCCTTGTTGTCTCGACTCGTTTTCCAATCCTCCGTAAGTCGCAGAAGAGAAGTTTCGCAGCTGTAGCATTTTCTGTACGCAGAGATAAAATCCGATAGTAGTTCTCTATAGAAATCGTCAAGTTGAGACGCTAATAGTTTTTCAAATATATTATTAAAACACGGAAGGACAGTCACAGGCCTATAATTAACTTTAGACATTTCGTCATCCTTTTTAAATAAAGGCGTCACCTGCCCCTTCTTCCAGTGGACTGGATATCGACACTGGCTTATGGATGTGTTCAGTATCTCTGTAAGTGGAGCTGCAATGGCGCTAGCAGAGCTCTTTATAAGACTTGGTGGTAATGAATCGTGGCCACTGGACTTACGAGAGTTGATGTTCTTCAATAGCTCTTCCACTTGAATCTTGTTTGTATACCGAAAACTAAAACAATCAGCCACGTGTCGCGTACCATTGTGTTCTAGAATTGCCTTTATGCTTGGATGTGCACTAAAATCAGTTCCAAAATGATCTTCGTTGATTTCACAAACACCGTCCACAATATGAATAAAATAGTCATTAAATATCTCCGTTAATTGCTTTTTGTCAGTTATGACAACATCATTCTCTTTAAGAGTTATGTCATTTGCTTGCTTGGTTTTAGAGTGTAGAAAGGGACGATACGCATTCCAGAAATCTCGTGTATTGTCCGCCTCCGCTTTCTTTACGAAGTGGTCCCTGATGGCCTTTCGCCTAATGGAAGTACACTTGTTTCTCTGTGTCCTGTAATCAGCGTAGTTTGCATCATTTCGTTCTTTTATAAATTTCTCTGTAACCATACCCTGGTACCAGATATTCTACTGCCTCCCTTCGCGAAAGTTAGGCGCCGAGGAGCGAAGCGACGAGAACCTCTGGTGGCACGGCTTGCCAATCTCACTTCCATGTTCGAACTTGGTACAGAATTTGTACCAGGCTTATTATTGGTTACGATAAGCAACTAGTTCCTGTAAAAACTAGTGTTGGTCTGCGTCGGCGGGGAAGATAAACACTGGTATGTAATCGACTAAAGTCGATTGAGGTATGCTAACCGCCGTGGAAAGCGAGTAGTAGCTGACGTTTCGACGGTTAGCATTTCTCAATCGACTTTAGTTGATTACATACCAGTATTATTGGTTAGTTATAATTAGGAATGATATCCGTCGATATGATTGGCTAGATAACCTAGCAAGCGAAAAACCGGTTTGGGTTTACATTCAATCAAGATGACGAAAAGTATTTCTCTGAAGCAGTTTCTGTAACATTCAAGTCGCCTTTCCCAGAGATCGAAAGTCTCAAACCTCAACAAGAAGAGTCCATTTTGAAATTCATGCAGAAGATGTTTTTGCTGTGCTGCTAACTGGTTGGGGAAAGTCTTTGGTGTTTGAAATGATTCCCGCGTTGTGTTCGATTCGTTCTTGAACTTGAAAGGTCTCCCTTTTCCTCAGAAACGGGCATTGTTATATATAGTTACATGGAATCACACACAAGAGAGCTGGAGAGTCGAGAAATCAAGGCATGTTCGCGAAGCAGGTTTCAGTGTTTATATCTGAATTTCGAACACACAAGTAGTCGGCACGTGTAGCGCAAATCAGTGGTGCGGAAAAGTGTAAACATGTATTTGACAGCTAACAGACGTCGTGACTGCAAAACCTGTTATTCGAGAAATGTGATATTCGTTCGAACATGGAAGTGAGATTGGCAAGCCGTGGCACCAAAGGTTCTCGTCGCTTCGCTCCTCGGCGCCTAACTTCCGCGAAGGGAGGCAGTAGAACCTCTGGTACCCAGGGTACTGTAACCAGGGTACCTGGGTACCATGCTCCTAACACGAGCATCGCAGTATCAGGCATTATAACAAGAACTGACTCGAATGACATGAATAACAGGGTAAGAGAAACCAATCGCATACTGCGCTCATTTTGTAACCAGAATGGCTGGGAATTTGCCGCAAACTCTAATATCAAAGCATTTCACCTCAACGCGAAAGGCATACACTTAAACCCCGCAGGTAGTATAGCTTTGCAGAACAATTTTAATTCTCTTATTAATAATTGATCGGCCAAAAGTGTGAGCATAAATTCACCATCCGAACCTAGCTTAATTTCTAAAGATATTACATTATCTGATGAAAGCTTTATTCCTAATGGCCCAAAAGCAAGGGGGTTTAAAATTGCTTTTCTTAATATTGTAAGCCTCCTAAAACACGTCGATGAAATTCTTATATTCAAATTATTTCAGTCGTTCGATCTTATTGGCTTATGTGAAACTAGGCTTGATTCTTCGATTTCGGATGGCGAGGTAGGAATCCGTGGATATAATATAAGGAAAGACCGATCAAGGACTGGCGGTGGTGTTTGTATTTTTCTTCGAAGCTCCATTAACTACCGAATTAGAAATGAGATAATTCCTGTTGATATTGAGGGTGTTTCCCTGGAAATTTGCAAGCCAAATAGCCGACCATTTATTGTCAGCGCTATTTATCGAGCGCCCAACACTCCGTGCGAATTTTTTACTAGTTTTGAAAAAATGATTAAGACAGTAGATGATGAAAACAAAGAGCACGTGATCCTTGGGGACATGAATTGTTGTTTGCTAAAGAAAAATTCTGATTGTCAAGCCAAAAGACTTAAAGCAATTTACGAGACATATCAACTCTCTCAATTGATAACTGAAGCCACGCGCATAACACCTCAATCAAAAAGTCTCATTGATCACTTTGTAACTTCATCTACAGACAAAATCAATTCCTCAGGCGTAATACACTTGGGAATAAGTGACCATAGTTTAATTTATGGGATAAGAAAGATAAATCCTTATAAAAGTACGCGCATTAAGGCCAAAACAATTGAAATACGAAACATGAAAAGGTTTAACCAGAAATGTTTTGTTGAAGACCTTTTTGCTCAGCCCTGGGAACAAATTGTCTTAAGTCCTGACACAGACACGATGTGGGCCGCGTGGAAAGATATATTCTTAGACGTGTTAGACAAGCATGCCCCAGTACAATCCAAAAGAAAAAGATCGTTTAAAGTGCCAATAACCCCCCAAAAATATTTTTGACGTATATTCTGTATAGCGCCCTGACAAAGAATTCGAAAAAATAAAAGTGAAAAAACTAAACTTCGACGATTTTACTGGCGTCAAAGTTAGCGAAAACATCCGTTTTGGGCTTCCTGTTTCCAGTTGGAAGTCAGCGCGAGTCTTGGTGAGGGCCTGGAGTTGTGACGTCAATCGGGCGCATTTTTTCTACAACTACCAGAATCCTTTGCACGGTTTCTTTTGTTCCTTTAATTTAGACTATTGTCTTGGTATTCTCAAAGGAGTTGGAAAATCTGAATAAGAAAAAGAATTCAAAAAGGAAAAACGTCCTATTATAGTCTAATCAATAGGAAATAAACTCCATCACAAGAAAGAGCACAACGAAATTAGTAAATTTACCAAGTTTGGTGATATTTCATTGGATATTTATCATGTGGTGAGCTTGCAAGAGTCGCAGAAATAAGAGACGTTTGTATGGGATTGAACGAACGCCTGACTACATACACGTCACAGGCCACTGGTCTCCAGGCTCCCAAAGGGAATTGAAAACTGACGGCCACATGTTCTGGTTCTCAACTTTGAAACGCCGTAAAAAAAATACTGTTGAGTTTTAGCCTCCTATTTTTGCCTTAAGTTCTAAATAATGGTTTAAAGTTTCAATTCAAAAAATTACGAGAGATAAAAACAAACGCAAGGCAATGGTGACCAAATTATGTTCCGATTGGGATGACTACAAAGCATCCAGAAATGAGGTTAACATTGCTTTGCGTCAGGCCAAGTCCAACTATTATCGCAACAAGATTGCTAAGCAACACAATAATCCTAAAGAGGCCTGGAAAACAATTAATGATCTGCTTGGGCGCACTTCCAGTAAAACTGTTGTAAACGAACTCAAGGTCAACGATACTAAAATTAATTCTCCTGATGAAATAGTGGAAGCTTTCAATACTTATTTTTCCAATATTGGCCCAAATTTGGCCAACTCAATGGCCGACTCTAGCACTACGTTTGAGCAGTTTGTAAGGCCTTGCCAATCTAACATATCACGCTTTAAGCTGATATCTAATGAAAAGATACTCAAGCTCTTGAGTAGTCTCTCTAATTCTAAAGCAACAGGCATTGACAAAATATCTGGAAAAATGTTAAAAATTGCAGCACCTGCTATTTCCCCGGCACTTACACATATTTTCAACAATGCCATTATTTCGAGCTGTTTCCCAGACGAGTGGAAAATAGACAGGGTCTTGCCTCTTTTTAAAAAAGGGGGGAAAAACGCAGCGGATAATTACAGACCAATTTCCATTCTGCCTGTAATTAGTAAGATAATGGAAAAAAAATATGTTTGAACAGTTATATGAATATCTCACATCAAATAGTATACTTTCTGAGCATCAGTTTGGCTTTCGAAGACATCACTCAACTGCTTCAGCTCTTTTGGATAGCACAAACAGCTGGTTTGTAAACATGGATCGGAAAATGTTTAATTTGGTTGTATTTCTGGATCTAAAAAAGGCATTTGATACGGTCAATCAGTGTTTTACTGCGCAAGTTAGAACTATATGGTATCACCGGCAATGCCTTATCCTTAATACTATCATAGTTAACTAACCGCAAGCAAAAATGCCAGCTGAATGATGCAGTGTCTTCGGAAAGTCAGATTACGTGCGGTATCCCCCAGTGCTCTATTCTTGGCCCACTCTTCTTCCTCCTACATATAAATGATTTACCAGAGTGTCTTAGTCGGGCTTCTCCTCGGCTGTTTGCAGATGACACAAACCTAACGACATCTGGAAATACTATAGAGGAAGTTGAGACGGCCATGAACGACGACCTTGAATGTGTAAAGGAGTGGCTATTAGCAAACAAATTAAGCTTAAATGTCGCAAAAACGGAATTTTTGTTAATTGGCTCGCATTATAACCTTAGAACCCTTCAATCTCAACCGTGTATTACGATTGATGATAAAACTCTAAAACAAGTTTACCATAGTAGGGTTCTTGGCGTTGAAATAGACCAACATCTATCCTGGGACAAGCACATTGATAATGTTGCCAAAAAAGTCAGCTCAGGAATAGGAGCCATGAGACGAATTCGAGATTTTGTTGAAATAGCCACTCTAGTCAGCATATACAACGCATTAGTTTAGCCTCATTTTAATTACTGTAGTGAGGTATGGGATACCTTTGGTCAAGGTCACTCTAATAGGCTTCAGAAACTCCAGAACAGGTCTGCAAGACTAATTATGAATATGAGTAACGATACCCCTGCCATAGAGGCTTTAAATGCCTTAGGCTGGGAAACTCTAGAAACTCAACGAGCAAAGTCAAAAGTAAAACAAATGTATAAAGTGACCAATGGCTTAGCTCCGAGTTGCCTTGCAGATCTATCTTTACTAGCAGAATTAATGCTCACACTTTTACATGATTCTATTTAGTAAAGGTTTTTATAGTAATAAATTAGAGTAGTTATTATTAATGTAGTAGTTATTATTATTAGTCGTTAGTATTAATGTAGTTTCAGTATAAATTTTAAATTAATAGTTTAATTTTTTATGACTTTGTAACCACACGCCCCTTGTGGAAACCAGCTTTTTATCTAATAGTTGACGGGGCAAGCGTGTATAAAATAAAGTTTTACTTACTTACTAGCAAGCCAAACTACTGGAAAATTCCCCGGTTTGGATCAGCATTCTGTTGAGTTTTTCGTATTTCCAAGCGTATAGGGCTGTGCTTTCCTGGGTTGGATGCAAATTTCGTTAGCTGCTCTCAAACAACACTGATCTTTTGAGGAAGCCGTCTCCCATCCCTTGCGCCTTCTTCCTGAGTTGTGCTACCCTGGATGCCAGAGTATCTAATGCCCTCTGTAAGCCAAAGTCAGCGAGAAGCGAAGCGACGAGAGGAAGGGAGAACCTCTGGGCGCCCCAAGCATGCCTTTGTGTCCGCCGATCCAATCAGAGATCGTAATAAGTCTTCCGGGTCAATTTGACCCTGGTCCTCTGATTGGCCTAGAGCGAATTCATTTCTAACGAGTGCTGCGATTGGATCACAGCCGTACCAGATTGTAAAACCGGTTTCCAATATGTTTACGTGTTCCGTATCGCTGAACCCATCGCTGGAGGTCGCACAAGTTCCCTAAATTCACATCAGACCACCGAATTCGAATAAAAGGTAATTAAACCAGCTGACCTAGTTCTCTATTGACTTCGGGTTTTCTGAAATAGTTGGCTTTTCATAAACCGTTGAGAATTGAACCTGGAATATTGAGCTGACGGTTTAGTCAAATGCACACTTCACTGGTTTCATACTTGGGGCGCCAAGAGGGCAGCAGAACCTCTGGCATCCAGGGTAGAGTTGTGCTAACCCAGGGGCTTTGCGCCGCTCTTGTTCGGTACATCGAACAATTAACCGCACGCTCGCATGCGCGTTTTCGGATTTAGACATTTAGACACCTGGAGACGAGGCAACTGTGGTTCTCCAATAATTCGCTGACCAATCCCAACACTCGGTTTCTATCATACGTGCTCGGGATTTCCGGAAATTGTCGAATGGATTCCGGCCGTAAACACCAAACTCGACCACTGGTGGCGCCGGTTACGAGATTTGTACCTGGTTGCCGATTGGTTCTCTATTTCACGTGACATGATTCAACCAATCGTGACGGCGCTAGCTGATAGATCACGTGAAATAGAGAACCAATCGGCAACAAGGTACAAATCTTGTACCTGATGCGAATATGGAAATGAGATTCTCAACCAGCTTGTTTCTCCTCGCTGAAAGTTTAATAGCGTAGAGAAAGACAAACAAGACAGTTCTGATCTACCTGACAGAGACGAATTCGAATCGCTTAACACTCGCAAATCCAAATTAGATACCCCCAGAAGGCCAGTTCGCTTCCGCAGATCTTTTTGTTAGAAAATGTCATAATATCAAGTCTTCTAACCTCACTAAGGAGGAGTGGTTAGCACTCAAAAGATGTGGTAATCAAACCGCTGACCGACAAAGGCGGTGCCGTAGGGAGCTTTCCGACAACTCGCCGACACTAGTTTTTACACCATGGTTAAAAAAAATTTCATTCAGACGAACCAAAAGCTCGTGAAAGAGACAAAGATTTGAAGATGTCTAAAGAATAACTTCCACCTACTGCTCGCAGCCTTATTGTAACTACTCCTAGAACATCACATATTTTCTTGTTACTTAAGATCCACAAAGTTAACAATCCGGGCCGTCCCATTGTTTCTGCTTGTAACTGCCCTACTGAATTGATTTCTGGTTACCTTGACAAGCAGATGGCTCCGTTCATTCAATCTTTACCTTCCTACATTAAGGGCACTAACTTGGCATGCACTTAAGATTTTTGACCAGTTTTCATTTCCTGCCGATAATACATGTAAGCTCCTATTCACTATGGATGTAAAGTCTCTGTACACTGTCTTAGTTTATTACACTTCTAAATAGCTTACGCTAATCCTAGAAAGTCCTTAAGATGCGCGAAATACATATAATACGGCCTAGTCCCAAGGCGTTCTGGCTGGTATTTTTTTCTGATGGGTTAATGGATCCCTGTGGTTTGTACTGGTTGGTGACATTACGGTCATAAAGTCTGACGTCACATACCAGTACAAACCACAGGGATCCCATTAACCCATCAGAAAATAAATACCAGCGGCGGGGCAGAACGCCTTGGGACTAGGCTGCATAACATAATAAGTAATAACAACAACAGTAATAAATAAGCAAATAAATATTGGGCCAAAAAGTCTTTACAGCAATTGGCTGTTTCAAGTTGGCTGTCATACCCAATGACGCGACGAGGGACTTCAAGCACTTAAACACTTTTTCGACCGCCGTACTATCCAGGAACCTAGCACAGAAACTCTTCTTCGTTTAGCCGAGCTTGTTCTCACTCTTAATTGTTTTTCATTTTCCGGTGAATTCTATAAGCAGACTAACAGTGTAGCCATGTGCACTAAAATGGGCCCTAGTTACGTTAATCTTTTTGTTGGCTAGGTAGAGGAACACATTTTTGATCAGTACAATGCCCTCAGCCAGAATGTTTCGGCCGCTACATTTAAGACTGCATCGGTGCAACTTCTAACTTGTATAGTAAACAGGATCTACAACGCTTTATCGATTTCGTTAAGACCTTTCATCCAGCCCTCGAATCTCAGATAGTTCTATCACTTTTTTGGATATCAATGTTTCAGTCAGTGGTATTTTAGGGAGCAGTTGTTTTTTTTAGAGGGGGGGGGATCTAGGGGAGGGTCGGGGTCAATGAATTTTAACCCTGCCAAAAAGGGAGGGTATGCAGTATTTTCATACTTGAATAGAGGGGAGGGTCAAGGAAAAACACGTTTCAACAACAGACTGTTGCATATTTCATCCAGATAACCATGAAGGATGACGTCAGCAGTGTTTAAGCGGTGAATCCAACTGTTGTTTCATGGTGTATGAGAAGGAACGAATTCAGCAATTGACACATTGCTCAATTTGTTTTGCCAACAAAATAAATTGAGCAATTTGAGGATGCTACGATAATGAACAATGCATGCATGCCGGGTTGCAGAGGAGGTTCGCATCCGTATTGATGGAGAGCCAGCACCTAAAGGTTTGTGTCAGAAAAGCCTGGAGAGGAGTTTTCATAACAAACATGGCTAATGAATTTCACCTCTAAGTCAATTCGTACTTTGAAAAAGTTCTTTGAGTCACACTATGAACACGTCCCTATCCAGACGCCTCTAAACTCCCCACACATCATTACCTTTCTCCTGCCACCATGACTCCTTCCCACAATGATGATGGTAGTCAAAGAGCCCCCAATGACTTCAACCTCGAGCACAATTACGAAAGCCCTTCTCGGAAGGAAACATAAAGCTAGACGACAATCAGAAAATAGAGGAATTTGCCGAGGTAAATGGCAAGCACCAATTTAATCAACTGAGGAGTACCTGGAACATCTAATGAATATACACATAAGGAAAAAAACACGCATGCAGGGGAAACTCAATGCTAAACTAGAAGAAACATCAAAAGGCTATCACGATTACGATTGGAAACAAATTTACAAAGTAAGAGAGCTAAAGAATTTAAATGTTTGTGAGCTTGACAAGTATATTAAATCATCACAACTCGCCAAAGAAAAAAATGTCAAAAAAAGAAAAGCTCGAGAGACCGTCAGCTCACATCAGCCAACAGATTTGTGAACGAATTTTGAAAACTACTTGCTTGACCTCAAGCATCCACAAATGCTATATTGCAAGACTCTGACTCACAGTCGGAAGACGAAGATTCGCGGAAGCCATCGAGGATGAAGTGCTCCTCGAATTTGGAGGCGGGGTATATGAAGATGACTCGGATGAAGAGGAAGCACCAGTTCTTTGTCGAGCGTGGTTATCCCCACCTGTTGTAACAAATGCATTGGACCGCGACATTGACAGAGAATCGGCTCTACTGCCGTTCGAACCTAAGACTGGATTCCGTTTACGTTAATTTACCATCCATCCAATCTCCCCATCACGAAAATCATCCAGAAGAACTTCAAGATCTTACAGAACGATCCAGAGACTGCCCTCATATCAAACAATTTATTGAGAAAAGTGTCGTTCCCGAGAGCTCCCTGTGATATTCCATATATGGTCAATATATTCCATATTTGGAAAGCAGGACGGATCGTCGAATACTAGAAGACGTTCAGGAAGTGTATAGCGAGCCGGCAGAAGAGAGGCGGATACAACGTTGGCTACAGGAAGTGCGATTAAAAAAATCAAATCGTTTTTTGAAGATTCGATAGCGAAATTTGAAAAGGATGAGCGTATGCCTCACTAGCATCTAGACAGGCCCAAATATTACTCTGAACGACAACAATTGTTTGATATGCATTCTTCCACAGCCACCACTTCTCTTTTAAGCGACAAAGACCTTCGGGATTCCCTGGTCAAGGGTCACGACAACCCGATCCGTCAACCAGGAACTATGAAATGCCTCAGGAAACGATGTAACAAGTGCTTTTACTAAAACTGCCACACTCATTACTGACCATTTTGACTGTACGATCCTTACTATATAGTAATGTTATTTATTGTATCACCTGCACATTTTGTAACAAACTCTACATCGATCGGGAAACAGGGCGAAGATTACAAGATCGATTCCGCGATGTTATGTATCAGTCAATTCCAAACCCGTGCATGCCCCCACCGTATTCCCCCACCGAGAATACCGTATTAAAATTGAATTGGATGTGACTTTGGAAACGGAGCTAGTTGAAACTGTCAAAAGAAGAGCAGGATTTGTCATGTAAAGCCGTAACTATAAACCGAACTATCTTAAAACCAGAACATTATAAGTTATGGCTAGAAATCAATTCCAAACCTGCCCATTCTACTTTTATAGTATTTCAGAAGTATTTTCAGATAACAAATTGAAGTGATATATAATTTATATACATTCACTTGTACACTGATATTATTATTACAGTCATGAACAGACAATATTTAGCTTAACTCTTTCACTGCTATGATTATGTGTGGTAATTTTGCCCATAATATCACTTTTCTGACCACCATGACAATTTCTTTAATTTCTCAAGTTCAATTAACCCTTTCGCTCCTGAACCGGCCGTAACCGGCCAATATGAAGCATGTACCTGGAGAAAATTATTGCGTCAAACCTAGACATGCTGGAAATACAATGTTGCGATATTATTTCAAGGGATGAATAACTTCAAAGCGAGAGCTACAACAGGGATCGCTTGACTCTCCCACTTTGGAGAAAAACGCATTTGTTTTGGAGATCGTTGTTCGTTTCTTCCATTTTCACGAATTTCGAGGAGCTGAAAATCGGCTCAAAAAAACCTTCCCATTCGCACTTGAAATCAAGAGCAAATACAAAATAACCACTCAGTCGTTACAGTACCTTGTTTAATCTTTCCAACCAGCAGGTTTCTTTTCACAAAACACACCAAGCGACGGTGAACCACGCCGATGATTACACTGCATTTCACTCGACCACATTTTCCTGTTATACCTCCAATTGCATCCTGGGTAATGGACAAAAAAATCACAAGGGGACCCCCGCCTCTGGGACTCCTCAGTGTAGGTTTTTTTTTAGAAGTCTTTTACCCCTACAACCAAGATTGGTGATTTGGACTTAAGCCGTTGCTTTAAAGTGACAAAAACACATCCTAATAGGTTGAGCTGGGGTAAAATACAACCAACTGCAGGATTTCAAGGATTTCAGGGAAGAATTATTTCATGTCTCAAATAGGCCTGAATAGATTGTGCTAGCAAATCCAGCCAAAGTTGCTCCAAAAAAAGGCTAAAAGTTGCTCAAAAGTTGCCAAAAATTGAAAAAGTTGCCACCAAAATTTGAAAAAGTTGCTCACTTTCGCGATTGTGATGCCATGACTAGCAGAATATGCAGAATGCAGATTAGCAAATACCAAGATGGCGGCGGCTGTGTTGGAGCGAATAACCGCTGGATAATTCGCGGGCGATATTAAATAGATAGCTGCTGTCCAGTTCGTGGGCGCACATCAATTCATGCACGGAAAGTAGAAAACAAAGGAATGTTAATCATTTGCAGGGTCAATACTATTCAATACACGTCTACAGCATTCTTAGTGTCGACCAGTTTCAATTAACAGAAACATTTGGGATAATTTGGGTGTTTTATCATTATTTGTTGCTCAAAAGTTGCCAAGGAAGGCAAAAGTTGCTCTAGGTTGCTTGCAGTACAAAAAGTTGCTCAAAACTCCAGAAGTTGCTCAAAAGTTGCCGAGCACAATCTATTCAGGCCTAGTCTCAAAGCAGAAACACAACAGAAAAACCCTGTGAAACCCCTCACAAAGCCTACTAAAAGCAAGCCAAGTACTTTTCAGCCATCCTCAGACTTAATGATGTCCTCAAGCTCTCTTGCAGTGGCTTATTTGTCCAAAATTAGAGCACATTTCATTGGAAAACCGCCACCGAGTCCGTAGAATTCTGCCGAATGGCATCATGGGGAAAGTTTGAGCCCTTGGTTTAAAAAGTCAGCAGTATTTAACTAGCCCGGGCTAGCCAAACTGGAACTGAGGGGGGAGGGTTGAGGTAGCACTCTGCATTTCACCTATTGAGCCAAAACACCTACGGGGGTGAAAGGGTTAAGGGTACTGACATGAAATCTTCCAGATATGTACAAAATATAATTCTGAATCTCGTCTTGCATAATTTATGCTAATTAGTCACATGATTACATGGTTGCCTAAAATATGCTAATTTCGAACTTTTTCTGGGACTGTTCACGATGTGGAGTAAACTCGACATCAGACTCGACAATAGCAGCGAAAGAGTTAATTAGCGACATATTTTAATTGATATTGATCTAAATCAGTTTTCTCTCGAATTTTTAATTACAAGGAGGGCCACACATTTCTCTGTGTACTAGTTGGTTACTCTCTTTAAATAAAGTTAATTTTATTTTCCAAGTGGTCTACATGCATGAAATCAATGCACACAATATTTTATTAAACATTAGGGGCTGGTCAAAAATTAGCAGTGGATGCAAAAAAAAGGGGGGGGGGGGGGGGAGGGGCGGGGGAATGGAGATCGTGTCTTAAAAATGTATAACCCTCCCTGGACAAGGAGTATGAAATATTTTGACCCTTTACCCCCATAACCAATCCTTTTTCAGTTGTTCATTATTTATGACCATCCATTTTGGGGGATTCAAAAAATATGATCATCCCCAGTCCATGGACTGGAGGTCAATGTTATAGTTTCTCACCAACCAGATACAACCGTCCACATCAATAATAACAACTCAAAGTTAATAATTTGTCCGAGCATAGTTAGTAGACTGGACCGGCAAACTTCAAAGGGGCTAACAAACGCGCTGCGATTTATGTTGGAAGGGGGCAAGACAAAAGATTGTGCAGGGTCATAGTTCATTAGCGTCCCCTGAACGACTGAACTCACACGTTTCTATTGGCTGATTGATTAACACATTGGAATTTCTATTGTGTTTAGTGCAGGGTCACGGTAGAAAAAAAAGCTAACGAAGACATATAACAAAGAAGGTCGCTGGGTTTCATAACCATTCCACTCTACTAACTATGGTCCGAGCGATGCACTGCTACAACGGAAGGGTTCGTTTGCTGTCCCGAAGGACGATTTGCAAGTGTTAGTCACTTCCATAGATCAACATGCCTCAACGGGCACTGTCCAGCGATAGTCTCTGCATCTGGGAGGAGTCGATTGCCAAGCGAAACGATACAATCGATCTCCTTCGGGAGTTCGGCTTCAATAAGGTCAGGATAATTTGTATCGTCCACTACTGAACTGGTTAGAATTGGCACACGACAGCGCTGAAAATCTCAAAAGAATAGTCTTCCTCTCGATAAATCACTAAAACGTTTGACCCTGATGAATACTTCCTGCTATTTGACATACGACAAAACGGTATAAAACTATTGAGAAAATATGGATAGTTTGCTACATCCGGGATATGTCTTCCGAGACCAACGGCGTCAAAGCGAGGCGATAACCGGCCGGTGACCATGAATTCAAGGAAATTTATGCATGCAAAGGGAATAAGAAATCCGCGTTATTCGCCCACTGACTGGCTCACTATTCCTAGGAAATACAGTCAGCCTTTCGCCTTTTTTCCGATTGTGTTAATGGATCCCTGTGGGTTGTGACGCCAGACCAGTCTACACCACAGATCCTATTAACAATAGTGATTAAGCTCGGTTGTATCGTCATCAGCAAGTCAAGTTATTTGTCGTTGGGCATACAAGAGAATCATCTTAGGGCAGCCAGCATTTCTTAATATTGTCTCGATATTATTCTGTTTTCGCCATGTACAGTGTACTCTTCATCGACAGCATCACGTTGGTATCTCGGCCTTGTATTCTCCAGGTTCTCTAGTTTCCTCCCTCAACAGAAACCAACACACTAAATTATCTATGACTTAGCCAAGCCCTGGCTTTTATCAGTCGCTGTGATCGTTTCAAGGTTTTGCATTGAGGCGGCAGCTGTTTTCTCAGACTAGGATACGAGGAACTAAGCAATCAGAATTTGTAAAACTTTATTAATTACAACAACTTAAGTGATGACAACTTGGCCCATTAAAAAAAAGTGATTTGTGACAAACTATTAGCCTCATTCTCAATTATTGCAGCATGACAACCGACACTAAAAGTTTCATTTCGGTGTCGAAGTGCTATCACTTTACAAACTTCAGTTTTAAAAATCAACAGCCAATGAGAATGACATGTATATGGTTAAAAAGAGGAGGCTTTTAATTAGGGGATTTGTATGATTGATGCAAAACATTTACAAAAAAGCTTCCACTACATGTCTAAGCTAAGAAATAAATGGTACATGAAGAAAGGCGAACTGACGTAAAGCACTACTACACAGTATGTCTTTAGGTTCTATTGTTCAATTTGCAGTGACTGTACATGATGAGCAGGTTTTCCCCAACTGTAATTTCCTTTACTGAATGGTGATCGCAGGTACACATTATGCTAAAGATGTGATCGGTGTCGCTGGGGTCTAGCGTGCTTGTTCAACTGAAAAATAAATAAAAGAAAATGTCAGTTATCTAAAAAGCAAATTTGCTGCAGGAATTTCATGTACATGTACTTGTTTGGCAAACATTTCCAAAACAATATAACAGTAGCACCCACCCTTCTCAAAACCACACAATCGGCAGCTCATTTAAAGGAGCAGTGTCACGATTCTGATTGGTTGTTATAGACAATGGCAAAATTACGCTATGTCACGCGTCGCTGCAAATTTCTCTTTCGATTGAAATAAATAAAATGCTGCTTTATAAAAATATAACATCAAACCTAACCATATAATACTGAAGTATAGTTTTAAAGCAATTTCGGCTCGAGATATCGTGCAAATACGCCGATGCAAGCGGATTACTCACGGACTTCTACTTCTGTCACATCTTTTGATTTCTTGTCCGTCTGACACATTTTCAAAACTTTGGGCATGAATACTAATAGTGACACTGCTCATTTAACCACGCAAATCAGAAGAGCAGTAATCTGCTGTTATTGCTCAAAGGTGTTAATAAGGTTTTTGAAGAAAAAACACAAACGCTGCAAAAAATATTTATAGTGGCGGAAGGGCAGAAGAACTGACACAGAAAGCTGGCATGGCACCAAGTGCTGATCAGTCTGAACAGCATTTATATTGCGACTGAAATCAGTAAAATAAGCCAAAATAATGCAATCAAAATCCTTAGCTGTAAAGTAGGACTCATAGAAGGAGTCTGTTCAGATGAATTGGAAAACCTTCGTCATGTACCTTGCAGTTACAGGAGATCTATTTCTCTGACGTCACATAACACGATTATTACCAGCTTTGCGTAGACGTTCCCTCCAGACGTTACCGAGGGTAGGTAAATGGCTCGACGTAGGCTAGATCGAGGACTATAAAATCTGGGTGTGGCTTACACAGGTTTTTACGGTATGCATGAAAATTGCCCTTTTCCCATGTTGATAAAGCTCCATACATTTTTATCCCATGCATTTGGCCTGAAATAATTATGTCTGTATTCATGAAGTTTTGGTACAATAAGACTCATAATGGAGCGGATTTCATGAGTGGGGCAAACAATTAATCTGGCATGTCCGTAGACTTGCTGTAACCATACTGTAACTTGCTGTACAATAACTCTGTAATTTGATAGTATCAAAAAGACAAAATCAACAGGGAAACCATTTCAACGTCACAGCATGTCATACAGTAACCATGGTAAAGGAAATTGCTGTAACTTGCTGTAATATGAAATCCACTCCAAGTCGTTCTTGCAGCCTATCCCAGATGAACACCCATAGTTTATCAACAAGAAAGCATAACTCTTACTGTATGAAGACATGTCGATTTCCTCAGGTAGTTCTCCTACATTGACTTCAAACCTGTCCTGGACTTCGTTTAGTGTCTTGGCATCTTTCTCATCAGACACAAACGTAATGGCAAGACCTTTTGTGCCAAAACGTCCTGCACGAGCTACCTGGATTCACCACAACAAAAGAAGATTAGAAGAAGGCTTAAAGTGTCCCAAACCCTATTTTATTACTTTTCAAAGACTGTCTAGATTACCCTGCTAGCAGTTTTCTTTTCTTTGGTTTTCTTAATCTCCTTCGACTGAAAGAAATTCATCAGTGCACTAGACTCCAGAAGAAAAGAAAACTGCTATATTTGTGCTTGAATCACAATGAGCAGTGTTGTCGGTTCCTAGTTTTAATTGGTTTTATAATATAGATACGATAGTACGTGCGCTCTGATTGGCTAAGAAGCCATGTTTTATCAGAGTATATAACATGGTTAGCCGTGTTATATAGTTTTCAACTGGCGGTTTCCTTTCATCGCGCGCGTAAATCTATATTATAAAACAGATAAAGAAGCCTTAAATCCATGTTTTATACTATCATAAAACACTCTGGTCATTTGAGAACACTCGAGAAATGTTGAAAGCACGCACCTTCGGCTTGTGCTTTAACATTTCTCTCATGTTCTCAAATGCCCATCGTGTTTTATGATAGTATAAAACATGGCTAAGGCTTCTTTATTTGTTAAATAAACTCCCAATCAGTTTCCATGACCCGTACGTAGTGAAACGAAGTATCCAACACAATATTTTAGATAATTTAGTTGGGACTCTAAAGGGATCATTTAAAAATGATTTCTTCAAAGCCTCAAGGGCTGAACTGCTTCTGGTTTCACGTTGAAAAATGGTTTAACTTTATCAAAACGGATTAAATATATACTTTATTAAATTCAAGACCTTTAAAACGGTATATAGTACATCTCTGGCTTTATTGCGATGCTGCAATCCATTTTTCCTAAATGACATATTGTACCTTAATATTATTGAGACCTTAAACGGACATATATATATAAATCATAAAACATCCAGTACACAGGACTTACATTTTGTAAAACTATTCATAAATGTGCAACTTGCTGACATGCTCACCATTTGGTTTTATGGTGGGCTCACATTTAGTCATCAGTTTTTCATCAGAATAAAGCCATGGGCATGAAAAACCAGTTCTATATAATAAATATGGTTTCTTTGTCCCAGATACTGGACAATGCCAAATACACAAATACGGCATTCTCTTTTCTTTGCTCTCAGTGAATGGAAATTAAGAAAACCAAAGAAAAGAGGACTGCTAGCAGGGTAAGTCCAGTCGAAAATTGAAGATGAATGAAAAAGATAAAAAGGAAATTATTATAATTCCTGATTTTTAAATTGTGATTATAGTCCCCAACAATAAGTTTGTTAGTCTTGGGTCATGGTCAAATGATATAACATCAGGCACTCTGATATAAGATCAGTTCACTATCTTGGCTACATACCCTGTGAAGGTATGTGTCAGAGTCCTCTGGCATGTCATAGTTGAATACAATGTTGACTCTTTCGATATCCATGCCACGGCCAAATAAGTTAGTGGCAACAAGTATTCTCTTGTCAAAATTCTTGAATTGCTGGTATCTGGACAGCCTAAAAGAAGAAGAAAAACCTTGATATTAAAGCCAGCCCTACATGTGTACTTATGTACATACCATAGTTTGCCCCAACTTTGACAGCGTTAAGGGTTAAAAAAAAAACTCATTAGGGATTTGTCAGACAATAGTGGGGGAAGGAGGAGGGGGCTCACCATATTTTGAACCTCCAAAAGTAGGGCTCAATCACAGTTCCTGGGAAACCCCCACCCCTCTCCCACACTTCACCCTAACCTTTAATGATTAATCATCAATACAACACTGAATATCCAAGGGAGGGGTGGGTAGTTTCCCAGAAACCGGGATTGAGCTGAAATTAGAGGGTCAAAAAAAAAAAATACGAAAAAGGGGGTTATAGGGGAAATATACTCCATACTTATTGTCCAGGGAGGTTTATATTTTTAGACTTTCATTTCGTTATTAGGGTGGTGCGGGTAATGTGTTAGATTCTAAAGACTAAAACTTTGTCACACAAGCTTACAGTGATCACCTTTCGCCTCTTATTCGCCAGCGGCACACAGGGATCGCCTTTGTTGAAAACAGCGAAAAGCAGTTGCAATTCAATGGTGAAAATTTTGCCTCACTTGTGGGAAAAAACCGCTATTGTCTCTTGAAAAAATTGTTGCCAAACTGAAAACCCGCGACTATTTTTTCTCCATAGAAAATAACAATGATCGCCGTTAGTGTCAGTGTTTATTTCGTCCAAATCTTCTCAGCTTCGTATGAAACCAAAAGAGAAATTTATATTAACTGAAACAGTTTCTGATCTAACAAACACTGAGGAAATCAGTGCTGTAAATGAGAAACACGAATGGCGTTACTACATACGTACAAACACCATCCCGCTAGTTTGGAGCCTTATTTCATCTGATAAACTTTATATACCTTCTGTACAATGTATGTAGTTTCGCACTTGACCGTTAAAATCCTTCAGGATTTCAGCTGAAATCATTGCTTATGTTTTCAATTAGTCAGCTTATCAAAATATCTCATTCTTAGAGTTGACATTCTGGTTTTTGACACAACACCGGAGTGTCATGCTCTGTGTACTTTGCGGGTAGCATATAAAGTGTTGCTTATTCACCACATAGCTTCTCAACTTATTTGTGAAAATGGAAAAGGTCCACCAAAGAAAATATTCTGGATAGTTCTTTTTGTTAATGTGGAATCATTTTCAAAGGTGAGGAGATTCAAGTCTCTCGAATTCCACGACACAGAAGCATGAAATTTTCCATGAACTGTCATTTGAATAATCAATTATTAGTCAGAAGTGTTTGTTTTGCTTTGCGATACATGCACCAAACATTTCTAAAAGACAAATTTTCATTTAGAAATTGAGATTTCGAATCAAATGCTTTGAAAGTTTTTCTTTTATATTCATTTCGTGTCTGAACAATTTCGCCTTATGCCAGAAATGCTTTGAGTCCAACTCTAAAATGCCGAGGCGAGTCGATTAGTTTCTAAATTTCTGTGAAATCGCACTGTATACAAATGGTTTTACGACTTCTATATATTCCTACGTGTACTAAGACACAACAATTAAAACCTACTATGAGGTACCGGTATTGTTACCTAAATTTACACCGAGGTGCAGGTAATCTGTTAATATATTTTTCTTCAAGACTCTAAAATCAGCGGGTGCGGGTAATAGGCCGGAAATTACGGTCGATGTAGAGAGTCGTGTTTTCAGTTATTTTGGTGATAAATTATGACTTATTTTGGCCAAGAAAATCAAAGCCAAAGTTTATGTAAATCAGGGCAAAATCTGTATCAGATTTAAAGATCACTTATAGGTCGGTGATTTCCTGTGTTTTTGCTTCATGAATTATTAACTATTTATAGGAGCTACTTTATTTTGGATATCATGCATTAAATTACTATGGTGCTAATATAGACCCTGATGTAGCAGGAACTCTACCTCTCTTCCTGGGGCATCCCTCTGTGTATGCAGATTGCAGGAAAGTTCTGTGTTATAAGAAGTTGTGACAGTGCTATACACCTCTGCACAGACTTCACAAATATGATCACCTAAAACAAAATATTACTATCAGTCATTTGGACTGCTGCTGCCATTGTTAAATGCTGATTTGCATGGTACAACCTTTGCTTACAATAATATTGTTGCATACAATAGCCCACTTTCGCGATATGCTTTACTTGTCATGCACAAAGGTTTCAATAGGAGGCCCTGTGCTAAATTAAATTATTTTCAAAGAGAAAAGAAGAAATTTAAATTTGCACAGAGCCTCGTATTGAAACCTTTGTGCATGACAAGTAAAGCATATCATGGAAGTGGGCTATTGCAGCTACATTATGACATTATTGTACATGCACATGCAACAGTTGTATTCAAGTTGCATGGTTGATTTACACTTTCATATTTTTGAACTCCTTCTAAAATACAAAGACAATAGTCTAAATTAGATGGAAAAAAAGAAAACATGCAAGGAGTTGAGTCCGTTCTGGTAGTTGTATCAGTGACGTCATCATGCAAAGGTTGTACTGAATGCGACAAAGTCGTAAAGGCCTTTACTTTGTTGGCCTTTTGTTGTCAGCAACTGCAAAATGAAAAACTATTAGCAGTTATGTCAAACCCTCTAAACAACATTTAAAAACCACTGCACTAAAAACAATCAAATTCTACCTGGTTGAATTCCAACAAATCAAGTAGGTCAAAGAGTTTTCTGTTCTTCTCATTATCTTTTAGCTTGACATAGTATTGCTGCAAGCCATGGAGGGTCAACTTTGTCTCATCATCCACATAAACTTCCATTGGCTGTTAAAGTAAGAAGATCACACAATTGTTTCTCCTGCACATTGTTCCCCTTGCCCTCAGAATTAGCAGAGATTTTACACCACTTCAAATCCATCTAACGTAATCTATGAGCATTGGAACGGTATTGACTTTTGATGTGCCCTCAAACACTTAAAAATATTTCTAGGAGACCTACATGTACTGCATTCCCATGTTTGATCCCAGCAAAGTATTTTAATTTGAATAAACAATGTAAGATAGGGAGCCTTAGTGTAATTCCAACATAACATTTCGAGGACAAATTAACTAGTGTTACAACTGTAATTGGGGCCACTTAGACAACTAAAACTAAACACATTGCTTACAAATACTAGCATAGCCACACAATTTTCTTATTTGAAGGGACTTCAAAAATTTCCGTTTACGAGAACGAAGCTCAGACAAGTGGAAATGCCATTGTCTTGTATTCAACACTGATTGGATTAAATAATCTCAAGTTGGAATGCTTTGTTTTCATTCTGCAATGTGATTGGTTCTCGTTGTCTAAGTGGCCCCTGTTACAGAAGTCAGAGTAAAGAAAGGTTTGTAAAGTTGTAACAAAATATGTCATATTTGGTAAGCGTTCAACACATCTACATTCAAACAGAGTAGCACAAAGTAAAGTGTAAAAAAAAAGCACAGACTACTTATGGAAAAGGGAAGTCAAAGTTAGGAAGTTAGGGTTAAAGCAACATGTAACACTATACACACTGAAAGAATACAACAGACATCACATCACAGGTTGAGTCCTGTTGCAGGGATACAGCCATCTCCACTCCGTTGGCATGTCACGTCGACCCAATACCTCACAAGCTTGAGCTTGATCAGTGCTGGAGGATGACGGCATTCCAAAAGGGGTTTCTCCTCAGGTTGCATCAGGAGTAAAGCTTGCTTGCAATGACTCTTAGCACAGCACAATGGCATCTTCATCATCATCAGATGCAGAAGTTGGTATGGCAGCAAACCAGCAGGCTTATGTGCAACACAAGTAATAAATTTTGTCAATCAATTCCTACAACCCAACTCCACAGAAGAGTAAACAAATTATATCTGACCTCCAAATTTACACAACTTATTAGCAGCCAATATTTGTAACAATCAACATTTACCAGCCTTACTACACAATATTATTGCCTATGAACAACATGCATAAAGTCAAACTACCATCTTGCATTAGACAACAATCTCTTCCAGTATTTGCTTTGTTCACCAAAATGACTCCAAACACAACATCAAAAAGACCCCCACAATGGCTTCAACAAAGGTATACCATTCAAACAAACTCTTGTGTTGCACAGAAGCACAGCAGGCAGCTACCAGCCTTGGGCACTATGTGCTTGTCTACCCAAGCCAATCTTTCCCTACCCACAAGTGAGGAATGGGTAAGGTTGATTCTCTTTCTCCACTCCATGGGTAGCCAATGGTGACTAGTGCACAGGGAGAGCTACACAACAGGGATAAGGGTGAGCAAAGTTGGGTAGTGGTATATTTACATCTTGCATAAATTTCTTGCACACAGAGCGGATGTCCTTAGGCAGAGTTGCACTGAACATCATGACTTGCTTCTCGTGTGGTGTCATGCGGAATACTTCCTGGACATCCCTTCGCATGTCTGGAGAAAGAACAAATACCGGAGTTATTTGGTCTACTGGCTAAAAAATACAGGTTCTAAATTTATTTTAATGCTTGAAATGCTGGCAGTTTTTATAAAATTTGAATTTAAATTTGATTTATCTATCTTCCTTTAGGTACAACTTGACTTACCAACTTAGTACAGGACAGAAGCTGGGGAAAATACCAGTCTATGAAGATTTTCCCAGCTGTAAAAGTGTAGGCAAACTTCTTGACATCTTGCCTACACTTACAGTACCGCCCATAAACATTTGTTGCCAATTTTTCGCAAGCAGATCGCGAACAGTGTCCGCAATCTGTTTGCGAATTGCTCGTACCATGTTTGCGAATTGTTCGCACTGTGTTTGCAAATTGCTCGTGAAAATTTTGCGCAATGATCGCAATCAACTTCTGTGTTCGCAGTTGATCGCGAACAACTCTTGACATTCATCTCGCTAGTCATGACTTTGTGGATCATCACTTCTTCAAGCTACGAAATAGAGCCATCACGCTTGTGTTGTAGATATTTCCCATATTGTCAAACAAAAATTCGGACCAGGTTATAGAAATATTGTGATCTGAAATTGTGACGAAATTTTGAAGCGTACGTGTTCATTGCACAATTTCGTATTTTAACCTTTCTTTCACCGGGATTAACGCGTGACAAATTCGAATTCATGACATACAGTTTACAAACGTAGAGTAAGATGGTTTTAGTAAATACCCTGCGTACCAGAGGCGTCAAAAAGTAAAGATTCTTATATAATAAAAGTCCCTGTCAATTGTAACTGTCAGCCAGACGAGTGTCTCATTTCTGACACAAATACCACAAGAAGGCGAATTAATTTCCATTTACGTGAACGGACTGATCCGATCAGTTGCATTAAAGCTCTTTTAATTCAAAAGGAATTGCACTTTCCCAGTAGAAGTTTTCTGGTAAGAGTATATAAGTTTTTGCACGTCTTTCAATACGACAAACGTTGCTTCGAAACTCTGTTTATGTTCTGTAAAAACTCAGACTGACACTTTCACGCCTGACTGATTTGCACGCCTGACTGACACTTTCACGCCTGACTGATTTGCACGCCTGACTGATTTGCACGTGGAAATTCAGACTCCAAGAAGAATTGAGATTTTAATTTGCAAACATTTACAATGAATATTCTGCGGGCCACGCACCCATTTTGTTTATTTTACGGCTCACGATATTTCGATAACTGCATGGTCCAAATTTACTTGAAAACTTTATGCAATGACTTTTACAAAGATTTGGAAGGCTGGCGGATCTGAATATTATTGTGGATATACGGATAACGTTTACAAAATTGAACACTTCCGAAGTTGAGACGTGTGATTTATAGTAACGTCGGTCTTCGATTCGGGTTCAAAGTTATACTGACTGAACTGAAGTAAACTCTACAGTTGTCCTCCTGTACAATACAATACAATACAATACAATACAATCTTTATTTACTCAAATGGGAAATACTAAAAATATACAGAAGTGGACAAACATATAAAGGTAGATAAAATTGTTAGGCAATATTTTGAGTTTGAGAAGTTTGAGCCTGGGAGCTAAGTGAACCGTGAGGTTTTCGAGTTAGCCCCCAGCCTTTGAAAGTATTTTACAAACAGAGAAAAAGGACAATAAGGAATGAAGGTTTATAGTAAAACAAGAATAGCTAAAGATTATCATGATATTTGAGACTACTGGACAATTTAAATATTTACAATAAGTTATTTATCTAGAATGTTTTTTTTTTTTTTTTTTTTTTTTACTTAATATGTTGTTCTGACAGTAGATAGTGTTTTATTTTTTTTGCGAAGACAAAAACACTAAGGTCTTTTAGGTGGCTAGGAATATCCTGCCAGAGATCAATTGCCTGATATGAAAGCATTTGTTTGCCAGTATTTGTTCGGACACGTGATTTGTATAAATTCTTTTGGGTTGAGTATCTTGTGTTGTATGTGTGTTTGCCACTGGCATATTGAAAAAAATCATTAAACAAGCTTGGAAGGAGACCTTTATGCCACAAATGAACAAACTTTATGGCATGAAGGCGATAAACATTTTCTACAGTTTGAATATCTAAGAGATTTAGTAAGGGGAGAGCGCTTTCCGTATTTTTGCCAAACATAACAGAGAAAAATATTAACCTTGCTACAACATTTTGCTTAGTTTGTATCTTTTTCAAGTGTGATTGGTAAGCACTCCCCCAGGCTAGAATAGCATAAGAAATGTAGGGGTAAATAAGGTTGTAATATATTTGTTTTAGTTGGTGAATAGATAGATAGTGCCTAAGCTTGGATATGATACCAATATTTCTTGAAATTCTAGAGCAAACATATGAAACATGATATTTCCAAGACATTGAATCGTCAATCAGAACACCTAAATATTTTATATGGTCTTTTCTTTCCAAGTGGCACGATCCATCTTTGGTTTGTAATTTTATATCAATTTCTCCGTCCTTTTTCCGCGAAGATTTAACGATCATATAATTTGTTTTAGAAAAGTTTATTGAAAGCTTATTCGTATCGCACCATTCCTTGACTCGTACCGTTCGAAAGTGAGCCGTAAAGTTCAGTTAATCAAAGTCCGAATAAAGTTTACAACTCAGGTTGGTCGAATTGACCGAGTGAGCCGGAAAAAGTAACTTGATCTTGGACAGGCAAGGATCGAAATTTCGAAGGAAAGCAAGGTTTGCGCGAATATTCGCAGAGTACCAAACGAAAGCTAAATATTAAAATACATCTTGTTGTCTTTGAAAATGAGTTCATCAAAATATTACCAATGGGCAGTTCCACGTCACGGACGTTACATCTCAGACAAGATTTTGAACCTATTTATTTCTCTAGATAAATACCTAATGACAGTTTGCCAAATTTTCAATATCATAACTCTTTACCAGAATACTGTAATACTTAAAATAACATGAGTAAGAATTTGGACATTTTATACATTATTAAAATGCAAGAAAAAGCACTGTCACGGACGTTACATGGAAAACAACCAATATTCCAAGCAGAAATCTTCAAAGTTAACTTGCTGTGAGATGAGATGGTACACCAGGCTAGTTTTATAATTTGAAGTATGCAGGTAGTGGATAGTTATTTCTTCAGTGCCAAAATATCATCATCACCTTCTTTACTTTTGGCCGAGGGGAGGAAAACCAGTGTCACGGACGTTACATCATTTGTCACGGACGTTACACGTGCAAAATAGCCTAACAAGGGTGGTGTATAATATGAACGTTTTAGGATGTCCAGCAGTAAAACAGCTGTAACAAGCATTTGTAAACCCTCTTTGATAATATTATGAGTCCAGTTCATTTTTAAAGTTTTATTTAACATTGGTAATAAAATTTTTTTATAACCATCCAAATAATTAATATTTATCCAATTTTGTGTAATTTTTGATGATTATTTAATATTACCTGTACTTTGGGTTCCCCCTGGTGAAGCCAACGAAACAATGCAGCTAATAATGCTATATTTTATAGCCCTGAGGTATCCAGACTTCATGAAACCTTTAAGTTGCCCTTATAACTCCATTTTCAAATTTACCATAATCCCCTCTCTCGTATGGAACTGCCCCAAAAGGCTCTCGATATAATTTGCTGTGCAAAAATGTAAACAAAACGCGAATTAGCAATTAGCGTGCGCTGTACTCGCATCTCAAAGTTCTAATACATTGAGTGGGCTTCTTGCACGTTCTTGCAGAGCCGCAAAAAGGCAGTTATCAACTCGTTAAACTTCTTGTGTGTTCTTGCAACTTCTTGCAGTTCGCGAAAAAAATGTTAACAGATTGCAAACACTGCACGCAATCTGCTCGCGAAAATTTTGCAAACAAATCTGGGCGGTACTGTACTTATTTTCCATCTGAGAAAATTTCAAAATACATCCTTGTAGTAGCAATGATTATTAGAACGTACAAATGTACTACTCCTATACTATGTTGCAACTGGCTTGTTCTTCTGGCTATCTCAGGTTAAATATCCAGCTAAGGGGATGACACAATCCTAGCTGCATTTGGAAGTGAATTGGAGGTTCAGTGCCCAGACTGTAAGGGCGTTGGGGTGTGAGTAGCCTGATTATCAGACGGTACGAGGTCGTCCGCTCACTTCCTCCCCCTCCCCGTCTGATGGACTTCATAGACTTTCATGTTCCTGACGTCATCAACCTTTGTTTTTACAATAAGCCAATACGAACACGCGTAAGAATTGAAGCGTAAAGTGTAGAACAGTCGTGCAGTAGTGGCTTTTACTAGTTGGATCTATCAGCTTTCATGCACTGGAAAAAACATTCTACAGCTTCCAACTTCTGTCGATTTCTCAGAATGGTATCCTGTTTGAGCTGCTGTGGTTCTTTGGAGAGCAGGAACTTTTTAAACGGAAGTTTGCGTGCAGTATTTGCAGGACAGGACAGAAAATATACATACAAGAAATATCAGACTCGATTCACTGCCGTAAATAAAGTTTGTTACTGTAAACTTAGAACTTAGAACTTTTACGCTTTTACTTTTATTTTAAAACGTTTTGAAGCTTGATATGTATGCCGATTAGTCACACAAGACCCTAAAGTTGTCCTAGTGTAGGTTTTTTGGTATCAGAGATTGTTTTAACCGGACTTTTTGTGCAAAGTTTAGATACCCGCCGTACATGAACTTACGGAAGTGTGTTCATAATTCTGAAAACAAAAATATTCTCCCAAGTGCCATGAAACTTTTTCCATAACATACTCAGTATGTGTGTTCACTCCTGCAGAAAAATCATAATATTCCATGAAAGATTTGGTCTTCTAAAAGCCAAAAACCTAGGAGAATGTTTGAGATCTATTAAATGTATGAGATCTATAAGCGGAGGAAGATTAGTAATTTACCAAAGTCCGTACGTAGATTCACAAACACATCGTTTCGATAAATGAACGATTCCAATGCTTTCTTCTGCTCTGGATATAGCTTCGAAATTCTGAAAACTTTACAACTTCGGTCGACACAATGATCAAGTTCTTCTTAAACGCCATTCAGAAAAATATGCAAGCACATACCTTAAATTCCAGACTTTGCCAAAAGTGTAAAGTTCGCTCCGATTGGTTGACATTATGACGTCAGGAACACGAAAGTCTATGAAGTCCATCAGACGGGGAGGGGGAGGAAGTGAGCGGACGACCTCGTATCGTCTGATAATCAGGCTAGGGTGTGAGGGGAAACACTAATCTACCCTAAAAAATACAGCACTTTGAACCTGCACAAGTTTGCAGGCTCAATGTGCAACTGCAAACGATGCACCAAACTATGCAAAACAAAATATGAAAAGACCCTTATGAGATGCCAACCAAGGACCTGCGCCACAGAAGTCCAAAAATGTGCAAGCATATTTAACCATGGGCTATCATCACAATTCGGCAATCTTGGATGAAGCAATGGTTTTGGCCCCAGTAACCTCACACTGGTGGATTTCAGAACAAGTTTACCGCACCAAAACAAAGGTTTTTATCATCATGGGACACAAAAATGGATGCTGGGTGATAAAAGCCAATTTCTAAATTGCATTTACTGATTTAGTCTAGATTATAGCAATAACTTACATGTATTACACTAATAAATAAAAAGTTAAACATCTCTTACCAAGCTGTTCAAGCATCTTGTCACATTCATCAAGAATGAAATGCTTGGCATGCTTCAGGTTAAGGGTCTTTTCACGGGTTAGTGCCAGTATTCTGCCAGGGGTACCAACCACGATGTGGGGGCAGTTGGTCTTCAGCGTCTGCTGATCCTTCTTGATATTAATTCCTCCAAAGAAAACTGCTATCTTGATATTACTCATGTACTTACAAAACCTTTCATACTCCTTGTGGATTTGGAAGGCCAGCTCACGTGTGTGGCACATGACCAACACACTGACCTGGCCATCCACTGGCTCTAGCTGCTGCAAGGTGGCCAGGACAAAGACTGCTGTCTTGCCCATACCACTCTTTGCCTGACAGATGATGTCCATACCAAGGATGGCTTGAGGGATGCATTCGTGTTGAACTGTTAAAAACACGAAATTTTGTTAATTACACCACTTTTGTCATAACAATTTGTTCACCCCTTAAATGTATTTCCAATCACAACGAGACTCTGCAAAATGCACTCCTTTTGATGATATTTTATCAATCTCTATCGACTAAAACACGTCGAAAGCTCGCACGTGTTTTCAATGAAATTCTATTTCATTAATAATTTACAAGACACAAAGACGAAATAACTTGGGTTATGGTGGATTTTTAGGCCTTTGGACCGGTACTCGGTCGTAAGATTCAAAATAGGCAGAGTTTTTGTTAACGACGCTTTTAAATACTCGTACCGGTTACTTGGTTTTTCAAGCTTACCTTCCGAGGGGTGTTCAAATCCACAATCAACTATGGCTCGAAGTAGTTCAGGCTTGAGAAGGAAATCTCTGAAACCTGAACTGTGAATGCTCACATAGGTTCCTTTGACATCCTTCTTAGCCTGTTCTTTGACGGCCTGAGCACCCTCAGCCGGGGCTTCGTTCTCCTCCTCTTCGTAATCCAACAGCTCGTTTTCGACATTGTCTTCTTCGGCCATTTTGGATGATTCTGTCAGGAACGTGACGGGAAAGATCGATGCTTAGTTGAAATTGTTCCCTTCTTCGCTGAAGAAAACCACACGGCGATGAAGACACCATCGCGAATTATTAATAAGGGTGGATTTTAAGGTCGGATGGGTAACAAAAAAGGGTGATTTGGATGGATAAAGTGTACCTTCTAATCAGCAAATCTTCTCCTAGAGTATAAACTGCAACCGAAACAACGCAGTAAAAAATGCCCCTGATAAATGAAAGGGAGCGCCCGAAGCTTTTTATCGTGTCATGCGGGAATCTTCGGGTTCTCGTCGGGTACTTCCGATAATATTCGGTTACGTTCGTTCAATATTCGGAGAAGAGTTTAGCGGCCATTTGGGAAGCGTATCAGTACGTCAGATGATTTTTTTAGCCGTTATGGTTTAGCCGCCATCTTGAAATGCCTTTATTACAACATTTGCGACTTTCCGCTGACAATAATTAATGAGACACGTCCCCGAAGCAGCACCACGTGACTCTTCGGTACTCGCTCGGCCTACGACGTCCCTCGTGAGCGCCAACATTAATTATTGTCAGCGGAAAGTCGCATTGTACTTGTAGGAAGCTAAGGGACTGGAAGAGACAAGTTTGAAGCGTAAAGGATCGTGTATAAAAGCACGATCCATGTCCATGATAATTAAGCAACGAAAGCTGATGAAATCGCAAACGTAAGAAAATCTGCCTTATTACTTTTGCTCGTAAATGATTTGTATTCATCAAGTTTGAGCCTTGAGGCCGCCATGCCTCAGGCACCTGACAAGCAGAAATTAATTACAAGCGCCCGTTGGTTCCCTTTTTCCTAGCAGCCAAGGACTTGTGATAAATTCTGCTGCTATTTTGCACGATAAAAGGAATCAAAATGGTCTCGTTTTCCTGCATTGTGACAAGGTAAGGGTAATCTTTCTTGGTTTATAGTACTGTTGTACTTTGTACCCGTCTTGCTGGCACCGGAGAAATAATCCCTATCCAGACCAGGCCAGTGAATAAGTGTAGATAAAATAATAAAGCTAGTTTATAATAGGATAGGGATTTATCCAGTGAATAGAGTTGTCTACCCTTTGAACAGCCATAATCATCAGACTGCTATCTATAGACACCATATTCATGCAGTTGATAAACAGGAAACCCAAGCTCTGTTTGTGTTTTAATATAAAATCAATGAAAACTTACCTGAAGTCTTTATCTGTTCTTCATTGGGCTCTGTATGCAATTTCAGTTAATTCTGTTGAAATTTTAACCCTCGACCTCCACCTAAGAAAGAAGGCAAGGACGGTCTCAACCGCCATTCCTCGATGCCAATCACTCGAACATCACGCACAAACTTTCATCTACATTATTGTATGATTTTTAACTTGTGGATGCACGCATGTGCAGAATGAGTTATTGGGGTTTAAGGTGGATGCGAGATAATTCATACATTTTTTTTGTGGATCAATGGCATGCCATTGACTTTCCAAATTCTGTTGACTTTTCCGAATGACATTCGATTTTCCGAAGAAATATTGACAGACGTTTGTGATTCGCTAGCTGTGAATGGGATATGCAATTTCCTTAACTGATATTAATAGTGGAGCTCCCGTGCAGGCTAAAGGCCCACGCGAGCAGAGCACCATATATATAGCACGAGTGAAATTTTAGCAACACCAACCGCTGGTACGCCCCCCCCCCCCCGACCGTGCATTGTGATTATCTAAATTATCTCGATGATCAATGTAATGTTTTTGCCATAATACATAAAACATTCAATTTCAAACTTTAATTTCTGTTACATCTCTGCATGCATGCATATGCATCATGTTTTTTTCTGATGTGTGCCATCACGTTTTCCATTTATACATATGCATGTGCAACTCAACTGCAGTGCACTATTTATTTTTGTTAATTAATATTCATTACATATATGCACATGCATCTCTATTCTTCTGCTTGCCTATATATATATATATTAATACTATGTGACTAATAATGTGGTTTTAAGTACATGCCCATATCTCCCTCATTTCCAATGCCAGACAGTTCAAACTTGGACAGGCATCAATCACTTAGTGGGGATGACATAACGATGACATCATCAGTCATGTGATATTAAGTACACGCCCATATCACACTCACTCATTTCTAATGCCTGATAGTTCAAATTAACTTGGACAGGCACGGTATTGGGTCCCCACAAATCACTTGCTAGCAATGACATAATTATGGCATCATTGGTCACATGATTTTAAGTAGATGCCCATATCTCCCTCATTTCTAATGCCAGACAGTTCAAACTTGGACAGGAATGGCATTTGATCCCCACAAATTACTTAGTGGCAATGACATCATTGGTCACATGATTTTTAGTATTTGCCAAAATAGCTCACTGACCATCCATGAGTTGCCCTTAGGGGCCCTATGTTCTTTGAAGTAGTTATGATAAGCCCTAGCCAGTTATCAATCTGGGAAAATACAAGGGAGGCCACTTATCGCCACGAGGGCTTGAAAAATAGTGTGCCTGATAGCCTGGGACTGGTAGATTATTTTCATGTCAGGCAAGTACTTTTTTGTCAGTCACTTGAAAATCATCCTTTTTTTTGGCAAAGAGAAACAAGGGTTCGATCCCCTGGATCCACCACTAGATTGTAGATCAAAAGTATCATAATTATGACCCATATGGCCCTGCACAGCTGGCTTTCTTTGAAAAACCATTGACAAAACTCACCTGATGGGGCTGTACGTGTTTGACATAGACTATATTGCACCCTGCTGTTGCAGTGCACTCTGGGGTGGATATCTCAGTTGCCATTGTTAAATCTAAGATGGCTTCCCAACAACAACAATGGAAAACTGAGATATCCATCCCAGAGTGCAATGCAATGGCAGGGTTGCTGTATAGTCTAGTGGAGTGAAGAAAGCTGTCCAGATCTGCTTGAGTTCTTGCTTGTTGTTTTGCCATTTGAAAGTGGTCTGAGCTTGACTCAGTACACTGAACTCAGTCCATACATCATGACCTTGTGCCAAATATTTACCTGTCTGCCCTCCCTCTCAGCCAATAAGTACATATTATCACACATCAGGGTAACCTACAAGGATTATTTTTGGAGAGGATATTCTGCAGTTACTTCAAACATATTTTCAAACATGGGTAGGTTTCATATTCTCACAGACGAGCACTCAATGGTAGGCTTGGTTTCAGCCATTGGGGTATTGTTTCTCCAAAGCCTCCCCCCACTAACAGCTGGGCAACACACCGTGTCTGTGACGTCATCTGATAAAAATTCAATATTATTTAAAATTTGCATGTTTTGACAAGAAAAGCTGTTACCCTTTCACGTGTAGAAAACATGTACACCTGTAGGTTCGATTCCGCGTAAACTTTCAAAACACGTTTGAATTCTTTTTAAAAGCTAAAACTCCAAGTGTGAAATTTGTTCTCAAGAACAAATGCAATTTATAATCATTGAGAAACCAGGCTGCTTTATTTGTTACTCTTTAATATTAGTGCCAATCAAGACACTCGCTGACAGAAATTAAAACCCAAAATTTACAGGGATAAAATCGGAACTATTCTGAGCTAGAGGCGAGTATTCCTGCTCTGCAGTACTTGTGTAGAGTTATTTGTATTGGAGACATTTAACAATAATTGTACAAACTTAGTTCATAGAAAAATTGTAAAACTCATTTGATGGAGCTATTTTCAAGTGAATTGTGATTGCAGAGTTAAACGCATAAACATTGCCTGCATCAGATGTGATACATTGCCTCGCTTCCTTTCTTCTAGCTCTTACTATGCAGTCTTCCATCTTTTCTTCTCTGATAAAGGCAGCACTAATGTTCTTTGAAATAAGAATACCCAGACTACATGGTCTTGCACAGGCAAACTACATGTAAGTTAAATGAGAAATGACTGAACGTTACGGGGCTTCGCAACCTTTGAGCTTTCCAGGTATAAGTGACGGTTTCCCAAGTGCCTTTCCAGTCACGTTTACTGACAGTCTCTTCACCCAAAACTAGCTCTCTTACTGCTTCTTTGTGTCAATCCTTGAATTATTCGAAACCAAACTTTTCCAGAGCAAATTTAAACTTATTTTTCAACAGCAATCCAAAGCCTTTGGTCCGGCTTTGCACTTTGAAAAGTTTACAATGTAAATTGTGCAAATATATTCAGCAACAGGATTTCAGTGGCAAGTTTGTGATTGGCTAAAACCAACAGTGCCCAGCCATGAGTGGGGAGAGGATTGCAGGCTCACCCAAACCCCCATGGCTGGAAACAGAGCCTAACTCAATGGAGGCTAATACAGGGCATTTTTTCTCGTGCTAAATAACTTTAATGCCTCAGCTCGCGTGCCCAGCCGTGAGTGGGGAGAGGATTGTGGGCTCACCTAAACCCCCATTGAGCGCATTTTTGTCATCTCAGTTTTACCCCCCCCCCCAGATATAAGCCCACTTAGTCATTAGCCCCCTGCAAAATATAAAAAAAAAACAGTGCTGCATGCAGGGAGGAAAATGGGAAACAGGAAAGCTGAGACCAAGTTGAATCATGGAAGTCTATACTCTAATGCATTTTCTCTGGTTCCTGTCCATTGTTCATATAATCACCTGTACAGTACTACATCGATACAATTGAAAACCTCGGTGGAAAAAGGGCATAAGTGACTCTTGATCACATTCTAAATTCTCCTTCAATTTCTTTGTTTTCCAAGGGAGAATTTAGAATGTAATTTATTAAAAGTCACTTACACCCTTTTTCCACTGAGGTCTTCAATTGTTGGAAGGGAAAAAAAAGCTGTATATTAATACATGTTGGTGAGACTAAAACAAAAGGAAAACAATCTCTATCACTCAGATAACAGTGATTTCATTAGAAAGGCTTTCATTCTATTCAAGTCAATACAATGGAGCCAGAGGAAACACAATAGAATCCCATGATTTAACTTCCCAGGTTGAGAATCTTGCCAAGATATCTTGGAAAGATCTTGCAAGATCTCACAAGATTCTCAACCTGAGTTGGTCTCACTCAGACAATTTTGTTTAAAGCCCAAGCCCACACATGTAGCTTGTATTAAAAAGTGGGGGTTTATGATATGTTGGTCCATGCAGTGTGTTACACTCATCTTACAAAGGCAGCTTCTGAGGGATCCCATTATTGGATCCAGTCTCTGTGGGTTAATATCCCTACCTATCATTGTCTTTTTCTTTTCATTATTATCTTCTTTTTATACATTTTTTGTTCATGTTATTGTAGACAAAATCTGTAAATAAATATATATGGGATTGTTATAACACAGACTGAATTGGAGATGTTTTAATACTGTCTGTCTGGTATTGTATTTGTAATACAGCTAATCTATTAGCGCCCACTAGGGCACATTCAATTGACCATATTCAAGAATAAGAATAATACACAGAATGATCACTGCAAATTTTAGCTTATAAATATCAGGATTTTTCAGCCACATCCTGAATACATGTATCTTTAAGTTACATTAACGTGTATGTCAATCAGTAAGCTTACAGTGCAAAATGTGCCTGAACCAGTGATTTCAAGAGCCTATTCTATCTACATGTACATGTGTGCTTATTCTGAATTATTTCATACTTGACACAGTTTTCTTTGTTATTCATGAAGCTTTATTTTCCATACATACCCTATTATAAATGCAGGGGGATGTATGGGAAAAGTTCCCGGGATGTATCCAGATACATCCCGGGAACTTTTCTCATATATCCCTTGCATTTATAATGAGCAATTCTGTCAATACAATTCAACAATATTTTGTTATTTCTAGCTTATTATTTTCTCCAAGGAATTCATTCACCTTGGCTTCAGCCAAACTTACTAAATATCCCTATAATGATTTAGAACCTTTTCTCCGTCTTGGTACTCGCCCAAAATCTACCTAGAAAGAGCTACAAATTCATTCAATGAAAATTTTGCAAAAACCTCGTCAAGTATGAAATAAGTCAGTTAAATACCTCGGGATGTATCTGGCTAAAAGCCTCGGTTCTCAGTATTAAACTCTTCCCTAAGGTAGAAATCAAATACCTCACCCTTAATTATTAATCTTTTCAGTGTTGTGCAGATGACAACATTTGTATTGCTGGTATGGTGGGTAGCAGTCATCAAGATCTCCACCTCCATCCTGACCCTAATCTTTGGACCTGAATACAAACAGTCCTTATTTGGCAAGAACATCAGGAGCACAGATTTCAGTTTGGATCCCAGCATAGTTTGCATCAATAATGGCTCCTATGGTACTGTGCCGATAGTGGTAAAGGATGCTCAACAGAAACTCAGGGTAAGCTAGTACAGCTTACATGCCTTGTGGGCAGCTGTGTGATGCAGTGTGTGAATCCACTCAACTCTCACCACTGTGGTCCAAATATTGATTAATTAATGGTGCAGTGTCATTAACATGTATGTGAGTTGAGCTTGTTGGTTCTCACATATGCTCCAAGAGTTTTTCTTTGGGTTCTCTAGTTTTCCTTCCTCCATAAACATCAACGTGTTGAGTACTGAGTGCAGAGAATATTATGAATGTAGTAATGAGTGTGTGTGGAATGAGTCTTGGAGACATTACCAGTGATACCTTGCTAGAGGCCTCCTTAATCATCCGAGGACAAAGAGTATTTAACATATTTTATATTTTTAACATCATGTAATTTAATATCAAAGGAGATAGGGAAAATATTTTAAACTTGAAAAGTTAGCCTAATTTTTTAAAGTGTATATAAGGTCAAATATTTTTATCATTAATGTCAATTCTACATCAAGTGAATAGTTGAATAGTGAAATATTTCTCGATTTGAATGTTCATCCATGAGTTATAGAGGTTTCTATTTATAATATATTCAAGTCAGTGACCTAAATTTGGTCTTCATTTATTATACAAAAATATCCTGGTAGAGATAAATGACCCTTTGTAAAGATCTATGTTATATTTGAAGGTTATATCAGTGATTCTACCAAATATTTTTCAGAATCAATAAACTGTTTCATTCACAAGGAAAAATAAATGAAAGTAAATTCCCGAATTCAATTCAAATTTACGTCACATCATTAGCATAAATGAAATATAAACCTCTATAACTTGCAATACTCAAATCAATAAATATTTTACTCTTCAACTATTCACTTGATATGGAATCGATATTAATGATAAAAATATTTGACCTTATATACAAGTTAAGTTTTCCATAATTATTATCCATTTCCACCTTGCATATGTTGCCTGATAAGCTTTTTGATCTCTTTAGTTTCATTTCACTTACATGTACATGAAGAAGGTTTTAATAAAACTAGACCATTATTTGTAAGTCTACTGCCAGGTTTGCATGTAATTTTGAACTTTTCAAAGTATGGTGGTGCTAAAAGTAGTATCACATGGATGTACTGCCTACTGGATGACAAAGAATCTGAATTCATTTATTTAAAGGCACTTGTACGAGATCGGTAGTGTTATTAGCAAAAAAAACTGTAAAATGCTGTTTTCCACCTCCAATCAATTGTCAATCTTTCTAAAACAGCAAAAATTATGAAGTTTGTTTGCCATCCAGTAAAGCCTTCCCCATTGGATCACAAGCACAATTCATTGGTTATAATGAAGACAGTGATATATCTGCACATGACTGTTTCCTGCAAAAAAAAACACTGATTAACTTGATATTTCATGATTTATCATGATTTTTTAAAATTTACTATGTAGGATGAAATGGAAAGTTGCCCTGATTCCTGGTTCTTGTACAAGGCTGAGACACTATGGAGAAACTCCATCAGAAAGGTGGCAAACTTTATCAATGCCAATCCACAGAATGTTGTCTTTGTAACCAATACAACAACAGCCATCAATACAGTCCTGCGAAGTTTGGATTTAAAAGAAGGCGAAGGAATTCTCATCACAAACCAAACATATGGAGCAATTCACAGAACTGCACGGGAAGTCTGCAGTGTCAAAAACGCAAATCTGGTGGTGTTAAATGTAACTTTCCAGACATCCGACCTTGAAGGAACATCAGATTTTTATGCGGGGGACATTGCTGAGCAATACAGGAAAGTTCTCCAGGAAAATCCAAATATTAAGCTGGCAATAATTGACCATATTACAAGTTGCAGCGCTATGTTGCTGCCTGTTAGGGAGTTAATCAAGGTGTGCCGTGAACATAGTGTTATGGTGCTTGTCGATGGAGCACATGCACCAGGACATGTACAACTTGAACTGAATAGTTTAGATGCTGACTTCTATGTTGGTAGGTACACAATTGTGAAGGGCTGTGTACAACAAGGGCATACATGTAAGTGACTCCTTATCACATTCTAAATTCTCCCTTAGAAAACAAAGGATTTGAAGGCGAATCAGGAGACACTTACACCCTTGTTGCATAATTTAGCCTGCTAGCAGGCTCTGGTTTTATTTTTACCTGGTTTTGGAGTTCATGTGGTGTGAGAGAGGAGGGAGAAAGGGGAGAAAGAGAAAGGGAGCCTGCCACAATACCCAGCTGTGTTTTTGAAATTCGCCCCCATGATGTCACATCCCATTGCATGTGTTAGTTTTCACAAAGTATTTTAAAATCAAAGTTTTCACCAAGAAAATGTACCCAAGCATTGAACCCCTTCTATTTCTACTGCATGTTTGATAATAAAGGCCTGAGAAAAAGGGGGAAAATAGCAGAAAAATAACTGCAATTTGAGTGAAAAGTTTTCAATTTTAGCTCGTGTGCTCTGCTTTCACCATACTACATGCCATTTTCGAACAAGGTACACATGCCCCTTCTAGATTCAACTACCCTGCGAGCAGAGGTTTCTTATCTCTTTGCCTTCCTGTCCACCGAGAGAAACCTCTGCCACAAATGATCGCTTTTCGCATTGAGCATGCGCCACGGTATCTGGATTTCCATTGGCCGAGAAAAATGAGACGGTAAAGACTGTAGATTCATTGTAGATTTCAGATTGTGCATTTCGTATTAATGGCAAGAGAGGGTGAAGTTGAGGAAATAAAATAAATTTCCTTCTTCGTGGGTAAAAACCAAAGATTTCTTTAGGATAAATTAAGGTAGATTTATTGAACAGTAATTTCAGGGTCTTCTGTGCAGTTCAGCAAAATAAGAAGAAGTCAAAGCCGGAGTTTGAAGCCTGTGTGACAAATAATGGCTGCTACTACCATTTGCAAGCTACCGTTAAGCGTGAACCTTTTTCCGCGTTCGTTTAAGTTTTAAACCTAGACATCTGGCAGCACAAACCTTTGCAATTTAACCGCGATAATGACAACCTTTGACATGTCCCGCCTTCACGTTTCAGCGAGTGGGATTCAGGTTTGGAAACTTTTCAGCTAGATTTTCCTTTGCGCTACACGCTAAATCATATAAATGTCGGTTCAAGTTAAAGTTTTGGACGCTCAGAATTATGAGAGATGCAAGACAACAACTGTCTCTTGGCATAATCTGAGTTGCACGATGGTAGAAGACATATCAAAGGTTTTAAACCTAATTAGTTTGCCGACGAATTGCAAAGGTTTGGGACGCCAGACGTCTAGTTTCAAACATAAACGAACGCGGAAAAAGGTTCACGCTTAACGGTAGCTTGCAAATGGTAGTAAGGATACTGTGGCCTCTTACAGAACCAGCAAAATGCCAATTAGTCATACTCTAGTGATATCAAACAGGTAAAACTGGTTTGGTAATTGGTTTATCATGTGCTTTACCTCCATTCCAACATTTTGGAGGTGGCAAGTGCACATGCTCAATGCGAAAAGCAATCGTTTCGTGGCAGAGGTTTCTCTTGTGAACAAGATGCAACAACGAAAGCCAGAATGCCATGAATCACCTGAGGATCAGATGCGATGGTGGGAAACCTCTGCCAGCAGGGTAAAATTCAACCATTCAGATTGGAGGACTGTTCCTGTTCATGGATGAATGGGAATTTCAAAAACACGGTCATATGGCAGGCTCTCCTGTCTCTTATCCCCCTTCCTCCTCTTCTCTCTCCCACCACAGGAACCCCAAATCCAAAACCAGCTTAAAATAAAACCAGAGCCTGCAAGCAGGCTATGTTGGACACAGCCCATATTGATTAAACAATGGTACATTGTAGTTAGAGACCCATAATGCTTCTTTGAGCATCTTGAGCATTAGTACAGTATGACACCTATCGTACCGTAACCTAGACCTGTTAATTAAAAGTGAATTTGACCTGAAAATAAATTTGACCTGTAAGCAATAGACACAGTGAGTAGCCAATTGCTTTATCGGATTTACAAACTCAAGCTGAAAGCAAGAGTTTGTAAATCCGATAAAGCATGGACACATTCTGTATATGGCTTATCAAACGTCTAGGTGTATATAGTCCTGTATTTCAGTTATTTTAGTGAGAAAATAGAAGCAAACATTTATGCAAATCAGGATGAAATCTGTATCAAATTTACAAATAACTTATTGCATATTGATTTCCTTTGTTTTTTCTTAATGAATTCTTAATGAGTTTAATAACATTATACAAACCAGCATTATCAAAAACATTATTTTACAGAATTATCATTTTGGGCCATGAAACTCAGTTGATAATGTAGTATAACAATAACTTTTATTTATTTATACATGTATACGTGTTTTATAAATTGTATTTGTTGTTTGGAAATGGCAGTATTATTATATTTTTAAGTTTGAGGGAGGATGCTAATACAATAAGTTTATTCTGAAGTACCGGTGAATGATTGCAGCCTAATAGACTTAATGCAAAAATGACTATTTCCTTACAATAGGATGCTAGTGCCATTCAGTGGTCAATTTGAATGCCTTCATATTATAGAGTACACCAATAGTGGTAATACTGAAAAGTCTTGTTGTGATAATGTAAAATGGTGATATAGTGATACTTCGTGTTAATAAAACATTACCATTGTTATGCTAATGTGCCAACCACGATTTCAAAAGGCCACTTTGTGTCAGGAACCAATGGATCTCTGGTTGGCACATCAATGACAATGGATGACGTGGCAGTAAGTATTGCTATTAAAGATATTGAGATATAAATTACAGAGGTTTATATGGCCAGATCTAAATGTGGACAGACTAGCCTGATTTTCATGATTTTGCTAATATTTTAGAAGCTAATATATTTGCAGCAATTAAGTCCATGCTATCAAACTTCTCACTATTTATACTATGGGGTGCTCTAATACTAAATAAGCTGAATGTTGACTGACTAACCTCATTCTCATGATAATTTAAGACAGCCATTTTTGCATTAAGGTCTATTGATCTCCACCAACTATGCAAAAGAAACATACATTTGACAGATTATAATTAAATGTACATTGTAGCTGAACATGAAAGAGTATAAAAATCACATACAAAAATATACAAGGAAACTATAGCATCTATTAATTAAAGGACACACTGACTTAGTGTTTAAACTCATTGTATTCCTTTTAATAGGTAATATTCACAAGTGGCTGTTCTCTGCAAGGGGTACAGCCATTTTGTGGGTTCATCCAAAGTATCATCACCTCATCCATCCAATTGTGGTATCATGGAATCATGACTTCAGCTTTCAAAAAAGGTTTTTCAGTCAGGGAACTCAGGACCTTACAGCATACCTATCAGTTGATGCTGCACTCCAGTTTTATAGAGAGCTAGGAGGAATGGTAAGGGCTTTGCTTCTGGTAGAAGTACGATTTTGCTTGAAATTACTATAGTAACTACAATTTATGTACCTTGGGAGGTTTTCTAAGTTTTTAAATCAAGCCACTAAGCAGAATAAACGAGCTGTGAAGCAGCGAGAAGAGAAAGAATACCCGGGGGGGGGGGGGGGGGGGGGAATCCCTTATGTGAGGGGTACATGGATGCTCGTCGTACCTTTTAGGGGTCAAAATCAGGAGTTTAGTACCACTTAGGGTATCCACGAGCAAACACAGACATTTCTATGTAAAGCGGTACCTTTTAGGGGTCGGGTGTCGCCGAATACTAGAGAATGACAGCGCTTTTGAAAACAACAAGGAAGAATGTGCTTGATGATACAACATCAAATAATAGCAATAAAAGGCATCGTAAGTTTAAAATGTTGGCATGTTTTTATCGGTACCTTTTAGGGGTCAAAATAAGCTTGAGCCACGCCCATTTTAGTACCTCTTAGGGGTCAAATCGAAAATGTCCGACGAGCATCCCTACCCCTTTTATATGGGAGTCCTCTCTTCCGAGCTCTCTACGTTTTGTTTCTTGACTTTCTCATGCAAATTGTCAATCCACAACTAGTAGAGGAAAAAGTAGTCGAGGAATACATAAAACTGATATATTACGCGAATCTTCAAGCCGACTTGGTTCCCAGACCCCTAACAGTTTTTTTTACCGACCGACCCACCCCCCACCTTCACTAGCCAGAGGGCGATGGTAAACGAAACATTTTATTGGGATGGCCTAAACTCGCCAATTCCATACTAATAAATGTATACAATGTAGTGTGGAAAGTAATGTATGTAAGTTTAGTGTTGTAACAAGAACAATAAATAGTGACTGGAACTCTTTACATAATGTCATTATAGACTAGTTGTGTCTAGTACATGTAACTATTCAATTATTAACTTATTATTTGTTGTTTCGGCACTTCGTTACATTCTATCAACTAACTAGCAGTGCGATCAGTACTGTGGTTATAGTTAGGAAGTCGAGATCTCATTCACTAGTCAGCCCTAGAACATCGCGCCAAGTCGACCTCATTTGCCGACACAGGGTGGTCACCGCCAGAGATTTGTTTGCATCCTCAGTGGTTCCTTTACGTCACCATTTCTGGAGACGAGAGCGCCATTTTACGTGGACATCCCAGCCACAAGGGATTCACAGTCTCCAATGTAGAGAGCCAGGTTTTTACACCTTGATAAGAATCACTGCCTTGACCGGGGTGCGAACCCGGGTCTTCGACGTGAAAGGCGGAAGCACTAACCACCACACCACCACAGTGTATATGTTGTAGGTTGTTTTTCATTTCAGGTTTTTAAAACAACCTAGGTCATTTTAAAACAACCTAGGTTGTTTCTCAATGATTCTAAAAAGGGATTTTTTAATTTTTTGGGATTCATAAAAAAAAAGAAGTTTAGTTTTTTTGGGGGGGAATTTAAAAAGAAAAAAAAATCACCCACCCCTCCCCTACAAAATATTTTTTGACAACCCAGGTTGTTTTAAAATAACCTAGGTTGTTTCAAAAATGGTCAGAAATGAGAAACAACCTAGGTTGTTTTAAAAACAACCTGAATTGAGAAACAACCTACAACATATACGTAAACCGCTATGTAGATTAATTTATACCGCTGACAGCATCAGCGTGATGGGCAACCTTATTGCAGATTATGTTTATAGAAGTAGAAATAGTAGCGTAATTCTTAAAGCTCAATTTGCCAAATGGCCAAAGGTCTACTCTATCATCCTACAACAACCGCGTAACATTAAAGGTTTTTCCGCTCGCATAGTTAACCCTCTTTCGTCTATACTCTCATTTTGGACTAAAACTTTAGCCGTAATTCCTCATGTAAACGCCATCGCTCTCACCTGGCTCTCTCATTACAGCAAGCTATCAGAAGCCACAACAGCGCTCTGGCTTCATGGGCGTCACTTATGCTGGCTACAGAATGGAAAACGGAGGTCCTTCCAGTCCCAGAGTCCATGCGTGCACCCAACATGGCTTGCATCAGACTCCCGCCAGAGTTTACCTCAGCGTACGGGGCAACGTTAGAGGGAGAAGAGTCGTCTAAAAAAGACCTGTACGAGAGACACAGTATTTGTGTATCCGTTGTATGTATCCAGTCTTCGCTGTGGTGCCGTATCTCAGCTAACGTGTATAACGCCAAGACAGACTACGTCAAATTAGCTGATGCTGTACTTCGGTTAAAGCGGGCACTACTCGATGGATACATTCCATCCGTGCGTAAGCTTGGTACCAACTCGCAAGTACCAAGTCGTTCACCCTCGTCCGAAATCGTAACTGAAGAGAACTAGCTGACAGTGAGTCGTACATGGCGGCTTGGAGGTTGAGATTTTAACTTCGGATGTTTAGCTTGATAACTCACGGGTTATCAAGTTCAACACACGAAGAAATTATCTAATATCTTCAAGCAGCCATATAATTTATTTTTTATTACATGAAAATCAGTTGGTAGGCATTGTCATTTCTAATTTTGAAGAACAGCAAAATCACCAGAATTTCTTTAATAATTGAAGCTTGTCAGTCAAAATGAAACAGTCTGTAGTCTATTTAAAAGTAATGTTTTATATATGTATTTTAGGAACTTTAGGGGACAAAAAAGAGCAAATAGAGAAAATAAATGTTGATGTGCGAAGTGATGTCTCACACATGTTAATTGATAACAATGATAACCCTACTGGATGCAGTGTGATATCATTTTTACGATTTTGCTATCAACTGGTGTCTATAGGCACTTGGTCCTTCGCTCTGTAAAGTCTCTTGTTCCAAAAGGCGCTTGGGTGTGAGGCAGATCATGTAATAAAAAGGTATTTTACCTTGATGAAGATGTTTGTGAATAGATCAATCCGAGGTCGCCATTGCCATTACGATACCATCTTAAATTCGCGATAGCACTGCTAAAAAGAGCACCTTAAAATGAGTCAAAATCCCAAATTTGAGAGATATATCTGATATCATGAGCAAAGATACAGTCCCGCAGAGTAAGACAATTTTTCAGATATATCTCTCAAATTTGGGATTTTGACTCATTTTAAGGTGCTCTTTTTAGCAGTATCGGTGCTATCGCGAATTTAAGATGGTATCGTAATGGCAATGGCGACCTCGGATTGATCTATTCACATGTCTGTCATTAGAATCCATCAAATATTTTCTCGCGCGTGATTGGTTGAATGCATTATGCAACTCGATATTTTCTCTCCGCGAGCGGGAAATATCAGCGAATACACCCCCTGTATAAGCGCGCGTAAAAGAAAATATTTGAAGGATGATAACAACAATAACCTTCATTGTGGCGTCGAAATATGCCCTGATATTTCTCCTTGGGAATTATCTGATCCTCGAAGCTCAGTTTCCCTCGAGCTTTCTCTCGGAAACTGTTCTCTTCTCGGAACAGCTAATATCCGCGGATGAAATATCAGGGTCGACTCCACAAATAGGTTATTGTATTTCTATACCGCACTTTACTCTACTATATATTGGCTTCTTGGTGAGGTATAACTCAAATTTGAGATTTTGACTAAATTCGGTTGAGTGCTCTTCAGCAGCACCGGTGCTATCGCTAATTTAAGTAGATATCGTTAATTGTGATCAGTTTTTGTATCTTGTATCGATAGTATCTGGTATGTACGGTAGGTTAATTTACTTGTAGCATATGGATGAAAGAGAGTGTTATGGGTCTCCGTAATGGTACCTTTTGCTCGCGCGGAAGTAGTTTTTTTGGCTGTAAATAAAGTAACGCGTGGCATATCGCTTTTCGAACCAAAAATAATACCTTGACGGGGAGAGATTATATCGATCACAAATCAATTTCTTCTTCATGTGGGACTGAGGCTCTTAATACTGACTCTCACACATACTTCCTACCGCCATTGTCGTGTAAAGTGGTGAAACTGCATGACTTGAATGACGCTACGACAGTCAAAGTACTGTAGATAGAAATATTACACGATTGTACAGCGAATTTCTCGATATGTTTAAAAGATAATTTCCTTGTTTGTTTAATATTCGCGGACGAGTCACCGTTCGCCTCGTTTTCATGAGCACTTTACATTAAATTTCAAAATGGCGGAGTGAACTGTGAGCGGGACATTGCTATTATGGCATGATCAATTATCCCTTTCTTTGACGAATGCCTTTGGCGTAACAGCCCACTTGTGATACAGCTATTTCAAAAAGGTTGTCCTGAACAAACGACATTCCCAGCCCGAAATGGATTGTGGTTATAACTGTGCAGCTGTGCGAAATGGAGCGAAACGGAGCGAAACGGGGCGAAATCGATAAACTGTAGTGTGATTCAACAATCGATTCTTATAGGAGCCATTAATATTCGTCTTAAAGTTTTTGGGAATGTCGTTGTCGTTTGTCAAAGGCTACGTTTTTTTAAATAGCTGTATATGCTTCACTTGCCACGTAGAAAGGTTTCAATATGAGGCTCCGTGGTAAATTAAAGTAAATCTGTATGTCGACTGGCAGCGAAAAAGCCGGTTTTCAAAAGCGAAACGATGGTCACCAAGTCATCAAATTATCAAAAAGTATTGTCATAGTTTCATTTTAAGATTAAACAACTAGTTGGTTTCTACTAAAACAATTAGACTACTCACTCAGTTTCCATGGCTGATAGTTGACTCCTCGGAGCTAAGCTCCTCAACTATCGGCCGGCTTCTATTTGTTAAATAGACGGTAGTTTCGAAGAACTAGCGCCGCGCGCAGACTAAATCAACTAGAAATAAACTTGCTTATTTGAAATATTTTCCAACGTTTTTCACATATTTTTCTCTATATCGATAGCTAAGTTTGAAAGAACTGTAGCTTGATTATATTAAAACAATTAGACTTCTCGCTCTATTATAGTGCATTGTTTGTAGTGTTATATAACGCTGTAAGCGAGATGGAAAAATCAAATATGATAGTGATATATGATAGTTTTTAATGGGTCGTACAATTGTTTTTTTTATATCATTGGACGGATTTCATGTATCGTATTTTTATGCAAGTGGATCGGAAGGATGAAACAGTGCTACTTTGCTGTCTAAGCACGCTCTAATTTCTTCACTCTGACCAATTTCTTCACTCTGGCCAATTTCTTATGCTCTAAAGCCCACCACTTTGTCATATGGCTTGTTTGTATGGAAAAATGCATGCATATTCTGATATCAATATTTATTAAAATTACGATTGTAAGGAACGCTTCTTGTGAGATTTATTCGTAAATAAAGTAAATTATCAACATAAAGTCTTTAAGGTTAAATCGTCTACTTGCCTAAATTTAGCATTATTTTTTTTGGAAGGAGACTTAAGATACGGACACACGCTGGAATATTGCACGCAACATTGACGGCAATATTGCAGAAGTAGGATCGAGTTCTACTTCGGCAATGTTCATTGCGCGAACAAATTGCACCGTGTGAACAAAAATTGCTGGCAATATTGCGCGCAGTGTCGCAGCGTGTGTCTGTGCCTTTACCCAGAGTTCTGACCCGGCTTGGACTCAGCCGGAATGGGAAACGTTTTTCCATGCGGGTTAAACTGGTACAGTAAAACACATTTTCGGAAATTGTGGTATACCTCTCTTAAGGTTGTCATCTTTTTCCAAAAATTCCGTTTCGACCGAAATTGTCTGTTCCATTCGTCATATTCCACATCCGTATATACCACACCAGTGAATATCACTTTTCGCGCGCTCTGATTGGCTACTCAAACATTGAATATGATTTCATATTCACCTCTGAGCGAAGCAGCGATCACCGCGCGCGAGTTTTTGTCCATTTGACAGAAAATTAAATAACTATTTGGTGCTGGCTATTCACTAATGTATGGTATATACTAAAACAATTATTCACCTCGGTATTAGTGAATAGTGGTGGCCACCACTATTCACCTCCCCTTCGGTGAATAATTGTTAAATATCCGAAAATTTCAGTTCCATTTGATTTCCCACACGGAATTTGCATTTTCTAAGTGGAAAAATACGGCCCACTCGCTATTCAAAATTTTCAAAGTTTATAACCGGGTGCTTTTGTCGAATGGAACCTGTCCCATGTCTGACTAATCTCTGGAGAACCTGTGAAATGAAGATGCATATGTCTTCTTTGACTACTGTAACCGGGGCCACATTAATAAACGCCAATCAAAGTATCCAACTTTAAAGGCCCGTTGAAACGGATCCAACGTTATCGCAAAGGATTCTGGTAAACAAGATCAAATCTCCTTGGATACAGTGCAAATGAGGACAATTTGCATAATTGTGGTGTCTGCATAATTTGGTGTAGTTGGTAAAAAGGTAGATACTTGTCGTTTTAGCCTCATTAAAGCCCGCCAATTATATAACTACAGATCTAAATTAAAATAATTATTTCTATTTAAATAATATTTCCTATCACATACTTACACATTTTATTTATTGTGTGAACATTCTGTTTACTGTGTGAACTAATGAATATTTGTCGTCGTCGCTGTTGTTGTCCTTTGTGTTGATTTTTTGTTTTGTTTTGTGTTTTCCTTCTTTCTTTCACTTTACTCGATCCTTCACCACCCATCTTGTAAAATAATAGCTGTATCTATTAATTCTCAATGACCGTTTGTTCTGCCACCGATAAGCCTCTGGCTTCGGATTTTCAACGAAATGTATATCAAACTTCATCTTTTGTGAATCGAAATAAATTGTAAAATAAATAAGAAATAAATTCCCCGAAGAAGATCGGCCGTGCCGATCGAAATATTGGAAGAAAAACTCTCTACCGTTGAATCAGCCTTTCCTTTCTTGTCTATATTATTGCTGATCAGATCCCTACACCCTAGGAGATCCGGTTTTTCATCATTTCGTCTGTCGTCCCTCCAATGTTCCTACTGTATTTTTGGGTTGCACATGACGTCACGGCGGCCATGTTGGAGGAACTGATTAACAAAAGATTCCTCATTAGTGTCTTTTGTTCCGTCCTCCAACATGGCTGCCGAGTCGGCTTTGTCTTTTGAATCTCCAGGGATTGATTGCAACCTTACGGACATTTTAGTCTTGCGAAACACGAACTTAAAAAGGTAGCTCTGAAGGCACTGTTTAAACTACGAAAAGAAATGGGTGACAATTTCATATCGGACGTTAAACTGACACTCAAACTCTTTGACGCACTTATAAAACCGATCTTGCTATACGGAAGTGAAATATGGGGAACTGATCAGAACAAAACCAAAATAGATAATGACCCATTAGAATTGGTACATGTCAAATTTTGTAAGATCAGATGTTACTCGGAGTATCTAGAAATGCAACAAACAATGCTTGTCGAGCGGAACTCGGATGTTTACCTCTCAAAGTGGAGTACACATATCGAGCTTTAAAATACTGGACAAAATTATTGACTACTAGAACTAATGCACAACTCTCACACATTGCATATACAGAGAGTATAAACTCGCCGAAACCAAGCTACTGGAGTGAAAAAATAAAATACATTATGTCTTCTAATGGGTATGGAAATGTGTGGTCGTCAATAGATCAAACGACAATTTTTTGGAAAATATTAAACAAACATTAAGAGACATTGAACAACAACACAACGAAAGAAACAAATTAAGAACATATAGGATATTCAAAATAAATTATAATCTGGAGGACTATCTTAGCAAAGTAACTATTATAGAAAACAGACAAGCCCTTACCCGAATAAGAATAAGTAATCACCCACTACAAATTGAAAGAGGCAGATATTTGAAACCCTACCTGAAACCTGAAGAAAGGATATGCCATTATGTCAAAATGGGGTAGAAGATGAAATGCACTTTATTCTAAAATGTAAAACATACCATGTACGTCGGAGAAAATTATTTCTTACTTTCGAAAATATATTCAATGTTAACAGCCGGCACATGAATGAAAATGAGCTTTTCAAACTTATCATAAATCCACCAAATAAGTTCGCAAAACAAGCAGCTCAATACATACACGACTGCCTCGTCATTAGGAAAAAAGATATTAACTGAATAAGTATTGCCTGCTTCCAACTCTTAGTAACTGAACTACCTCATATTATGCTCGTTCTTAAATTATTTGCTATTTACCATCGCGTTCACGCCATGTATATTTGGTGAAAACCCAAAACGCACTAAATTGTGTACGGGTCCAAATAAATATAATGATGATGATGATGTTATGTTGGATCTGTTTGAGCGGGCCTTAAGGGACTGGTCATAATTTAGCAGGGGGTGGGGTGGGGGTTCCCTTGTGTGCGGCCATGGGGTCCAGCTAGGGTCGAGCGGATTGTGCTCCTAAAAGTGGCATATTATGCCGCTAGCACTGCTCCAAATTTTGTCGAATTATGCCCAAATTATGCCAAAGTTCAACAATTATGCTCGAAGATTACACAATTATGCTCACAAAAAACGTTTTTCGAAGACGGCCGGCATTGTTGACGCCCCAGACATGTCCTAGACTTTTTAGTAGCAACGGACACAGAAACCAATCAGGCGTGACTGTTCCCACGTTCTGAACAAAAGACGGCTTTTTGGCTTTTTTCACGTTTAACGCACACTCGTTAAGTGAAATTCAGGTATTTGCTTTGGAAAAATGTAGAATCTAAGCAAAATATACCAGCTAATAATTAGGAAAGGCACTATAAAAGCAGTAATAGCATTGCTTTTGGCTTTTAATGCTTCAAATTATGCTACAATCTGGTAATTATGCTCGAGCAGTGCTTCTTTGAAAAATTATGCTCGTTTGCTCCAATTATGCCAAAAATTATGCTAGCACAATCCGCTCAGGCCTAGGTCCAGCACCGTACCCGGCCGGTTTACAGAGAAACAATAGCTCTAGAATTTTATTGTGAAAATGAACCTGGATTTCTTCCGTGTTTGATCATTCCGAATCGTCTATAACCTAGTAATTCCAACAATCTGATTGGCTAAAACTGAATCAGTCTACACATATTATAGGAAAATCACATGCCTGACTCGGTAATTCCACGTTAAATTGCACGAGAAAACCGATATTGGTTTTTCGAGTGCAATTTAACGTGGAATTGCCGAGTCAGGCATGTGATTTCGCTTGAATCGCATAGTCCGATGAATTACTTGAAGATTTAGTACTTTTGTTGATATTTTGCTAAGTTATAATTATAAATAGCGCGCGTAGTCTACAGTGGTTATTCCACTCTCGTCTCAGCCAATCAGCGTCTGATTTCGCAAATGCACCGTGCGATTCAGCTTTGGCTATGCGATTCTTTACGAAATCCCCGGACCCAGGCTACACGGAAATATAAAAATGAAAATTATATAACCCTTTTCTGTAGAGTACCCATCCCCATTACTTCCCCAGTCCCACTTCAGTTTTCTAATTCTCCAAATGTAATGTACTGAATGCAAGGACCAATTCGGACGAAGTGCAGGAACCGGATCACCTTGGTGGGATCTAATCAGCAAAAATATACGAATATCAAGACAAGATGAAAGGCTGATTGTACGGTACTGGGAATATATATAATTACTACCGATATTTCGGTTGGCACGGCAACCTTCCTCAGGGTACGAAATATCGGTAGTAATTATATATATTCCCAGTACCGTACAATCAGCCTTTCATCTTGTCTTGATATTCTAATTCTCCGACAATAAAACTATGGAAGGACATAGTTTTCTCAGTTAGTTTTTCTTAGTTGTTTTTCCGGGGGGCTAAAAAAAACTGTAGCCGTACGTTTTAGGGGGTCCCGCTGTTCGCACGGGTTAGCTACGTCGTACCTTTTAGGGGTTTAGAATGATCAATTCATTTAAGGTATCACAATATAAATTTTATGTCTGCGTGCATCTTTGGGGTCAAGAGCATGGTTTTGAAACATTTTAATTTATGCGTACTTCTAGGGGTGATTTTCAAATCGACCGCCTAGTAACTCGTCCCCCCCCCCCCCCCCCCCCACAGATATGCCATGGCCAGTTGCTGAGACTCTTGCAGAGGCTTTTGTCCTCCCGTTCCTCTCCTGAAAGGACTTTTACGTACGACGAGGGCACAACTTGCCTCTGTAATTATTAATTTGTTTTCTTATTAGCATTATGCACTAGTCAATTGAAACCCCGGCCCCCTGACCCCCGGGACATAGCGGGGCATTAGCGGGGACATGGCCGTGGAATAACGCACATTAAAGCTGCATTTCTCCGGTGGAACGGGGAAAGTAACGATTTGCAAAATTTGCCGGGATTTTAGCGGTGGTTGTAACGCCAGCCACGACAGAGCGGGACTGGGCCCGAGCATCAACAACGTGTATCAAACATGGCAAAAGGGACACAGTCGCTGGAAAATGCAAGTTGCATCCTTTGATGATAATCCCTTTTTTTACCCATCGCTATTTTTAGTCCTTAGCGCTGAGCTATCAAATGCCTCACCCCTAGGCAAGTATAGCGAATGCACCAAATTTCTTCGCCGTTTCAAAGCCACATTTCACTGCTTGTCTTTATTAAAGTAATGCACTACTCATCTTCAAACACTTTCGTAAGTGCCCCCAATCCCTCACTCAGTTGCCAGTTCACGGATAACTTTTCCGCCACAATTTTGATCGATGAAGCAAGCACGTCAATGTTGATCAGTTTAGCAAAGCAAACACAGGGAAAGGGTGGGGTTAACTTTTGATAAATGCCCCGGGTACGGGCTGACGCAAAACAAATGCCCCACCCCATGGACAGATCGGTTGTCAAATGCCCCATCTTTCCCGGGGGGAGATGGGCGGGCTTGGAATTGATAGAGACATGAGATCACTGTCGCCATTATTCACTGGAACTTCGGTTGTAATGCATGTATTTTCTTCTCATATCAGGTGCTTCTTCATTACAATGATCGTACGAAAGTTGTGGTTGTGGATAGAAATTCCACTATAAGAGTTATTGTCCCAAGCAAGCCAAGCGTTTGGCGTATCACATGCGGTGTTTTTGCAAAGATTTTACGGAGACTGGGGCGAACGGGTCGATATCGACGATGGTAATAATAAGCAAATATAATAGAAAATGTGCTTCGAATTCAGAAAATGTATTTTTTTTCAAATAATGGAACAATAGATTGAAGCTTATGTATATTCAATTTATCAATGTCTCCTCCTAATTGAAAATTCTGAAGCACATACTGGGGCCATAGGGGCGGGTATTGTAACAGCCAACTGTCCCCTGATGGGCGGGGAAAAGGTCAAAATGTAACACGGTTAAAATGTTACATTCCCCGCTATGTCCCGGGGGTCGGGGGGCCGAAGTTTCAATTGACTAGTGCATTATACGTCAGTTACATAGCCTGAATTTCAGCCCGGAACGAACCGGAGGAGACGGCCGAAATTCAGGCTAGTCCTTACGATGCAAAACATAAAGGCTGTAAATGCGGTCCTGCTGCAATTCACAGAACTGATATCAGCAGAGAAGGAAGATTACTTTTACTGATGAAGTAAAGATCTGATCAAAGCGCAAAATTCCCGTTTCATTGTTGTTTGGGCTTCCTGTGGCTTCCCGACAGTTCGTTAATCAGTAGCGAACCTTTTGTTCTAACAAATGATCTGATTGGCTACTTTTAATTTGTAATCCTATTCCGGGCATTGATTGGTTAAAAATGAAATAGTGCTATTTTCAAAACTGCACATGTTTATTCAAGGTAAAAGAACATGTTTTTGACTTGAGGTGAAGTTGTTGGTCGCTGTTTTTTTAATCTCTTTTTAGCTTTATTTTTTACGAACTGATGAAATCTAGAAGTGACACCTTTTCTTAGAAGGAAATGATGGATGACTCGGGAATTATTTCCCCAGATAAAGAGAATATTGTCCCGAATTTAGCACTTCTCTCGGAGAGCCTGAAATCGTCGTTTTCTTCGCCTGCCTCAAACGGCTCGAAGCGTGGTCAATGGTACAGTCCCTGTAACAACTCTCCAAGGGCAAGAGTAAACTCTCCCGAAGCAGATCTTCCTTATCTAAAGCTCACCCACTTCGCGAAGACACCAAGGATTTCTTTTGGAAATGTAAGAGTCGGATCCTCGAAGACCGAAGAGCTGGTAGTTTGGAATCCAAACTCAGAGAGTAAAACATTACGCGTGGAGAAGCTTCCTACAGATCGGGGTTTTACCATAGCTGAGACAGAGTTTCAGAAGGATGAGAGTGGGAATGCTTTTCTTACGGTCAACCCCGAAGAGGAGGTTTTGTTACAGATAAAATGGGAGCCTAAGGAAAGTGGACGGTGCCGGGAACTGATAGTGTTCAAGTGGGCCGAGACTCGTCGAGTGTTGGCGATTGTGTTTGGAACGGCCGTTAACACCACATCCAAGGTTGGCGATCATAAATTATATTTAAAAAATACTAGACGAGAAAATTAATACTATGTACGTTCGAAGATCCTGCGAGTAGAGGCAAGTTCGAAGATAGGGGTGTTTACATGTGTATAGTTAATTACGACTCCAATCCTTATCGAAAATCCCTATTGAGAAAAAGCTCGGAAATCAAACATTTAAGGACGACAAAATTATTGACAGGGGATAGCAAGATTATGTGGAATTTTGTCGTTATAAAATGTTTGATTTTCGATTTGAGTCGTATACTATACACCTGATCCCTAAATCCCCTAATGGTCGGAGTTTCATACCTGCCGGTGTCCTAATAGTAATTAAGCCCCTCAGTGAGTGGGGGTACTCCAAAATCTGCTATCCTGAAATTTGTTTGGCATAAGGGTCAGAAAGATGGTGTGAGCTGCAGTTGCCACATACCCTGGGTTCCAGAGGTTAAATGTTTTGCCTTTTGTTGGTAAATCCGGCGGGCCGCACAGGAGGCAAAAATTCAACCTCTGGGCCAGGTCTGTTTGAATCTCGTTTTCATGCATAATAATGCGTCAGGAAAATAGTCTAGATTTTGATTGGCTAAGAGCAGTGCAAGTTATATTTGAAAATTGAAAGACCAGTGAATTAAAAGTTGAAACGCCAATTCAAATATTACACTACCTTTTCACAAAGTCTCGAAACCAAAGATCCTAACGTTAAATGTAACCTAGCTTTAGACATGTATTTCTTGCATGTAGTTGATAAAGAAAACTGTAGAGAAAGGAGAAGATTTGGGTGAAAAGTTTTCAATTTTAATTTGTGCATGTTGCTGATGCAATCATCACTGCACGCCATTTCTAACGTAGATCGTGCACTCAACATGGGCGGTCTTGGACATGTGATGGGTATTATCGGATGAATATAAATTAAGTTCAAACAGACCTGGCCAGACGTTAAATTTTTGCCGTCCACACACTCGACAGTCCTTGTGCCTTTTGCGCTCACCAACACTATTTACCAACAAAAGGAAAAACATTTACCTCTGGAACCCAGGGTAGTCGCCACATGGCCAGTTCCACAAAATATTATGCAAACCCAAACAAACATGCACTAAGTAAACTCTAACCCTGAATCTACTAACCTTTATAACATAATTCCAAAACAATTAAGTTCCTAGAAAAACAACGACCACTTATTAGCGCTCAAAGGGGCACAGTGATGTCATGAATAACAGGCATGGTTACTAAGCCACCCAAACTTGAAATCGTCCAACGGACGTTTTCAAGTTGAGTATGCTTTCTAACGAAATAACGAGAAGCAATCAATCTGTCAATATCACAGCAATCTCACGTGTTAGTGCACTCTATAGTGTTAAGTTGGATTCTTGAAAATCGCTGATCAAGTGTTGTTGTTCTGTTACGTGCATCAGCGAACAAAACAACTCCAAGTGTTTTTGCATATCATCAAATTGCCCAAAACCTGCACATGCACAGCTTATGACTGTCCTCCTTAAGGGTCCACAGGTAAACAATGAGTTCTTGGGGGATTCAAATCCACTGTGACACTGGCATGTTATATTATAATATACCAGTATATGAGTTCACTCTGGTTCTTGTACAGGTATGAAATATGAAAACATTCTGTACATGTATCATGAGTAGCTAGGTATGAGTTTCATTCTGGTATGAGATGTTTGACTATTAGATGGGTAGCACATGTACTATGTAGGTGCTTGCTAAATTGAATTTCATACTGGTATGGAATTAACTCATACCAGTATCATGTAATTACACCCCCCCCCCCCCCCCCTCGCTATAGAGATCCTGCTGTGAAATACAACCCAATCTCACGGTGTGTGGTTAGAAAACAAACATTTAAATACCTTAATTGCTCCTTGTGTGTGTATTTATTTATTGTGTGCCATTTCTGGGTGATTTTGAGCAAATTTTTGTCTTGTGATTAACATTAAATACATCCTGTTATTTTTTTAAATGTGTAGAAAAAATCATCTGTCCTTTCCACAAGCCAATTCCACAACAAGAGAAGAGGGAGATGGTCCCTCGATACTCCATGCTTTTCTGTTGTCGTCAAGGAAGCAAAACCAAAGCCACAATCGCCCTTAAAGCAACTAGACTTTGGAGAATCTACTCAGCTTCCAATGACTCATGAAAATATTACAGATGAGAACCATGAGGAGAGACGAGAAACGTATGTTATAGAGAGTAGTAAGACCAAAAGGAAAACGGCTGTCTGCAATACCCAAGCAGCTGGACCAACTACTCTTCAACTAAGGAATAAGGGTGACACTGCCAAACATTTGAAATCACAACTTCAGGATGATCCACATGATTTAAATGAAAAGAGTGAAATTATTGGAACATTCCTAGCTGTACATAATAAGGATGATCGAAAGAAGGAAAATGTGTCAAGTTGTTTGAGTGCCACACAAGGCAATGGATTCCAAAGCAAGAGGAAGATAAAATTAACAGAGACAAAGAAAGAAAAATCTGTTCCTCGAGCTGTGGTATTTTCTGTTCAGCCAAACAAGAAGCCAGACAAAAGAAAAGTGACACAACATCGGCAGCCTAGAATGGCTAGTACTGGGAAGGTTAATGGTAAGCTGGTAGATACATGCATTGTAAATCTGTTCTGTTTATATACAAGGATCCTTTTAAAAAGTGACAACAACAACACAGTATGTGACTGCACAACTCGATCGACACTGAGCTGGAGGTTGCAGGTTCAAACTCTGGCCGAACCGTTAACACTCAGGGTCTTAAAATAACTGAGTAGAAGGGGCTCATAGTGCCTATGTAGTTTGTGAAACAATCTCATTTGCAAACTACAAAAATGTTCTGGACCTTCACATCTTCTTGGACAAGGATGTAAAACTGTAGGTCCCATGTTGGCCTCAAATTTATCAGTACGTCTTACCAGAGTTACAAGTTACCCACAATGCAACATACAATGTACACAAAACAACTCTTTTTTTTAAAATAGGTGTATGTATGTATATCAATATATATATGCTAGATTTCAGTTGATATTGTGGACAAGTCCGGTGTGTTTTGGGGCAATTTACAGACAGAATGAAATATTTAACAAATAAGTAATATTAACAGTAACTCTAAAAACATCAATACTGATACATTGTACCTTGTTTCAGGGTCTGCATCCCTCAAGAAAACACGGAAAGTCAAATTGAAGGTATCAGCCAAGGGTGTTGCACCAACAAAACTTAAACTTGTTAAACCTCCCAAGACCAGTATTCCACGACATCCCATGCCTTTTGCTGCCAAAAACATGTACTATGATGAGCGGTGGATTGAAAAGCAGGAAGCAGGTATGTTATATACAAGTTTATAAATACAACACAAGGGTCATATAAATGCCTTTATTTAATTGATCAAAATAAATTAATTTTGATTTGATTGGGGTGTTTGTTACAGTGGCCATGCAGTTAATATATTACATATTAATGTGGTAGTCCTGGCTAGTTAGCTGTATGCATGGTTTTGTTCGGGTCTTCCAACTCATTTATACAATAGACTATTAAAGTTAAATTTTTTTAATAGTTTGAGTGAAATAAAATGATGTTGTTGTTTGTAAAGAGCAGATTTCATATGTCTTTGAGTGGGACAATTAACTATAACAGCATGCTCCTAGTCTTACGTTAACCATACCCAGGTTGAGGATCTTGTCAAGATCTTGCCAAGATCTTGCAATGATCCTGCCAAGATCCTGCCAAGATCTTCTCTAAAAACTGCAGGATCTTGTGCAAGATCTTGCCGGATCTTGGCAAGATCTTGGCAAGATCTTGGCAAGATCTTGGACAATATTACAGGATCCTGTAAGATCTTGTCATGATCTTGGCAAGATAATCCAAGATCATGGAGGATATTTAACACTATCCTGCAAGAACTTGCCAAGATCTTGGATAATCTTGCCAAGATCTTGGATGATCTTGCCAAGATCTTGGATGATCTTGCCAAGATCTTGGATGATCTTCCCAAGATCTTGGATGATCTTCCCAAGATCTTGGATGATCTTGCCAAGATCTTGCCAAGATCTTGCCAAGATCTTGCCAAGATCTTGCCAAGATCTTGCCAAGATCTTGCCAAGATCTTGCCAAGATCTTGGATGATTTTCCCAAGATCTTGCCAAGATTATCCAAGATCTTGCCAAGATAACCCAAATCCTGGCAAGATTATGGAGAATATTACAGGATCCTGTAAGATCTTGGCGAGATCATGGAGGATATTACAGTTCCAAATTCTTCCATTGATCAGATGTCACTTAATACTCTGTTCTTGCATGCAGGACCCCTTCTTGATATTTTGTCTTTTTTGTTGTACATAAACAACAACCATTGCATTCACTCTTCATGTTTTAATAACAAACTGTCAATATTATTACAGCTCAACGCTCATGTAGTTCTCACATAAGGGATTTCATAACTGTCCCATCTTACAAAATAATGACACTCAGCTATGTTATTATAAGAACAATATTCTTATGGTATTTTTGTAGCCTGCAACAGTAGCCTCTGCTTACCCGAGCGCTTAATTAGTTTCCAATATGCAAGTACGACGTCAGCACGTCCTTCCCTCCTCTTTCTCCCCTCCCATATACTTGCACTTACCTTTCGTTCAGATGTAATATTTACCATGTACTGAACTAAGAGGGATTTGAACTCAGCAGCTCTGCCTTGACACATACACCCAGTTTTCCACTGACTTAACACACTGTGCAACACAAGCACTTGTTGATTTGGAAGCAACATTAATTTTATTATATAAGTAACTTAAACCAGAACCCAAATCCTCTCGGGTCAACAAGTCAACACTTACATGAAGTAGTAATCCACATGGAATCTGTCACGAAACTCCAAAAAAAAATTTGCTTTAGTTTGCTTCAAACAATCAATAATCATGTGAACTAATCCAAATCCTACCCCTACGTACATAAAAAAAAACCTAACCGTCAACAATGTGTGCTCACTAATTTGTTTGAGTAAAATTAAACTAGTTTGTTTTGACAGGGTCAAATTGAACTGAATGGTCAATTTCAACTACAACATCTACTTGCCTACACATATACAATAGAACTTTCCATAGTATTTGTTTGATGGTACTTTTTGTCCAAGGTCGATTGTTAGCTAAATGTAGTCAACAAAAACATGCTCACAGTCGCATTCATCAAAGCTTAGTAACCATGCATTTTATTGGAAGAGAGAAAACTGGGCACTAGAATGCTGCCAAAATCAAAACATGGAGTGCAGTGAGGATTATCTGCCATACGTGGTTATCACATCTACAAGGACATCTGGAAGTCATCTATCAGGGAGAAACTGATTGCTCATAGAGAGATGGAAAATCGGTTCAACAAATTTACTGTTAAAAGTACTAAACTGTGGCAAAACAGTTGGTCATCTACCACTTGAGTACAGTCTCCAGAATAGCATGGTATTTTCTCGCTCGCAGAGGTACTGTAACTGTTGAAGTTACTGGGAAATGCTGACACTGCAAAAAGCTTTGCGGTAGAATGGAGATTCCGTATCTGGAAACATTTAGTTGTTTGAGAAAAGCGACTGTTGACTGCTTAAAAGATCTTTTAACGAAGAAGATTTATTAATGGTAGGATCTGGAACAAGTAACCAACAAGAAACAGACAACACATACGGCTCTTTTAGGAGCCACCAAGCTAATGCGAAAGTGATGATTAGTCCTTCCTTTCTTTTTTGTTTTGTGTAGTTTTAATCAGTCTGACTATTTTTTAAAAACGTTAATTTATGGAAATTTGTTGAACTTTTATAGATGTTCTCACAGATAAGCCGCACCCCCAATTTGCAATGAAGATTTTGGGTAAAAAGGTGCAGCTTAATATCTATTATTTATGGTAATCATTATACTGCATACAGATACAACAAAAATGTATTTACAACAAAAAAATTATACATCATGTACATGTAGATGTTTCAATTGATAAATCCTGCTCTCGTGTCTTCAGGTTTTACTAGGTGGCTCAACTTTGTCCTAACCCCCCCTGACGACTGTGATGTGCAAGTGCAAAACAACAAGAAAGGTGACTGGATCTATAAACTACCTATAACCATAACATCTCAAGCTGTTCTGGGTTATCACCAGAGGGTCAAATAGGGGGCGGGGTAGCAAGGGCCAGGGGAGGGGGAGCAATGCATGGCCCCATTCCCCCAAGAATGCCTGGCTATGCAGGCTAGCCTTGGATGAAGTTTTAAATGTGGGTTGGGACTTGACTAGCTATGACTCATGATAGAAAACAATGTGACAGACTGTTCTTGTTACACAACAGTCGACCTTGGAAGCATGTCAGTTGCAGGGACAAAATCCATGAAGTGCTCACAACCCCTTGCTCCTACTAAAGAGGACCTGTCATTTAGAACCTATACTGCACGTCGTCGCATGGCCCGTTTACGTAGAGGCGCATGCATGCTGTATCAGTCAGAGCCACTAATCCACATTATCAGAAAGGTTGAAGCTGAGGTTGAGGAGGGACGTCTTGCAATCAGACCAGATAAGAAAATGCATGCAGATCTAGGTAAGGCTGTTGAAAAATTATAAAACCAGTCATTTAATTTGAATTCTTCTTTCATCAAAATACAAAATTAATGTTTTAAATACCTTATATTTTCTCTGGAACTTTTTTCTAACCTGTTACACCAATATAATAATTATTTTATCATAATTATGATGTCCAGGTATGTCTATCAATTCCAAACCTGCTCATCCCCCCTCCCCTGGAAAATTTTTAATCAGAGCAAATGCCCCATCTTCTGACTGTCATTGACTCTTTTTGACAAATGCCCTATCTCCAAACTTTTCTTTGCTGGCTTAAATGCCCCACCCTTGGGACAGACTGAGTCATCAAATACCCCACATATACCTGGGGGGGGGGGGGGGGGGGGCATTTATTTTACCAAAATTTGTTCAGTGGTCAAATCTGAAATAATCTTATGTTTCTAGTGCCAATATATTACTTTTATTACAAATAATGACATTCTGTGTGTTATTCCTTTTATTTACAGGAATCAAGCAGTGTGTAATAAATATGATACTTTCATACAATCCCTTGTGGCTCAGGATTGGACTTGAGGTACAAAATGTCAATGAAACATAGATTCATTTACAGGACATCAGTACAGCCAAGTTGGGGTAATGGGATCCCTGTGGTTTGCGAGGGCACTGCAAACCACAGGGATCCCAATCAGAAAAAAATTACCAGTCAGAATGCTATACGTTAATTTCGAGAATATCTGCATGGACTTGACTACTATAAATGTCTATTTCATTTCACATATAATAAAATAGTCTTTAAAATAATGTGAGCGAAAATTATAGCATGATATTAAAATGAGTCTGCACGACCTTTGATTTACTTAGTCTTTAACATATGTTGAAATGATCATGCAACTGTTATTGAAAAAAGAATACGGAAGAAAAAGATTAATTTATAGAGAGTAGCAAAACATTATTTATAAAAATATAACAAAAAAATACAGGCCCAACTACAAATCCAACCCACGATCTTCGAGTTTCTGCGCTGGCACGTTAGATCACTTGGGACATGAATTACAAGTAATGTAATTACATACCTTAAATTTATAATTATGTAGTGCGTGCTTTTAAGAAATGGTCACCAGACGTGTGAATGCCAAGTCGCCATGGCGAGTAAAATGGTCGCAGCTTGGAGCACTAAATCGTAGAATTATTGTCATATACTGTACATTAACTGTTTTGTTCTCTCTCCAACAGACTGTCTTTGGTGAAATCATGCCTGTGCAACACAACAGTGATGTCAGTGGCCTAGCGAAATTTTTGTCGGAGAGGTTTCTTGGCAACCCAGACATTGCCAGGCTGTACTGCCATGCTAAGGTTCCTGGTCTGTTCCGTGATGGCTACGTGGAACAGCTGGCCAAGTTCACTCTCAAGAAGTTCCTACTTCTTGTGTTGTTCCTGGACCATGCTAAGCTGACCAGGCTTATTGACCACGATCCATGCCTCTTTAATAGAGATGCACAATTCAAGGTAAACTACAGTCTTGGACAAAACTGTAAAAAGAATGTTCCCTGTTCCTAATCCCTTGGTTTTTTCAGTCAAGTCGTAGTCTGCTGCTGACGTTTTCAAGAGAGTATTTGAAAGGCGAAGGTGACGTGACCAAACACTTGAACTATCTGGGATACAGTGTCACCCACCAACAGGTAATAAATAGTGATGATGTCGTAGCCTGATTTTCAGACAGTCCACTACAGTACTGTCGTGAGCGAAAGACCTCAGACCGTCTTAAAATCAGGCTACAGAGCTAGACATAGCCGTGTTGTTCAGTATAGGTATTATCTTGGTTTTGTACTTTCGTATGAAAATTACCGACTTACCATCGTTTTATGTTTGAAACCTAGACGTCTGGCGGCACAAACCTTTCCAATTAACCGCGATGTTGACAACCTGTGACTGTGGGAACTCGGGGGTGGGGGGGGGGACTCCCTTATGTGAGGGGTACATGGATGCTCGTCGTACCTTTTAGGGGTCAAAATGAGGAGTTTGGTACCACTTAGGGTATCCACCATCAAACACAGACATTTCTATGTAAACCGGTACCTTTTAGGGGTCGGGTGTCAATTGAACAAAAAAGCTGTTATCAATTTACATTTTTATTATCTTTTAGGGGTCAAAATAAGCTTGAGCCACGCCCATTTTAGTACCTCTTAGAGGTCAAATCGAAAATGTCCAACGGGAATCCCTACCCCTTTTATATGGGAGTCACCCCCCTGGGTGTGGGATTCAGGTTTGGAAACTTTCAGCTAGGTTTTCCTTCGCACTACGCGCTAAGTCATAGAAATGCCGTTAGTTCAAGTTCAAGTTTTGGACGCAGAGATGCAAGACAACGACTGTATCTAGGAAGTAATAATCACGTGATTCATGTAGTCGCGCTTCATTCGGACTTACAAACTCGAGCTGGAGGTGACAGTTTGTAAATCCGATAATTACAGCGGTTTTCAATAATATGCGGACTGACAACTCAAATGTCGACCAACGTTTTGTGTTTTCGCTGCCGTCAATCATAACTACGACGTCCACGGAATATTTACGAACGCTGGGCCAAGCTGTCTCCGTTCCCACGGAAATCCGCGATGTTGAAATACTTCCCACGGCACTTCCCGCGGACGCTCAGAAGATTTTTGGGTAGGGGTTAGGAGACATCAAAACCGTCACCCAATCCCAGACCTAAAAATGCCGCCTTTTACCATACCCTATCCCAGACTTGAAGCAAAAAACCTGAACCCTATCCCAGACCCAAACCATAGTTCTACTCAATTACACTACGAAAGCCGTTGTGTTGTTTTAATATGGTATTTTGAGCCGTAGTGTAGTCAATTGAGCGCTAAACATGGCGTCAAAGACAAGTATATCAAAATCAATACCCTTTCCCAGACCAAAACCGTAAAAAGGACTCTATCCCAGACCTCGGCAGCTCAAAAACCATACCCTATCCCGCGGCACATACCCGCATAGCCCATATAAGGGAGTACCCTGCCCCCCGGGGGTACAGGCGCCACCAGCATTTAGTAACTCTAGACTGCCTAACTTTTGCATAACAAACTCTTAGCAACGCTTACTTGTTTGATTTCAGAGGGCTATCGATGAGTTTGACTATGCTGTCACCAATATTTCTACTGACCTGAGAGATGGTCTAAGAATTACGTGAGTAGTTTTAGTTTAAAACATTACTCTGGTCATTATTGAAAATTGGTCAGTTTGAGAGTGCTGCATTTGTTCAACCTCGGCCATTTTCACTCACATACATTACTTGATCATGCCAACTTATTTTGGTTTAGATTCTGGATTCAAAATTGGTTTCTATTGCTTATTTTCTGGAAGCCAGGCAAAAATCATTTGTCTACAGTCAATAAATGTTTATACTTGTTTCCTCAGCAGTAATCATGCACTCAACACTTTATAAAACGTCTCGCCATCCACAATTCCCACTTTTTCTCTGACGAAGGGCTAGCGCTCGAAACGTCGGCTGCAACTCGCTTCCCACGGTGGTTAACATAACTTAATCGGCTTTAGTTGATTATACCAGTGTTTACAGTCAATAAATACTTATTATATAGCTAAGGGATGGACCATTTGAACTTTGATGGGGAGGGGGGTACAAATCCGCAAATAAATATCGAGCAAGGACTTGGGCTAGGAAAAAAATTCGAGCATGCTATGTCTGTAAAGGAAAATGTATTGAGTAAACAGAAAAAGATATCAAGCAGGACTTGAGTTCAAGAAAAAAATATCGAGCACATCAAAAATAATCGCCTCCCATTAATTTTCAAATGGTCCATCCCTAAGGGAAGGCGTTCAAATATCGGATCTTTTTCCATTTCTTTTTCAGACGTGTTGTGGAACTGTTGACACACAACTGGCAGCTAACAGCGAGTCTAAGAGTACCGGCAATCTCTCGACTGCAGGTGAGGCCTTTCGTTTTTTTGTGCTGAGCATTACTTTGCAATTGTTTTCTCATTTCTTTCGCAATGGTGTTGCAAGACAAGTTGCTGGAAACATTGCATGGCGAGCGCCATCCCAAATCGCAAAAAAGTGGGCGAAGTACTTTGAGAAATGCTGCGAGACAAATAACTGCAACGTGTGATAAAAGTTACCCTGGGTTCTAGAGACTCGAAGAAATGAGTTGAAAGAGGAGAGAGAAGAAAGAGAAGAGCCTCTGGTATTATCCGTTTGAGAATCTCACTTCCATACGCTGAGGTCAAATCAAGAGAATTTCTGCATGTCACATTGGCACATCGATATTCCGGTCATGCAATTGTTCTCGCAATGTCTCACTTATATGTACCATTACGAGAAAATTGTACAGAGCACCGATACTTTTATTATAATAGAAACTTGTCATATCTCTAGCGTAATGCGTTTAACCTTTGTTTTTGTTTTGCTGTCTCCGCTAGTCTGAAACCCGTTTTCTCGTTCTCTTTAGAAAATCCACAATGTTGAAGTTTTCATGAAAGCTCTGAAAGAAAGTGGAATACGGGTTAACGAAGGAGAAGGTAAAAAAAATCCTGTATTTACCTCGATAGTAGCGGCTATAGAAAGACAGATGTAGAGCCCCTGTGAAACCGAGAGCGCTTACCGTTTTCACCGAAAAAAACACTAATTCAATAGGCCTTTTGCAGGAAACAGTCACGTGCTGATATATCACTTCAATAACAAATGAATGGGTCAGGAAACAGTCACGTGCTGATATATCACTTCAATAACCAATGAATGGGTCAGGAAACAGCCACGTGCTGATATATCACTTCAATAACTAATTGATGGGTCAGGAAACTGTCACGTGCTGATATATCACTTCAATAACTAATGAATGGGTCAGGAAACAGTCACGTGCTGATATATCACTTCAATAGCCAATGAATGGGTCAGGAAACAGCCACGTGCTGATATATCACTTCAATAACCAATGAATGGGTCAGGAAACAGCCACGTGCTGATATATCACTTCAATAACGAAAGAATTGCGCTCGTGATCCCATGGGAAAGGCTTTACTGGACGGCAAATAAACTTCCAAGTGCTGTTTTATAAAGATCGATTGGAGGTGGAAAATAACATTTACAAACAGGTTTTGCTAATAACGCTACAGATCTCGTACAAGTGCGTTTAAATAAATGAAGTCAGATATTGTATGTCCTCAAGTACAACCACGTGACTGTCCAGCAGGAGACCCATTGGAACGGTTCATTCCACTGGAAAGTTTTCGGAAAGGAAGGAATACCTTTGGAGGTATTCCTTTTTTCCATTCCAACCGAAATGACCGAAAAATCGTGTGCCATTTGCATGCCTCCGAATTAAGGTAGTCTTCGTTTACGAAAATTTGCCAGTGGAATGAACCATTCCAATTGAATTCCCCAACCGAAAGTATCGGTTTTTTCGGTGCAAAAGATTGTCCATGATTCCAGCGCATTTGTTGACTACTAAAAACAAAATAGCGGCGGGTATACCGTTCCATTTGGCGTTTTCCATCCCATCCGTTACGAATCTTACGTTTTCCGCCTTTCTTGTTTCCAGAGAGTGGCGTCAATCCACGTCACGTCGTTGACGGACATCGAGAGAAGACACTTAATTTGCTGTGGATGATCATATTTAACTATCAGGTATTTAGTGCGACCTGAAAAAATTCAAGCACCCGCATTATAAAAAGGGAATGCTCCTCTCCCTTTGGGAATTGCAATTCAGAACAGCCAGTAAAGGAAGTAAGCAAGTTTTCAGTTTTCTCCTGTTATAATATATACTAAATTGCTGAAACTAAAATAAAAATAAGCCAAACAAAAAAATAAACATCAGGAAGCTTATTGCTTAAAGTAAAGCCTGTCGATAGTGTTTTAGAACAATTTACAATCACTTTAGTTATTTTTTTGACATTAAACATTCGAGTGTTCAATTTGAGTTTCACGCGATACCAATTGTCAGAGATAACTCAAATAGAGCATCACGTGTTGCAGAGTTTTGAACAGAGATGCTCACTTGACAAATGGCTGATTGACAAGTGAAGGTGTCTTCAACCTTGTTGAGGCCTCCATTTGTCATTCGATCCCAGGTCTCAATCACGCTCGGCCAATATGGCGGCCGCTTCGATGATCCGTTTGCTGCGCCAAAAAAAACACCATCCACCGCCTGAAAGCAGGTTATGTGCAACAGGAAAGGTTCTGTCGTACTAGAATGAAGATTAAAGGGGTACTGCTAACCCCCAAATGATAAACTTCTCATGATGAACGACAAAAATAGCTATTCAAATTAGCAGAGTATGCTTTCCAGGTATACCGTAAAGCAATGATATGAGTAGATGAAAAATACTGCTTTTAAGAGAAATTTAGAGCACCTTCAAATCGGTTCACTGTTAACCGCCATCAATTCGATTCATTAACCAATATTAATTGTAACGAGGTGGCCCAAAACCTCACAAGCCTTTATGTTTCTCTTGGGCTACCCCGGCCACTTTTTATTATTTGTAAGTTTACTATTTATATTTGTGGCAAATAAATTAAACTGAAACTAAACTAAACTGAAAATCAAGTGTCTGGTATAAGCTTTTGTAATCCAGTTTAATCTTTGCCATCCTCTATCGAAAAAGTCTGAAAATCATACCAGAACATTCACTTGGTATTTTTCTTCCATTTCAGGGTGTTCACTTTGTAGTTTTGTTTCAAAGAAACTGAAGGTTCAATTCGATTAAAACAACAGAAACCTTTGTTGCTTTTATGATAACAAGATGGTAACTTTATTTAGTAAATACTGATTGGAACTTCGTTTTCCCACAGGTAAACATTCTACTGAACAATAAACAACTCCAAGATGAGATATATTTTTTAGAGAACAACAAAGACCTCCAACTTCGTCTGGCGGCGTCGTCGATGAGCAGTAAGGGATGCACAATGTTAGGGCTGCGTCGAAACAAACGGGATTCCCTTGACAACGGCGTGTACTTCAAGTCAGAGAGGCTCCGTCTGCTGCTGAAGTGGTGCAGACTTGTTTGTAAAATCTATGGATTGAAGGTGCGTTGGGAAGTATTCTCTTTCTCTGCCAGTTTTTGTCCTGTATAAAAATCTACAGCCACTGACAATACCGTTACCTTGATGGTGCATGAATTGCGTCATGATAGTGCAATGTTTTTTTGTGAAACAATAGATTACACCAAGAATGCAATGCGTGAACATGCTCGGCTTACGAAACCTTTCCACGTTGGCATTTCACGAAAGAATGAAGTAGAGTTCCCGTCTACTTATCAGGCAGCGGCCGCAACAAAACCTTTTGATGAGTTTGTAAGTTCATGAGGTGGCTCCTATAGTCATTTGTCGAAGCTTCAGTACATGGAGATTGTCAGTAATGTAACTAAGGCCATTTCGCTGTTATTTTTGTAGTAATAGCCAGCATCAAGAATCAATATATCGGTAAACTGTCCAATGAGCTTCTATATATCGTCAGAGAAACACCAAAATGACCGAAGTGACTTTTTCATACAGTCAAGCACATGGAAACCGATTTAGCTTGAGTTCCCTTCAAACGAGCATGAGAGTTGAGTCATGAGAGTACGTGAATGAGAGTTTTCTTCAACTCTCATCGACTACTATGCAGCGCGGACAAACCAGCATGAGAGTTCAAGAAAACTCTCAACTTTCATGAAAATTTGCACAGGTGAATTCGATGAGAGCGCATGAGATTCGATGAGAGTTTGCGGTGAAACGAAAGTGAAAGTTTGGATTCTCGTCGACTCTCTTGCTCGCTTGATTTGGCTTTAGACGAATTGGAATTCACAGCTTTTTCAAAAAAGGTTGTCTTGTGCATGTCACGTGTTGCATTGCTCGCTCCAAGACAGAAATTCATTTTATGGTGCGTCTGTTTAGTTAATTGAATTGAAATTCAAGTTTCTTTAAAACGAAACTACAAATAAAATAGAAGAGAAAAACCATGTGGATGTCCTGATATGCTTTTCGAACTTTTTCGATAGAAGATGGCAAAGATTAAAGTGGATTACAAAATATTGTTTTAGAAACTTGATTTCGCGGTTACAGTGAACCAATTCAAGTTGCTCTAAATTTCTCTTAAAAGCAGTGTTTTTTCATCCACTCGAATCTTCATCACCTTCATCAAAATTGTCTCATATTGTCTCCAGTATACCTGGAAAACATACTCTGCTAATCTGAGTAGTTATTGTTGTATTTCTTCATGAGAAAGTTTATCATTTGGGGATTGAGTGCCCCTTTAAAAACTATTTTCAAACAGGTTGAAAACTTCACTGTTTCATTCTCGGACGGTCGCGCGTTGTGCTACCTGCTTCACTACTATCACCCATCCTTACTCCCCCTGACCATGATCAAACAAGATACTACACTGACCAGAAATCCGGGGGTCGTCGATAGCAGCGACAGTGAAGAAGACGAGGGGATCTTAAAGGATTCGTGGGCAGGCTCGTACAGCCCAGGTCAGTTCGCGGGATTCTCAAAACTGATAAGTCGGGTCCTGCGTGAGATAGTCCAACATTCTAATAATGATTTTTCATCAACTTGTGTCGCAAAAATGTAAATACTGGAAAAATAGAACCATTTACAGAGTACTACTCCTCAGTACTACTCTGTAAACTATCTGTAAAAAAGTCTTCTCTGGAAATTTGTACATTAAGACATTTTACAGACTTTGCACATAGTTCTTTAAATAAATTTTGTAAATGGTTCGATTTTTCGAAAGTTGCAGGAATATTTTATCGTGTAACGTCCTCTCGTGCAACTGTTTTTCTTTCTATTTCAAGTTGTACGAAAAGTTTCTATTAGAATTTCTATCAGTTGCACGAAAAACTTAACGCGTAACATGGGTTGTGCAAAAAACATTCCAACCAATCATTTTAAAAATATTATGTGTAACATGTTCGCATGCAACTTGAAATATTGTTTGCGAGACAAGTTGCACGTAAAAGTTAACCGTGTAACAAGACAATGATTTGCAAAAGAGTTTCGCAAAGTCTAAATTCCAAAACTCCCAGGATCAAGTCAAATTTAAATCAATCCATCAAATTCCACTCCTGTAGGCCTTACAACCTGTGACCATCAAAGAAAGCTTGAAATACTCACGTAATGTTTGTCATTAGGCTCTGGAACAAACCAAGAAATAGAGCAGCTGAAAGCCAACGAGAGAGAGAACTTTAAAGTTCTTGCTGAGAAGGTAAGCAAGCTATGGTTTTGTACTCATCACCGTTTACATTGAAGTGCGACTGTGAAGTTTTGAGTCTCGTTTGGAAAATTGCATTTAAGCGACGTCAATGAAACTATAGTATCGCCTAGACTTAATGAAAACGGTAATAATCTGAAGGGTTCTCGGCAGAAGCTAGCAACCAGCAGATTTCGGCCGGATGTTAGAATGAAAGTAGCGGCCTGGTTCGTTTGCTTGAAAGCATAAGACTCGTATGATTTGTCTTTTTCTGAAGGCAGCTTTTATGATTTACGAAAATGTAGCCCTTGCTACCAATCATTGGCCGTCTGACGAAATAAATACCTAGAATTTATTATCTATTCGCGGCAACTTCTTGTTATAGCATGTGTTTTTTTCATATTTATGCATGCGACCCAGACTACTGACCAATCAGAATCAAGCTGGGTTGTTAAGTAACGACAGCCAATATCACGGGCCGCGTAAGAATTATAAAACGCAGTAAAGACTAGTAAAAATATCTCTGAAAATGAGTCGGCCATTTTTGTCCGGGGGGGGGGGGGGGGGGGGAGATTGCACTGGGAAATGTTTATTTTTTACTACACACTGATTTATACGCGCTTTTATCGTTTTCTGATATTTTTCACAAGTACTATAAGAAACGAAAAGCCAGATATTCTGCTAGCGTGCTGTTACACGTGGGGATGGGGTACTGTTTTATTGCTAATTATGCAAGTTGCTTACGAGAGTCGGTTTTTCGTGCATTTAACAGATTCAGGCACTTGGTGGGATTCCTCTGATGACGAAGTTCTCTGATATGTCAAACACTATCCCCGATGAGAAGGTATATGCGCATGCGTAGCGGCGCAAGGGAGGGCGGGAAGGAGGGAAGGTGAAAAAGAGGGGAAGAGTGTGAGAGAATACAGAAAGACTAAGACAGCATAGCCTGCGGAAACAGCTGTCTTTATTCGAGGGCCAAAGGCGAGTCCCCAGAGAGAGACGTCTGCGATTTGAGCCCAGAAATGTCATACTGATGATGTTTTTCAAGAAAACCGCAAGGTTCAGAAATGTCGCGTGAATCTCAATGTAATGAAAAGAGGCAAGAGAAACGGGTAGTATGTAAGGACTGACACACTCACGTTTGTCATCTAATTCGAAAATTGCCACACAATCTTGCATTTGTACTTTTCATACGAGACTGGTTCTTGACATATCGAATCTTCATGAAAATCCATTTTGCTTTCCTCTGCAAAATGTTACTCGAGAAGAGACGGGAACTGCTTGATAATCTTGTTTCTGTTGAGTTAGAGCTCGGAAATCGCCGTAACGTGAAAGCGCTTACCGCCAGTTGAAAGATAAATTATGGATTTTTATCCTTTCTCCGAATAAAAATACAAAACTCCTGCAGAGACGATAGTTTACACTGGAGGCAAAGAGAATTACCACACTGACAGAAAATATCCGAAGAAAGCTAGCAACTAGCTTCCCGGTTAGCTCAGTGGTTAAGCTCCGGTCTGTTGCGCGGGAGGTCGCGGGTTCAAACCCCGGCCGGACCAACACTCGGGGTCTTAAAATAACTGAGTAGAAGGTGCTTCCTTTGTGAAACAAATGCAAACGGTTAGACCTTCACGTCTTCTCGGATAAGGACGTAAAATCGTAGGTCTCCCGTCGGCCTCAAGTTTATCGGTCTCACTAGACTGTCACGAGTTACCGACGTTAAATAAAGTAGCTTTACTTTACTTTACTTTACTTTAGCTTATCTCCTTCGCCAATCCACCACGGTTTGTGATTTTTTTGCATAATTTATACAAATCTTAGTGAATCGACCAATCAGCAAGTTTGTCTGGATTCTGGACGAGAATACGTCATCAGTGTGGAATTTCTGTCTCTCTCTGGGGACTCGCTTTTGGCCCTCGAATAGAGACAGCTGTTTCGCAAGCTAAAGACAGAATGGCAGTAAAATAAGTTACATGAAAAAAGTAGAAGACAGGTGAAATAAAAAGAATTGATGAAAACGTTGTCATGCTTTTCTGCGGTTCTTGTAATCTTTTCGAAACCTGTTAATTTGTTGATCTAAACTGGATAGGTTGTGCAGTGAGAATTGTGTCAACCCAAAACTGTGTGGTTGTCAGGATGTTTCTAAGCCTCTGCGAATTTCAGCCAAATGGCGCAGGACATTATTTTGACATTCAACGTTAGATACCACATTTAGTTTCAAGTCAACGACGCGTGGTTTTTTTTTTATATCCTATCAGGTTTCTTGGAGGCGGTGCTAGACAGGGCGGGTAGACAAATGTGGCGTACTCTGGTAGTCTTCCCTCGAATCTACAAAGACTTGATAATTAATGATTGGCAGGTGTGCACTAAAGCTGTTTTGATTGGCTGTTCTTTTTTTTAATCACCAACCCAAAAATGATTGGTAATTTTGGCGCGAAACAAGGATGAAAAATCCCTCGTCCAGCGCCAACCCAAATCGCAAAAAAGCCGGCGGAGGACTTTGAGAAAGTCTAATTCAACATTCACAACTTTGAAATGACCAAGCAGCTGTGATTCACACAGTCAAATATTATACATTTAGAGCAATCCAAGCGATAAACAACTTCCTTATATGGTGATCACGTGACCTATACGTCATTGTTCTCACAGGTGGTCATTACGTATACGTCATACCTGTGTGCTCGTCTGTTGGATCTGCGTAACGAGACTCGAGCAGCTCGAAGTATCCAGGTGGCTTGGAAGAGATTGCGCTTGAGAAGACAGTTGAAGAGAAGACAGGTATTGATCAGTGTTTTCTCTAAGAGCGCGTTCAGTTGACCGGAATAGTAATACATGAGGTAGTCTCTCTAATTACTCGTTAGGCACATTGTGCACTGTATTAAAGCTACAAACTCTTGCTGAAATATGATATTTAGGATACATTTGTAGTACCAACAGTGGCTAAAAAGTTCCGATATTGGCGATTTATAGTAATTAACCTGTGTATTCTTATTCCGGAATACGGTCAATCGAACGTACCTTTAATTCCTTAGCCTGCAGTGCAGATGGTCTATCTATTTGGCCACGCTATATTTGAACGAGGAAAGAATAGGGCGAGGATTACTAGGGAGGGGAGGGGAGGGGAGGGGAAGGGAAGGGATGAATCTTTGCCATCCTTTGTCAAATAGTCTCAGATTTTGTCCAGTATTTCTGGAAAGAAAACTGTTAATCTGAGTAGTTATTTTTCTCTTTGGTCATGAAAAAGTTTATGCTTTGAGAGTGTCGCTTTAAGCTATTGCACTGCATTATTAGCACTATAATTTATCATTACAACGCTGTTATGTGAAGTGTTGTGCAAAACCAATGCATGTATTTAACACATGCATTTCCCAGGTTGTGTGATGTTTGAACTAGAAACACTATAAGTGACGTGACGTCATCAAAATTCTAAAATCTTTAATGAAACTGAGATCTAGCAAGCTGTTCTTTTTATATGATTCAGAGGTCGGTATACTCAATTTTCTTCGAAAATTTCACGTCAATACGGTGATTCGCTTTTGAGTTACAGATTATTGAATTATGACAACTCAGCATGTTTCCTAAATGTCATGAAAATCCATAAGTTTAAAATTTTAGACTTGATAAACTTATAACAGTGATATCTAAATTGTTTTGAATAGAAAGCTGATCGTTTTGATGGCAAAATCAGCTTTATTTGTACTATACTTTGTCGACCACCATCTTGGTGTAACTAATTAACTAAATTTTTCGAATATTATTCCCCCAACAGCTCGGTTTCAAAGAACTCTAATCAGGACTCGATATAAGCACTCGCAAAATGCGAGTGGTTTTTGAGTTTGCGAGCTGACAAAAAATCCACTGGCAAATGTTTGCGAGCAAATATTTCCCACTGATGAATTTTTGACTAAGAAATACAAAATTTCGTTAAATTCAAGACCAAGAATAGTTACTGCTGAAATGCGAACGATACAAGAAACGGATTTGGCGTTGGGACGACGGGCACTCTGTGCCGGCCGGCGGTTTGTATCAAAATCACTGCTAAAAAAAATGCTAGTAGTGGCTTTGCTTATTTTGCTAGTGGAAAAAGTATTTGCCGTTCAAGCCCTTTCTAATGCTCCAAAATGTTGGTCATTTGTGTATTCTTGCCTTCTCCATACGCAAGATCTAAAATGATTGTATGTTCTAAGGCATTTATTGCGTGACGTCATTGAAAACAAACTATAGCCTAATTCACTTAATACTGATTTAGCCATTGTGTTTTTTTTACCAAAGGATCTTGTTAAGGCCGCCGTTGTTGTCCAGGTAAGCCATTTTGTCATTGTTGCTGGCTAACTTTAAAACATTTAATTATTCTAGGGAAAGGTGAAGTATTTTACCTGAAATTTCTTCCATATTTTTTCGTCCCAGGCCCTTGCTCGCGCAGCAATCACCCGCCGTAGATTTGTCTCCATGAAGCAAGCCGCTGTCCTCATCCAGTCTGCATATCGCGGTCATCGTACTCGTCAGAAGCTACGGCTCCGTGACGCTGCAGCAAGACGCATCCAGTCGAGTTACCGGCGCGCATCCAAACGAATGTTCCACGACAGAGCGCAGTATCTACGTTACAGAAGGTCCGTTGTTACCGTGCAAGCGATTATCAGGGGCAAACAATGCAGGAGAATGGTACTGAAGATTCGGGCAGCTTGCGTGTTACAAGCCGCATGGAGGGGATACGCTATTAGGATCCGCATTCGACAGATGAAAGCTGCAGTAATCAAGTGTCAGAGCGTGTTTAAGGGGGTTTGCCAAAGGAGAGCATTCTTGAATATCAAGGCCGCTGCTGTGGTGTTACAGAGGCGCTACCGAGCTGCCAAGATTGGTAGAGATGATAGAGAGGGGTATCTGAAGCTAAGAGAGGCGACTGTCGTTGTACAAGCTGCTTACCGTGGTGCTAGAGATAGAGCGTTTGTTAAAGTTATCCGTGCAGCTATTGCCACGCAAAGCCGTTTCCGCATGATGAGAGAACGTAAAAAATACTTGAATCTTCGTCAGGGAGTTATCAAGATACAGACAGCGACAAGAAAATACCAAACAAGGAAGCGATTCATTGTGAAGAAGACTGCTGTGAGAGTCTTGCAGACTCGTTACAGAGCATACAAGGCTGGGCGAGTTCAAAGGGACCTCTACTCTGCGCTACGTTCCTCTTGTGTTAAAATTCAAGCATGTTACAAAGGTTACTCTGCAAGAAGGAGCTACGTAGTATCAAGAGACTCGGCCATCAAGATACAGACGGCCTTCAGAAGATACTCGGCTCAAGCCAAGTACCAGAGACTTAGAGCTTCAGCAATCGTCATCCAACAGTATTATAGGAGTTACTTACTCATGAAAAGTATTGAGCGTGAATTTACCATAGTGAAATCTGCCGCTCTTAAAATCCAAACCTCGTTCCGACAATACCGCTGCAGGAAAGAGTTTACCACAGCTAGACTTGCAGCAATAACAATCCAGGCTCAGATCCGATGTCACCTTAGTAGGAAGAGGTTCCTAGCTACCAAAGATGCTGTGCGCATTATACAAAGTAGATATTTTGCATTTAAGCGAGGCAGACAGGAGTATCGAGCGTACCACCTCACTAGGGGAGCAATTATAACGATTCAAGCTGCGGTCAGAGGGTTCCTGGTACGTCAAGAGATCCGTAGACGGTACCGTGCTGCAACAGTTGTGCAAACTGCATTCCGTGGTTATGCAGCGAGAGAGGAGTTTGCCAAGGTTAGAGCAGCAGTTCTAACTGTTCAGCGGCGCTATCGAGCTCTTGTTTTAGGAAGAGCTGATTTGATTGTTTACAGACGACAACGAATGGCCGCCATTGTGATTCAGGCGCATTACAGAGGGCAGAGAGCGAGGAAGGAAGTTCGTGAACAGAATCACGCTGCTGTAACTATTCAGGCAGCATTCAGGTGCTTTACCGAGAGATCCAAATTCAAGAACCTGAGAAGAGTTACTTGTGTTGTACAGCGTCGCTATCGAGCTCTTCTTTTAGGAAGAGCTGACTTGGTTATTTACAGACGAAAACGAATGGCCGCCATTGTGATTCAGGCGCATTACAGAGGCCAGAAAATGAGGAAGGAAGTTCGTGAACAGAATCGCGCTGCTGTAACTATTCAGGCAGCATTCAGGTGCTTTACCGAGAGATCCAAATACAAGAACCTCAGAAGAGTCACTTGTGTTGTTCAACGTCGCTATCGAGCTCTTGTTTTAGGAAGAGCTGATTTGAATGTTTACAGACGACAACGAATGGCCGCCATTGTGATTCAGGCGCATTACAGAGGGCAGAGAGTGAGGAAGGAAGTTCGTGAACAGAATCGCGCTGCTGTAACTATCCAGGCAGCATTCAGATGCTTTACCGAGAGATCCAAATTCAAGAATCTCAGAAGAGTGACTTGTGTTGTACAGCGTCGCTATCGAGCTCTTCTTTTAGGAAGAGCTGACTTGATTATTTACAGACGAAAACGAATGGCCGCCATTGTGATTCAGGCGCATTACAGAGAGCAGAGAGCGAGGAAGGAAGTTCGTGAACAGAATCACGCTGCTGTAACTATTCAGGCAGCTTTCAGATGCTTTACCGAGAGATCCAAATACAAGAACCTCAGAAGAGTGACTTGTGTTGTACAGCGTCGCTATCGGGCTCTTCTTTTAGGAAGAGCTGACTTGATTATTTACAGACGACAACGAATGGCCGCCATTGTGATTCAGGCGCATTACAGAGGGCAGAGAGCGAGGAAGGAAGTTCGTGAACAGAATCACGCTGCTGTAACTATTCAGGCAGCTTTCAGGTGCTTTACAGAGAGATCCAAATACAAGAACCTCAGAAGAGTGACTTGTGTTGTGCAGCGTCGCTATCGAGCTCTTCTTTTAGGAAGAGCTGACTTGATTATTTACAGACGACAACGAATGGCCGCCATTGTGATTCAGGCGTATTACAGAGAGCAGAGAGCGAGAAAGGAAGTTCGTGAACAGAATCACGCTGCTGTAACTATTCAGGCAGCTTTCAGATGCTTTACCGAGAGATCCAAATACAAGAACCTCAGAAGAGTGACTTGTGTTGTACAGCGTCGCTACAGATCTGTAATAGCAGCGAAAGTTGAAGCTGAGAAGTATCAGAGAATACGGTCTGCAGTTATTACCATTCAAGCGTTTTACAGAGGGCATCGAGTAAGGAAAGAGATTCGTTTACAGAATGAAGCAGCGACCACTATTCAGACGGCTCTCCGGTGCCATGTTGAAAAGACGAGGTACAACATCGTCAAAAAGGCAACACTTAACATCCAGAGGCGTTACAGAGCTTTGAGAGCAGGACGACGCGACAGGGAACGATACCGAAGCATTTATGATGCTGTAGTAACTCTGCAAGCAGCTTACAGGGGCAAACGAGCAAGAGTTTTCTTTAAAAGACTGAAAGCAATTGTCTGTCTTCAATCAGCGCTAAGAGGATACTTCGTTCGTAAAGAAATCAAACGAATGAGCCAATCAGCCGTATGTATCCAGGCTTGCTTCCGTGGTTATGTTGCAAGTAAACAGTACCACTCTCTAAAGAAAGCAACTATTGTTCTCCAGAGACGCTATAGGGTCACGCAACTCGGTAGATTAGCGGTGAACGAGTACACTGAGTTACGAAAATCTGTGATCACGATTCAGGCAGTTTTCCGTGGCTTCCTGGCGCGACGGGAAGTGAGACGTCTTAAAGCCTTGATCAAGATTCAATCGGCTTATCGGGGATACGTGGCAAGGAGAGAGTATATGGTTATCAAGGAGGCTGTGGTCTCCATCCAGGTGATTGTACGCATCTATTTGGCTGTCAAACGCTACGACAAGCTCAGAGCAGCAGCAATTACCATCCAGCGAAGACAGCGAGCAAAAGTTCTTGGGATGAAAGTCTACCTAGCGTATCATGTTCAAAGGGGAGCTTGTATCGTCATGCAAACAGCCGTCCGTGGGTACTTCACCAAGAAGAGGTTTACAACCCTCAGGTCTGCAGCAGTGGTGATTCAACGGAGATACAGAGCTTTAGTCGCAGGACGGTGCAAGCGTGAGCAATACCTTCGAAAGAAGACAGCTACCGTGATAATACAGGCGTTTTATAGAGGTACACAAGCGAGAGAGCTTGTGAGGAAACATCGTGCAGCACGATTGATCCAAGCGTCGTATAAAATGTACAAAACTAAAATGGAGTACTTGAGATACAGAAACCATGTCGTGAAAATGCAGGCTTTGATTCGCATGAAGCAACAGCAGCAGCGGTTAGTGGCATTCAGGAGTTCAGTCGTCGTTATCCAGAGGCGTTTCCGTGCGACAGTGCTAGCTGTGCGGCAGAGGAATGTGTACCAAGTCATACGGAGAGCAGTGATTACGTTACAGGCCGCGGTACGAGGGTTTATAGTGCGACGTACGATCCTAGAGAAGAGAAACGCAGCCGTTATTATCCAAACTTCTTATCGCTGTTATGTAACCAGACAGCGATACCAAGCGATGAAGAAGGCGGCCCTGACGATACAGATTCGCTACCGTGCTGCATTGTTAGGCCACGCTGTAGCTAGAAACTATATCTCCTTAAAGTCCGCAGCAGTTCGTATCCAAGCAAGATACCGAGGCTTTAGGACAAGACAGGAATTCAAACGCATTCGCGCTGCTATCAGAATTCAGGCTGCGTACAAGGCCTATGCGGCTCGAAGCCGATATCTTCAGTGCAAGAACTCTGCTGTGATAATACAATCAGCCGTTAGAAAGTTCCAGGCATGGAAGAGTTACCAACGCTTAAGGTCAGCCGCGACAGTGATTCAACAAAGGTATCGCGCACAACAGAAGATGGAAGAAGAACGAGTCAATTTTTTGGTTTTGAAGTACTCTTGCGTAGCGCTACAAGCCGCAGTTCGAGCGTGGATTACGAAACAGCGCTACCAAACGCTGAGAAGAGCTGTGATTAGCATGCAGAGAAGACACAGAGCGAGCGTTGATGCCAAATATCAGCGTAGAGAGTATCTGAGATCGCGAGATGCTTGTGTTGTCATACAGGCTGCTGTTAGAGCTTGCAAGGCGAGAAAACTCGCCAAGGAGATGCGTGCTGTGAGAGTTATTCAATCGTGTTACAGAATGCACAGGGCTCGACAGGAATATCTGAGGTACAGAAATGCAGTTGTGAAGATGCAAGCGTTAGTTCGAGTGAAAATAACCAGGTCGAAGTTCATTGCCACGAAATCAGTCACTGTGTCTCTACAAAGACGATTTAGAGCCAACATGGCTTGTAAGAAACAGAGAGAATACTATGTACAGCTACAAAGGAGCGTTATTCTTATGCAGTTACTTTATCTAGGAAATAAAGCTCGCTCTATTGTGAGGAAGATGGTACAAGAACGACGAAGAAGAAACGAAGCTGCTACGAAAATCCAGAGGTTCTACCGCGGGTATCGTGCGATGGAGGTTACGTTCCTAAGCTACCACTACACCAGAGGAGCCGTCATAACACTTCAGGCAGCCTACCGTGGCCAGCGAGCAAGAGGAGGTGTCCGACGACTTCGTGCGGCGATTACCATACAAGCGTTCTACCGTGGCACCGTAGCAAGAAAGCGCTATAACGTAACGCGTACGGCTGTTATCAAAATACAGGCAGCAGCGCGTTGTAAACGCGTTCGTACAACCTACTTGAAGGTCTTACAGGCTGTTCATGTGCTCCAGCAACGCTACCGTGCAAGAACGGCAATGCAAAAAGAGTTGCAGCTGTACAAGGAAACCAGAACCGCCGTGATCAGGCTTCAGTCCATGTGGAGAGGACGCCAACAGCGTGCTCGGTATCGTAGGGTTATACGAGCAGTAGTGACACTGCAGTCTTGTATCAAGATGTGGCTTGTGAAGAGGAGGTATATGGAGGTGAAGGAAGCCGTGGCTGTCATTCAAACACGTTACCATGCCTACAGACTTGGGAAGGCCTGTCAAATAGATTACCAGCGATTAAAGGAAGCAGTTTTGAAAATTCAGGTTCGTGTTCAGTGGATGCAGTTTCTATTTTTGACTGTTTGTGTCGCGTGTATTTCATGGGTAGATTGAGTCATGTAACCGTTTTGCAGATTGTGCTCTCTCGTCGGTTTTAAAGGTTCTCTGTTGACCGTTCCCCCTTTCGCGACTCAAACGTATTTCTTATATGAAATTCCGAGCTTGAAAGCGTAAAAACAATAATTTAGTATTGTTTTTTAGTATTCCCAGACAACACATCCTCCCCGTTGAATTAACAACTATCCTTAAATGGAAAACACGCTTGAAATAATGATAATCGTTACTTCTAATGACATTCTTATAACCAGTCAAGGATAAAGATAACCATTTGTTACATTCCGAACGGCGGTAGACCGGCTTAGTGTAGTAGTGATGACGTCTGCACTACACTGCAAACAAGCAAAGGGCTACGAGTTCGAGTCCGAGTAGGAGAGCTAAACAAAATTGTTTCTCTATTTACCTTCTCTTCTAGTTTACCTGTGAACCCTAGCTCTAGGTGAGTGAGAACCCGTCGTTTATCCGTGAACTCGTCCGATGGTTAGGGTTTGGTTTGTGGTTCGGATTTGGATTTGTTTATCATTATTCCAAGCGTGTTTGCCATTTAAGGATAATTGTTAATTCAACGGGGAGAATGCGTTGTCCCAGAAAGTATGTAACAATAGCTAAACCCTCGCAAGCATAACGGTCGACAGAATCTAGTATATAGGCAATTTGCAATAACCCACTTTCAATATATGCTTTTATTGACTCGTACAAAAGAGTACATTAATTTATCTCACAGTCTCATATTGAAACCTTTGTGCGTGACAAGTGAGTATTTTATTGAAAGTGGGCTATTTTATCTTGTAGACCAGGTATTTATTTCGACTGTATATCATTTATGCTACTTACGCTAATGCCTCAGAATATCATGGAAGCCAGTGAAATGTTTTAAGACTTTCCTTGCCCAATTACTTAACATTTTGATCAATGAGAAACATGTGAATGGTCGTGGGCCTTTTGCAGGAAACTGTCACGTGCTGATATATCACTTCAGTAACGAATGAATTGAGCTCGTGTTCCCATGGGAAAGGCTTTACTGGATGGCAAACAATCTTCAAAAACGCTGTTGTTAGAAAGATCGACAATCGATTGCAGGTAAAAAAATTGCATTTACAAACAGGTTTTGCTAAAACCACTATCGATCTCCTTCAAGTACCTAGTCAAATTTTTTTTTTGCCATCCAGTACACCCACGTGATTGCGTTCATGTACTAATACGAAAAATGTGTTTAACTTCCATTTCTCCAGTCATGCTGTCGTGGTTTGGCTGCGCGTCGTCACGTTCGCCATATACTGGCAGCTCGGATTATCCAGCGACGGATGCGAGCTTTACTCCAAGGCCGCAAGGCACGTCGGGATTACTTCATGAAGAAACAGGCGGCAGGTGTACTGCAGGCGGCCTACCGGGGTCGCTGTGGTCGAGTCAAGGCCAGGCTGCATAGGGCTGCTAGAGTGATCCAGGCGAACGTGAGGGGTTTTGTTGCTAGGAGACGATTCGAGGTGAGAGACAGGAGGACTTGAATGGTTTTTGTCAATTACCAAAAAATTTGAGATGTGTAATATTGTTCACCTTCCAGGACAAAAAATCAACGAGTTTTACAGTGTCTAAGTGGCCCCGGTTACAGTAGTCGCGAGAACCAATCACATTGCACAACGAAAACAAAGCATTCCATGATACAAATCCTAGCATATCCACGTGATTTCCTTCAATCAAAAGACTGACTTCAAATCTAGTCCACCCTTTTACCTCCGGGATCGAAGCTCGAGCAAGTTGAAAAGTTCAGCATACTAAGTTCTCATGAAAAATTGGACATCATTAAGGTGTTTTGTTTTTGAATTTTGAATTTTATGAAAGCCCGACTAAGTAACGTGTTTCCTACATGATCCAAGTAGTTGTGCCGTTTTCATTTATTAAACTTGATGAATACCAAAAGTTGCATCCAAAGTGTTTTGAAGTAACTTTATGATTTTGATGAGAAATGTCTGGCTGCGTTAAGCAGCCGTAGTGGGGCTATTTGATGCCCTTACATCAATGAGTAATGTTGTGTGTGAGGTATTTATTTTTCCCTACTGTAGTGTGTATTTTTTGTGTTGTTTGATGTTCAATTGTATATTTTTTTAAATCATGGTATAAAAATAAGTATCTCAACTCAACTCAAATATTGTTGATGGCTGACTTGCAATTTTGTTTACAGCTGCGTAGTGGTGTAAAACGCTCATAGTTTGTGATCTTATTTCTACAGCGTATGAGAGAAGAGCGTCGACAGCGTTTGATTCGATTCAGTTCTGCCGTGTTACATCACTTGTCGGCCATCAAAATACAAAAGGCATATCGACAGGCTCGAACACTCGCCATGGCCAAGAAACAGATCGCCTCTGTTATCGCCATACAGGTTAGAGTTACTACTATCGACTGTCGCATATGTCCTGAAATGTCTTGCAGTGGGCAGCTAAAAATGTAATTGACCTCCAGCGGATTTGCTTGCGTTCCCAAAATTCGCCCAGAGAAAATAGCCGCTGGATAAGTTTACTGTTTGGACGAGTTCTGAGACGTGATACGCATCCAAGTGTATAAATCTTGATATTAAAAGCAGACACGACAAGATAAACCAGATCGCCAGATAATCTGTTAAGCTTCGAAAGTTTGTTTCAAACCAAGGAAAGAAGCTCACGATACGTTTCTCTTCCTGCCAGGACTTCACGTCTTCCAAACAATTCTTGGGTTGCAATCAACCCTGGAGATTCAAAAGACGAAGACGCGGCAGCCATGTTGGAGGACGGAACAAAAGACACTAATGAGGAATCTTTTGTTCCTCCAACATGGCCGCCGTGACGTCATTTGCAACCAAGAATACATCAACTCTGCTATTTGTGATGCGATTTATAGACATACTGATGGCGGTTTTCTTTGAACACTGGACATTTCCGACAGTGTGAACTTTGAATAAAAAATATGGTTGGCCTCTGATTGGCCCTCTTTTCTTTACCACAAAAAACTGAGAGGGCCAATCGGAAGGCAGGAGCGTATCACGCCCTACAACTCGTCCTAGCAGTAAAGTTCTCCAGCGTCTCTTGTCCGAGCGACTTTAGGAGCGCGAGCGAAAGACGCGGGATTCTCGAGCATGCTACCGAGGAGGTCTAAAATTTCCAAATTATTTTATTATTATTTTCTAAATTCATCTACCCTAATAGTAGACTGTTTTATAGAACAAACAGTACGAAATGCGCGCTCTGATTGGTCGATAGCCATGATCCATTAGAGTACAGATGACGTTACAAGGTGATGCGCGCGCTTTATTTTGTTGGAAAAGTTAGCTTCTCGTGGCGCACCTCTATTCTCGTCACGTTATGACGTCATCTGTGCATCAGTAAGAGGCAGATGCACGGAAAAATAACATCTATTTTGTTAAGTTGCAAATATAATAACCGTTCAAAAGACAAGGAGAGGTCGAAGTGTTTAAAAAGCATTCTAACCATCACTGTTTCGTACTGTTTATAACATAGCGGATTTCATGTGAGTGGAACCAAAATACGACACGTCCGTAGCCTTACCGAAACCGTACTTTACCGTAACTGTCCGTCATTTGATTGGATCAGAAGGACAAAAACAATAGTGAAGCCATTTCAAAGTCTTGTGGCTGTAAGTACTTACTATAACCTGCCCGCTCGTGAAATCTGCTCTATTTAAGTATTTACGTTGGTTTAAACGCGAACAAGATTCAAGTTATCGTACATGACTCTGTTTTTTAATTGCATGCAGGGACGGCGCAGCGGACGCCAAAATAATATTTTGCCTAGGGACTCCTCAGTCAGTTTAAGACTAGTTTGGTCATACCGGCTCAATGACAATTTTTAGCCGCCCCCGCCCCCCTACCTCCCCACATTTTTTAGCTCCCCCACTTGAAATTTCGCTCCGCCGTCCCTAAATTGGACTAGGATCATTGACCTGTTTTATCGAGCAACAGCTATTGAGTAATTATGCAAGCCGTTATTCACCTTTGATCCATCACATCATTTCTGACAGGGATTGTACTTCCATTGGCCGTTGTAGATTTGAACTATTTATACTAATAGCATGGCCACATATTTCGTTGTTTAAATTTTATAACGTAATGAATTTTAATGCATTCTAACAAGACGTTGTTAAAGGGGGTTGTGTCACGGTGAGAGGTCTTTATATTCACGGCCGGGCCGGATACAATTATTTCAGCGATTTTCATATGAACTGACGAACCTCGCGCACATCTCGGATGGTTAAAGAATATAGACCAACCATCATGCTTTGCACGCTATGGCGGCCATTTTGTCCCGTTGTTCTGTGTGATAGTTTCAATATGAATCTGTTTTTTGAAAGTTTCTATCGTAGTTTCTCTTCTTAGTTTGATAGTTTGGTTCTTTCTCGGTGTAAGAAACCGGAATATTTCAATTGCGAATTATTTTCAGCAGTGTTTAAGAAACAATACATATACGAACAATACATAGCCTCCTCCGCAGGCATCTCTAATTTTTGAGGAAATCAGATTATGGGCTCCCTGTGGCAGGTGAAGAAAAGAGAGGGAGATTGCAATATAATACATAGTAATGATTAGTTCTGCTAATGAGAAAAGCAAGATAAAAATGCGATCATCGGCAGCGAAATCCCTCGGTGTAGTGATGAGGGATTAGTGACGGTTAGGGTTTGGTTTAAAATCAGTGTTAGGGTTTGTTTCGATTCTTCCCAGACGCTAAATATTTCTTTAATATAGTTGAGGGTGGCGTATTTGTGAGTATCTTCGTTCTAAAAATTTCTAAGTGTCGCTTTAGTTTGTACTTTAAGGGAACCCTACAAATTCGGGTTTCTTACACCGAGAAAATACCGATAGTTTCACGAAGCAGAAATAAACAAAACAAAAGGTTGTTGAGTATCATCGTTGGACCATATTCTTTCAAAGCAAAAAGGTAAAAATGACAAACTGTGTATAGATATAGTGTTCAAGGAAAATATTGTATATCATTTCAATCAAGCATTGAAGGAGACTCTGTAGCAAATGAACAGCCACCGATCGACACTTGACTCCACGCATGCGCAATACTATGACACATCCCCTTTAATATTTGTTCTGTTTATAGTTGTGGTGGCGAGGAGTTCTCCATCGTCGCCGATTCCTTGTCATGCGCAGTGCAGCTATTGTTATTCAGCGAGAAATACGCCGGTGCCTCGTTACCAAGCACATGGCGGCCACTAAGATCCAAGCTCTTGCACGCGTGTGGTTAGCAAGACGGCATATTGCAGATTTGCATGCAGCGGCATTGCGTATCCAGGTACGTTGATTTGGTTTAAGGGGGACTCAATCAAATTAAACTTTCAAGTTTCATTAAAACAAAACTACAAAAATAACACATTGAGATAGAAGAGAAATACCATATGAATATCCTGGTGTGCTTTTAAAAGTTTTTCGATCGAGGATGGTAAATATTAATGTGGATTTCAAAAGCTTATTCTAGAAACTTGATTTCGGTTTACAGTGAACCGAGTTCAAGTTGCTCTAAATGTCTTTTTAAAGAAGTATGTTTCATCCACTTCATTCTTTGCCATCCTTGATCAAAATTGTCTTAAATTTATACAGTATATCTGGAAAGCATACCCTGCTAATCTGAATAGTTAATTTTTGTCTTTCGGCCTGAGAAAGTTTATCATTTGGGGGTTGGCAGTACCCCTTTAACAACTAGTGGGAAAAGAACGCTTTGCTCAGGCAGGCAAACAGCGACAAAAGGGTCAACTTTCTCCATACCAAAGACGCAAATAACTACTCAGAATAGTAGAGTATTCTTTCCAGGTGAACTGGAGAAAATCTGGGACTATTTTCATGAAAGCGGCAAAGATTTGAGTGAATGAAAAATACAACTGCAAGGGGGAATTTAGAGCGGCTTGATTTCGATCCAAGGTGGAATACAACTGCGATATATTTTACTGTGTGACCGAAGCCATTAGACAACGAGAACCAACCACATAAGGAAAACAGCATTTCATCTTTCGGTTATTTGAGCCAATCATGTCGAGCACAATACAATGGCATTTTAACTTTCCCGAGTTTATTCGGTAAAAGGAAAATTTGGCGGACAAGTTCTGAAGTCAGAATCTTTAATTGAAGAAAGTTGCGTGGATATGTTAGGATCTGTAACCTGGAATGCTTTGTTTCGTTCTGAAATGTGAGTTGTTCTCGTTGTGTATGTGGCCCCGGTCCCATTAGTCGCACTGTAAGTTTTACTATCCTTTATTAAAACGGTTTGGAAAACACAATAGGACATTCACAGGCTATTTCTCTACTTTTCCCGATAGCAATTTTTTTAAATTTCGTTTTAGAGAAACTCGGAAAGCTCAAACATTCTTCGGAATTGATGATTGCGATTCTTGTGCGTGCGCACGAGATACGAATTCTCACTCTCTGTCTTCCACTCTCATAGGCGTGTTGGCGTGGTTACCAAGTTCGTCGTGACGTAACCAGTCTACGGCTCAAAAAAGCACGCAAGCGCATTAGAGCAGCCAACGAAGCGGCCACAGAACCCATGAAGCTCTGCAATCGCATAAGATCTGCCCTGGACTATCTGCTGCGTTGTAAGAATCTCACCACCATCTTTGATGCTCTCGTAAACTTGGGTGAGTAAGCGAACAACCGACATTGTTATGCATTTGGCGTTTTGGTGGCATCTAACGCGCGCTCTCATAGGTTCTGTGAAGGGGCATCCCGCATAAACTTAATGTTACACCATTCCTTAGGTGTTTACTGTGAACTATATACTATGTATAGTTTACAAAACGAGCAGCGGTGTTTTATCAGATTTAAAAGACGAGAGCGCAGCCCGAGTGTTTTAGATCTGATAAAACACTGCTGCGAGTTTTGTGAACGGTTTAAAAAACGTCTAGATGTATAGAGTCATATAATTCGCGATACGACCTATTTCGGAGGAGAAAATCCAAGTTAAAGTTTATGTATATTAGGATGAAATCTATATATCACATTTAAAGGTCCCTCCACGCTCAGTGATTTCCTCAGTTTTTGCTTCATTAATTATTCATGATATTTTAAATTTTGTTTCAACTCGTCTTTATTTACAACATCTCGTCATATATATACATAATAAAAATAGCAAAGTACAAGAAATACAAATATATATATATATATATATCTACCACCCTCACTCCAGTTAAAGACCCTTTAGCACGCCCCGTGATGCTTTGAGCGAAACAAGTATTTTCGTGGACCACGAAATTCAGTTCTGGGACTGGCGATGTATACATGTAAATAATCTGCTTGCATCGTTGTTGTTACCGCTGATAGTTACTATTATATACGCACATACGATGAATACTCTTCTTAAGAACTTATTTAGGGCAAACATTGAACAATTCACTGACCAGCTCGAAGAGTTGCTAAAGCATTTAAATCAATGTAAATATCAAGTAATCTTATTAGGTGATATAAATATAGATTTTTTTCAATACATTAACCACCAACCTACTGAAAAATATTTAGATATGCTATACGCAAATAATTTTACCCCCATTATCACTAAAGCCCACTGACCACACCAAAACGTTAATTGACCATATATATACAAACACGCCCATTTCTCAAATCACATCTGGTATTACATTGTTTGATATATCAGATCATCTCCCTGTATTTTGTGTCATTAACACCCCTTTCAAGAGAATTCATGAAAAACGGTTTTATAGAGATTATATAAGCACTTAAGTAAAGAAGCGTATTTGCACGATTTAATGCAAATTGATTGGAATGTTAAACTTAGTAATTTAAATAATAATCTTAGGGTGCGTTCGATTGACCGTATTCCGGAATAAGAATACACAGAATGATAAGTACAAATCGCTTATTTCGGGAATTTTTAGTCCATGGAATACAAGATGTATCCTGAATATCATATTTCAGCAAACTTTAGTAGCTTACAGTGCAAAATGTGCCTGAACCAGTGATTTCCAGAGACTATTCCATCTATTCTTATTACGGAATACGGTCAATCGAACGCGCCCTTAATCGAACCACAGAAGATGTAATTCATACTATAGATGAAGTGACGAGAAAGCATGCACCTATCAAAGAGGTTCCACGGAGTAAATTAAAACAACTCACCAAGCCATGGATTACAAATGGGATCCTAAAGTCAATTAAAACCAAGCAAAACATGTACCGCACTCACTTTTTAGTAACGACACAGAAAAAGTTACTCAAGATAAGAAATATGCTAATAAATTAAACAAAATAAAATCGTTAAGTAAAATAAGATATTACAATACTCAATTTGAAAAATGTAAAAATAATCTAAAGGCTACGTGGAAACTTGTAGGCACACTAATTAAGCGGAAATCAAAAGGCCAACTACATCCAACACGACTAATTAGAAACAACGTCACATATACAAATAGATGTGACATTGTAAACCAGTTTAACCAACACTTTGTTAATGTAGGTTCTAATTTGGCAAGCTCATTAGGAACCTCAAACGATAACCCAACTAGAAATACCTTAAGGCTACTATTTATTGCGGCAACTATATAATCTTTGCGATTTTTGCGATTTTTCGCAAATCGCAAAGATTAGTTGCCGCAGTAATTTCTACTCGCAAAATTTACCCTGTTTTGCAGTTTAAGCAATAAAGAAACGGTTATTGTTTTGTTGTAAATGTGGCACGTTTTGTTGTTTAATACTACCATTTGCAAGCTACCGTTAAGCGTGAACCTTTTTCCGCGTTCGTTTATATGATTTAGCGCGTAGCGCGAACGAAAATCTAGCTGAAAAGTAGTACTCCTTAGGCTTAACTTGTCTTTACTCAGGACTGATATTTATTTGCCATTTTTTCCTTTGCAAAATCGCAAAATTAAAACACTCGCGAAATACGCAGTTTCCTAAATCGCAAAATTTAAGTGTCGCAATAAATAGTAGCCTTAAGGTATACACAATTCACCAGCGTCAAGTTTCATAATGTCACCAGTGATGGAAGTACAAGTACTTGAACATTTTCTTGCATTAGATGGAACAAGGCTTCTATTAATATTCCGAATAACGTGATAACAATGGCAGCTACTATAATTGCACCAGTTTTCACTTCTATTTACAATGAATCAATTAATACAGGTATTGTTCCTGATATTCTAAAAAAAATCGCGTATTACACCAATTTATAAGAGTGGCACAGTAACAGACCCCAATAACTATCGACCTATATCAATATTATCTCCCTTTACCATAGCCTGATTTTCAGACGGTCGAGGTCGTCCGCTCACTTCCTCCCACCTCCCCGTCTGATGGACTTTGGCAGAAACCGTGTTCCTGACGTCATTTCATTTCGACCAACCAGAGCGAAGGTTTCATTTTTAGAGAACTGAGGTATGCGTGGAATGTCCAGTGGAGCCTGCATGAAGGACAAGCCAGGCAAATGGCGGACGATACAAACGGACTTGATCATGATATTGCTTTGGAGAAAGCGTGCGAAACTTTCGGCATTTCTGAATTATTTCCCGAACAGCGAAAGGCAATATTACCCCTCGTTTCCCGGACGGACCTTGGCCATCACAGCATATCTAGGCTACGACCAGGTAGAGAATCGAGAGAGGAGAAATTATGTAGCCTTCTAGTCAACTCACCAGAATCACGCACTTTCCTGCACTGCAGAATTCTTATATTTTACAGATTCAGATTTATGTCGATTTCTCAGAACTAACCCTAACCATATCCTGTTTGAGCTGCTATGGTTTTTTGGGCAGCAGGAACTTTTTAAATAGGATTTTTCGTACAGTATTTCAAGCGCATGGTCACAACACTGTTCTAACTACCGGATTTGTTGTACTTTACAATTTGTCAAAATCAAGACTGTTCACAATTCTGATAACATAAATATTTAGCCAAATAGTCCAACTTTTACCATGACATATTCACTATATGTGTTCACTCCTGTAAAAATTTCATGCCATTCCATGAAAGATTTAGTCTTCTTAAAGTGCTACTGAAGCGAAATTTTATCATTAAAATTAAAATCTCACTTGAAAGTCCTTTCGAAAAGAGGAAGAATAGCATTTTCTGTTTGTCAATATCTCATCTCGGTCCAGAGATATTAAGGTTTTTGGAACCCGGTTATAAGCCAAAACCAAAACCACCCAAAACCCTTACAAAGTTGTATAAGCCCAGGGCTTATAACCGGGATTCTACGGTATGCAAATTATATGGTCTGTGACGTCATAAGGTTGACACAGCCATGAAGACAAATCACAAAATGACGAAAATCTCTGCAAATAGTGGGTAAAAACAATTGACACTTTGTACACGTATGATACGAAGGAAAATACACTTCATTATTCAAATTAAGATGTTACCATGGTAATACTCTAGGCCCCAGGCTGCTTCAATGAGGAAAATAAGTTTCCTAATTTCTCCTTTGCCAAACACATTTTTTCTACTGTTGGCATATCAGAAGGTTTGGAACAGTGTAGGCATTGTATGTGAGTAGCTTAAAGTAAATTATTTTCTGAAATAGAGATAAAAACTACAATTTTATGTTCAAGGTCAAAGGAGCCTGGGGCCAAGAGTGTTTCCATGGCAACATCTTAATTTGAATAATGACGTGCATTTTCCTTCGTACCATACGTGTGCAAAGTTTCAATTGTTTTTACCCAACATTCGCAGAGATATTCTTCATTTTGTGATTTGTCTTCATGGCTGTGTCAACCTTATGACGTCACAGACCATCTAATTTGCATATTCCAAAAACCTTAATATCTCTGGAACGAGATGAGATATTGACAAACAGAAAATGCTATTCTTCCTCTTTTCGATTTTTAAAGATGAAATTTCGCTTCAGTAGCACTTTAAGGCGAAAAAGCTAAGAAATTTCAGCTTTTAGGACAGCAAAATTGTCAAAATAAAGTGTGTAAATTTTTTGGCAAACATAAATAATTGCCCAAATGTCGTGAAACTATTACCATGACATAGTCAGTATGTGTGTTCACTGCTGTAAAAAAATCATTACATTTCATGAAAGATTTGGTCTTCTAAATGCCAACATTCTAGGAGACATTACATAAAAACGGCATACAAAGCGGTCGAGGAAGTTAATGATTTTCCAAAGCCCGTAGCTAGTAGATTCATAAACATCGCGATATCGATAGCGCTTCCTATCAGATTTTTCCGGTACACGTCTGAGGACAACATGTTTCTCCACGTTCTGTTTCTATAAGTTTGAAGCTGTAGAACATATTCTGCAGTGCATGAAAGAGCCGTGATTCTGACGATCTGTAGAAGTTGTAGAAGACTACATAATTTCTCCTCTCTCGATTCTCGACCTGGTCGTCGCCTTATAGATGCAGCTGTGGTAGCAAAGGTCCTTCCGGTAAACGAAGTATAATAATGCCTTTCTCTGTTCGGGAAATAATTCAGAAATGTCGAAAGTTTCGCACGCTTTCTCCAAAGCCATATCAAGTCCGTTTGTATCGTCCGCCATTTGACTTTACCTTCATGCAGGCTGCACTAGACATTCTATGCATACCTCAGTTCTCTAAAAATGAAACCTTCACTCTGATTGGTCGAAATGAAACAATGACCAGAACACGGTTTCTGCATGTCAAAGTCCATCAGACGGGGAGGTGGGAGGAAGTGAGCGGACGACCTCGAACGGTTAGTGTATGACCAGTTGGAATTATTTCTCGCCAAAAATAACATTATCTTTGACTATCAATTTGGATTTAGAAAAGGTTACTTTACGGAGCAGGCGATACTAGAAATTACTGACAGCTTAAAAACTCCAATTGACAATAAAGAAATAACATGCGGATTATTTTAAGATTTTTCCAAAGCCTTTGACACCGTTAATCATGAAATTGTTTTATCTAAATTATATAAGTATGGTATACGTGGATCCGGAACTCCACTGATATGGTTTGATGACTACTTGACTAATCGACAACAATATGTTAGAATTGGAAACACCGATTCAGATTTACTAAAAATGACTTGTGGGGTACCTCAAACTCAACTCTTGGGCCACTTCTCTTTACACTTTACATAAATGATCATTTCGAATATTTGCCGATGATACCAACGTATTTTATTCAAGTACATGTATTAATGATGTGGAAAATGTGATGAATGAAGAACTTAATCAAATTTTTCGTTACTGTGCCACCAACAAACTTTCAATAAACTTTAAAAAGACTAATTTTATGTTGATAACCTCTTCAAAGAAAAGAATCCGAGACATAAGCATTAGAAATATTGAACAAAAAAGTCATAAAATATTTAAGTATATACATCGACAATCATATAAGTTGGGAACAACAGATTAAACATGTAAATAACAAAATTGCAAAAAATACTGGAATCCTAAGTAAACTTAGATATTACATTGATTTAAAAATGATGAAGCAACTTTACTCTACACTAATCTATCCATATATCAATTATGGATTGATGAGCTGGGGTAACACCTATACTTCGAAATTGACAAAATTGCGTTCTTGTCAAAATAAATGCATAAAAAATATGTTTTTCGCGCGAAAAAGAGAGAATGCCACCCCTTATTTTAATATCCTTGGTATACTTATGCTTGATAACATTTTCAAATTAAAAATAGCTACTTTTGCATATAAAATTACAAATGAAAAGAGTAAAGTCCCAACAATATTTTGTGAAACTATTAAGATTGCGTCAGATCGACACTCCTATAATACAAGATTTGCCGCCAGACAGAATTTTAGCAGACCTAAAGCACGAACAAATTACGGAATACAAACATTTAAATTTATTTCATCACAAATTTGGGAAACCATTGATTCTGGAATTAAACAGTCTAATTCAACCTCTACATTTAGGAAAAAATATACTCAATCTCTCCTTATCTCACAGACACTAATAATGTTTGACAATAACTCTTTTCATTTATTGAGACGCAGTTTTGTTCACCGATGTTCATATGCACTGACGAACCTCGTCCACATGTGGGATGGCTAAAATAAAAGCAAATATGCACAAATGACCAACAACTGTTGTATAGACGCAGTCTGCAAGGAAAATATTGCATATGATTTCAATCAAGAATTCAGGGAGGTGACTTTAACTGTTTGTAGCGAATTAACAGCCACCAATGAACATTGACTCCACACATGTGCAATACCATGACCCGTTTTCAAAAGGCTCAAAGTAAAAGTCCCTTAGCCGATACTTACGGCAGTAGTTTTCGGATGCATCGCCTTATTACTCGTTTGATATTTTTTTCAGAGGTCGTAACACGCCTGTCATACGTGTGCTGTGAACAACTCGTGAAGGACGATGCACTGTGCGTGATCTTCACAGTCGTCAGGAACTCGAACCGCAGTCTGCCACACATGGAAATCATCAAATACGCGCTGGCTATTCTCATCAATGTGGTGAAGGTGAGTCCTGGGAATCAACAAGGCTTGGTGCGGCAAACCGCTGACCTAGTCCCTACAATGCAAATATTGATTGCAGATTGGCAATTCTTTTTTGTCTTTATTGTGCAAACGCTACATTCCATTCCAAAGTATTGACAGGTTGGCGCAATGGTAAAACACTTGCCTCTCACTGCTGCGGTCCCGGGTTCGATTCCCGGCTCGGGCATGTGAGTTGGGTTTGTTGTTGATTCATTATCTGCATTCGAGGGTTTTTTCTCCGGAACCACTCGCGCTAGAACCACTCGCGCTAGAACTCTGGTCTGACGGGAAATCAATAATGGAAATATAGAGGCTAAACTTGAAAATATGAATGTAGAATTGGTTGAAATAGCTCCACATACATTCTGTTCTTAGTTTTTATTCAGAAAGAAGTAGTTTGGAAGAACCCGTTTATTTTGATGCTCTACTGGCGAGGTTGTAAATGTTGACATAAGCGAGTCGTTGCTAATTAATTCATTGTTACGCCGGTTGTAATCGGTTTTGATTGGCTAACTCAAATAATCGAGAATGGAATGCGTATTGCGGTAACCAGCCGTTAGTGGGGCTAGTGTTTGCGTGACGACTCTGAGAACGGCTGCGTCATACGACCACACACGAACAGTAAGATTTTATGCATAAAGGCATGAAAGCGAGACTAGTTGTCCCAGGGGGGGGGGGGGGGGGGGGATCTACAGTCTATGGAGAAAAGAACACAGCAGTGCGGTACGATAGACATTTCTGACCGACTCCAATTTTTGCGATATTTGTTACAACTGGCCTCGCTCTGATGCCATTGTTACGAGACTTCTCCCCGCGCATGAGATATGATTAAGGTGCGAGATTCCGTAATACTGGTGATGATGATCCAAATAAGATACCCCATCACCCGAGAGTGCTTTTCGTGAGGGTTCTCAAAAGAACCGCAGTGCATTTTGTATATAAAGATCAAAGCATCGAAAACACCATTACCGACCCTTACCTCTAATACTACATACTACCTTCACAAACTTAGTTTGTTGCTGACAATGTGCATTTTGTCGGATACAATCACGTGATTGTACTAGGTGGCAAATCATATCTGATACCACTTATTTAAAGGCACTTGTACGATATCGATAGTGTTATTAGCAAAACCTATTTGTAAATGCTATTTTCCACGGCCAATCGATTATCGATCTTAAAATATTGTTTCGACGTTTGTTTGCCATCCAGTAAAGCCTTTCCCATTGGATCACGAGCGCAATAGCTGATATTACATTTCCGTCAACGAATAGAAGTTTCAACGGTATTGAGCCGAACGCCTCACTTCAATGTAATGAAGCGCTCGTCAAACTGTATGTAAATTAGTTGTGCTTGTTTAAGAGGGTGTTGGTGTTATACAAGAATGGTGGTTTCAATAGTGTTTCGTTACATCGAAGGAAGGTGTTCGGGTCAATACCGCTGAAACTGCTATTCGTAGACGCCACTGTAATATCAGCTATTCATTGGTCATCACAGTGATATATCGGCACGTGACTGTTTCCTGAAAAAGGCCTCCAATTCCAAACCTAAACGCTCGGTTAGACTGACTATTGTTATTGTTTCGTTGTTATGTTTAGTGTCCTGCTACATACCGTGCTGTGTACGAAGAGAAAGATTCCATCCACACACTACTGGAGCTTATGAGTATCTACAGGGAGAAGGAGTACATCTTCTCCAAAACCTGCTGTGTACTGAATATCCTGTTACGACGCGATACTGGTATTGTACAGGTGAGTAAATCACGTAGGAGATATCCTTTCCCTCCCTCCCTCCTTTTCTCCTGTCCTATAATCTAGCTGCTTCGCCTCTCACCTCTGTGGCCCAGGTTCGATTCCCTCAACGCGGTGCTATGTGAGTCGAGTTTGTTGGTAACTCGCCTTTGCTTCGACGGTTTTTATCCGAGTTCTCCGGTTTTCCTCCCTCTAAAAACATTCCCAGACCGAAATGGATTGTGGTTATAACTGTTCAGCTGAGCGAAACGGAGCGAAACGGAGCGAAACGGATAAACTACAGTGTAATTCAAAATCGATTTACAGGAGACCATTAATATTTTTTGGCCCAAAAACAAATTAATTCACCAGACTTTCAGCTATGCAACCACAATTCATTACGGTCTGGAATGTCGTTTGCTGTTTTCCAGGACAACCTTTTTGAAATTGTGTACGCCGCTTTCCAATGACATTGTCAAATGTAACGTATATCGTAAGCCTGTTTTAACACAGCGAAACCCATAGCCTGCAAGACAGTCCTGTGGAAGCTTGTTTCCGAGCGGAGTGTTGAAACGTAGGCTGTTTCCTTTCATTTCGGCCTCCGCGAACTATGAAACATTTTAAGTAAGCGCTCCTCCCTTGATGGATTTTTAAAAAACTCTGTAAACGAAGTTTCTGTGAGACACACCTTTGAGGCTTCAACGTCGGTATATAATAGACCCTACCACGGTTTTTTGAACTTTTGATAAATACGTATAACAGCAAAACCGTCGATATACTGCTGAAAAGAGCACCTCGAAGTTAGTCAATATCCCAAATTTGAGAGTTATATCTAGAATGGGAGCAAAGATACAGACCCGCAAACTCGGATAATTTCGGGAAATTTTACAGACGTTTGTATGGAAATTTAGACTGGGAGGCACAAACTTACCCCCCAGTCAAAATTTCCATACAAACGTCACTCTGTGAACTTTTCCGAGTTTGCGGGTCTATAACTTTTCAGCAGTATCGACGGTTTTGCTGTTATAGATATGCTAAAACTGGTGTTTTGCGTTCAACATGATTTTCTGTTTTGATTTTACAGGGCATGCTTAACACACCTAAAATGGTAGAAAAAATCCGAAGCATTCACTACCTGGTGACGAGAAAGTACAAAAGAGAAGCAAGACGAAGTGCGATCAAAACCAAGATAGCCAAAGGCACACCTTACAAGAATGCCCCACCCTCCACCCCCTGCAAACACACCCCGTTCAAATCGCACACTCCTTTTAAGGCAAGGCGCAGGTCCGAGTGGGCCATGTGGCAGGAGTACGTCAATAAAGTCCAGGATCCTTTGCAAGCAGTACGATCTCTCATGAAGTCTTTGCATCTCGAGGAATGAATTGATGGCTCAGAAGAGCTGTGATTGGCTAATCGTGGTCGTTTGATGAATGAGTGAATGGCTCAGAAGAACTGTGATTGGCTAATCACGGTCACCTTGATGAATGAGTGGATGTCACCTTGCATGACGAATAAGTGGGATGGCTCAGAAGAGCTGTGATTGGCTAATCACGGTCACCCAAACAATTCAAAATGCATTGTTGTAAATTGTACTTTATATTCGAGAAATGATCCTTGGAGCACGTAACAAGTTTGGTTCAGGTTTTTGTCAGTTGTGGTCAGAATTAGGTATAGATTAATTATGTGGCATTCTCTTTGCTTTTTGTCTTCAACGAAAGTCTACAGCTTTTATGTCATATCAGTAATCGTTTTCTTCAATTCCATTCATCGAAAACATTGCTGTTTTCCTTCCCATCATTAGCGAATTATGATAAGTAGCTAGAAAGGTTGTTTCAAGGTTTTATGAGTTTGTAACGTTTTTGTTTTGTTTTAAGGAAAAGAAAGCTCCGGATCATATGTTTTAGTTAACCATAGGATGATTTTTAAAAATTTTTAAGAAGTTCAAGCCTAAGCTAAGATGCTTAAAAGAAAGAAGTTTGTATTTTTAAACCAAATCTATCGCATTTATTCGTTCGTGTGAAATACCGGTGATTTGAAATCTGAAATCGTCGCTCTTGTCACAAACAATCGCTAATGTATCGGGCCTAGCTCGAGGCATTGAAGTGCGACCGTACAAAGGACAGTAAATAAATCGCAACAATTAGGGGTTTAAGAAACCACGACGGGAACGTCCAGGACGACGGCATAAAACAATAGCCTTAATTGCAAAATACAATAACTGCAGCGTGAAAATGCACTCAGTGACTTACATTTTGACCGTCCTCTGCAAAAACACAACGTGAAAACCATACGATTTACGTTTCATCGAGAGCGTGAACGTCAAAAAGTAAATCACTCCGTCTTTTGTTTGGCGTGAAGGGAACTCTATGCTTATTATATTTTTCGTATATGTAGGTGTGAAAATTAATTAAAGGCGAATAAAGGAAATAGTAAACACCAAATTTTGGGATAAAACCTCCCGTCGTCGCTGCCATCGCCGTCCTGGTTACTTCAAGTCCCTATTAGATCATACATGATATCGCGTATACAGTATACTGGGTGTTCGTGTGGCAATGACCTACTCGATCAAATGTTTTAAATCGCTATTTGTTTTACAGAGAGAACGTTTAAGTTACGTGAACGAGTCAAACACACCCGGTTCAGGACAGAATCTAGCGTGCGTTCATAACATAGCACCAGGCAAGACTATTCATACGAGCACATACTGTAAAAACATGCTGTAAATAGCTGTAACATACTGAGCTTAAATAATACGAGGTACTCATTGAAGTGCCACTTTATTCAGTCTGTCTTTTCTGCGACTTCGCGTGTCTTCGAAACCCACCTCCCAGAGCCCTTTGCTCTGAGCATGCGCAACTCGTTTCCAGAAGTGCTGTCCATGGCGAAAAAACCGCGGGCTTTTGAAACGAGATTGAATACACCTTAAAGTGCCTATCACCCTTTTGCAATTTTGATAGCTTATGAAACTCCGAAAAGTTTTGAGTACTTCTGTGAAGAAAGTTTTCGTTTAAAGTGAATACTTTATGTTCTACGTTTGTTTGAAATCGTGTAAATGTGACCTTTAATTTCCTGACCCATGACCGCGTAAGTAAAAGCCTGGGTAGACGTCATATAATTAATTCGGCTTTGCAATCATTTGAAGAAAAACTTAACATGTTGACTAAAATAACTTTTTTCTTTACTAACAACTCAAAAACTGTGTATATTTTCTATGCATCGATGTTGTGATAGAAAGGCGCCATGGAGAATAATGCATTAATGAAATGACGTCTACCCAGGTTTCGACCCAGGCTTTTACTTTCGCGGTCATGGGTCAGGAAAGGTCACATTTACACGATTTAAAACAAACGTAGAACATTAAGTATTCACTTGAAAGGGCTGGAGCAGCGCTCATTCGTTACCAGGCTATCGCACGGCCAAAGGCAAAATTTGATTTTCGACTCCGGCGGTACGAAATCAAACCTCCCTTCGAAGGAACCTTTCAGGAATTAAATTTTGAACCTCTAAAACATTTTTTGCAGGAAAGTTTTGTTTAGCATTGATTCTAAATGTAGAGTATTTCATTTTAAATTTTTTGTTCGAAATTGCGATGAATGAAAGCTCTGGAGGAAGGAGAGGTAAACGAGTCGGGGTAGGAAGAAAGAAAACGCCTGCCTTGAGGCAATTGACGAAAACAATAAATGACCGACACTGGAAAAGGCAACATGCTGCTATATACTTAAACAAGCAAATATTCAAAACCTAGCGGGAGCTTAAAGGCCAAGGAACTTTTGGTAGTGACTCGGCCTTCTGAGTTGATTGAGATTGCTTCCACACGAAACGTTTAGTGAAAAAGACGCGTTTGACTCAAGGTATAACAAAAAGTAATGCCAGAAGATAAATAACATTGCCGAAAACCTTTTGCTAAAAAGCAATGTTTTATAATACAGACAAAATGAACGAAAAGAAAGAGTTTATTTTGCGACTTTTCTGAGCACCAGCCAAAGCCAAGACAAATGACAACCCGAACTCACCTGAAATCGAACCAATTTAAGGTAATAAAACATACCTGAAATTTAGCTGAACTTGCTACTTTGTCGGCTCTTCAAAAATAATTATTTAGGAAACGGCGAAGTTCGAGCCAAGCTATTTCACTGACTTTATTTCAGCGAATCGTTTATAAACACCACGAACGAACCAAGGCTTCACAACAATAATTATCATGAAAGGAGGCGAATTCTAACTACCTTTACAAGTCTTTAGAACTCCAAACGATGGGAGTTTTCCGTTCAGCAAGGCAAGGAACGACGACTAAATTTGAAAACCGTCCGTTCAGCATTCAAGTCAACACGGGACCAAAACCATGTTTAGCAAAATGTTGAAGATTTTCACTAGAAATGGCGCCAGATCTAGATTGTCCTAAGCGATGACGATAACAAGTAAACAATCCCTAGTATTACATTTGACGCCGGAGTTGAGAGTTTTTGTACACATTTAGCCAGATTTTCATTGCTGTTTTTCGGATAAATCGAGGTGAACTTCCGTAACTGAATTTTACTTTCTTACACAAAATCTACCTAACATTGACAGGGTTTCAATCTTACCCTCAGCCAATCAGAAATGACCTCTTATTGAACTGACCAATCCGATACAATGCTATTGTTGCTTGCGAAAGAACCATTGCGATCGCGGAAAATTTTTGAACGGTTTGAATATTTATGATATGCTAATTACCTCAAGAGCATACTTACTGCGCACGGGCACCAGGTGACCCAGCCCCTTTAAACCATAACTTTCTTCACAGAAGTACCCCGTTATTACGGACTCTCGCTATTATGGACACCAAATCACGGTCCCGAGGGTGTCGGCAATAACGAGAGTTGACTGTACTCAAAACTTTTCGGAGGTTCATAAGCTATCAAAATTGCAAAAAGGGTGATAGGCACTTTGTTGGAAACTGCAGTTTAATTGATTCTTATAATTATATGTAACGCGATTAGTGATGCGACCACAACGGAAATGGGATTTACATGGCACGCTTGAAATGTAGGTGTGTCTCAAATCGGTATAATATTTCAAGTTTGTAAGAAGCTAAAGACTTGTAGCCGTGAACCGTGAACTGTGAGCTGTGAGAGTTAAATAAAGTGATTTCAAATAGGAAACGTCTTGCCGTTTTCGACATACTGGCGACCACGATGGGACAAGTGTGAGCACCGACATCAGTAACATGGATAAGGCGCTAACTGAGCTTAACGGGAAGCTCAAAACGTTGAGCTTTCGCACCAAGAAAACCGAGGATATTATTTCAAAACATGATAGGGAAGCTTCGGAAAGACAGAAAACTTCGCTAGAGAACATAACCACCGCTGCAAACGCACTAAAAGAAACAATAGAGGAAAAGAAGTTCGCAAAGGGAGAGACTGAAGAGCAGGTCAGCGAATGGGCCGAGGAAGTCGAGGAGAAGTTGGGATGGGCGGACGAAAGCATTAGGAGCCTAACAAAGCAAATCGCTGAGATTGATCGAACAGTGCGCGACGCCGAAACCGTGCACGAACATCAAAAGCTCGTCGAGCTGGAGAAAGAAAAGCTCAAGCAACAACAAGAAGCTGCTGGTCTAGCGAACGCTGAAAAGCTGAATTTCGAAAAGAAGAAGCTAGAGTTGGAACTACATTATCAACAACAACAAGCCCAAGCGAAGAAGGAAATCGGAGAGTGTAAACAAAATGCAGCCAAAATGCCTAAGCTTGTTATCTCGCGATTCGACGGAACACCACAGGACTGGGTGAGGTTTTGGGGGCAGTTTGAGACCCAAATCGACAAGTCCTCTGTCCCTGCCGTCACCAAATTCTCCTATCTAAAGGAACTTGTCGAAACCAAAGTTCGCAATCTCATCGACGGACTTCCCTTCACTGAGGAAGGTTATCACAAGGCCACCGATCTGCTAGCCAAGCGCTATGGACGAACGAGCGAAGTTGTTGGAGCCTACGTTCGCAACATACTGGAACTACCCACCATAACCGGGAGAAACGTGGCTAAGATCCACGCTTTTTATGAGAGACTGCTGTTCAATGTCGAATCCTTACAAACATTGAATAGTCTAAACAAGCTCGACGCTGCTGTTAGGTTTACCGTCGATAAACTGGAGGTCATCAAACACGAGCTCGCCATAATCGATGACAAGTGGGGCGAGTGGACTTTTAAAGAGTTTCTGGAGGCGCTAGAGAAATGGACTAATAACAATTCAATTCAAGGCGACACTAAAGCTCAATCAAGTAATGAAAGTTCTTATCGAAAGGATCGCTCAAGAGCGTTTTACGCGAGGGGAGAGGATTTCCAACAGCCTCGTGGCTGTATTTATTGTGAAAACCCAAATCATAAAGCCATCAACTGTGACAAGATAGTCAACGTCGAGGAGAGAAAGAAGATTCTCGTGAACAACCGGCGTTGTTTCAACTGCACGGGATTGAAACACAGAGCGGCGGATTGCAAGAGCAAAGGGACCTGTCAAAATTGTCAGTCAAAACACCATACGTCGATATGTGACAAATCTCAGACACGCGATCCTCCGCGTGAACCGGGCATGACCGCCAGTCATGTCGGACAATCCACCGTCATTCATCCTGTTGTGGTGGTGAAAATTAACGGATATAAATTCCGGGCTTTATTGGACAGTGGTGCAAGCCACTCATATGCATCATCAACCGCTATTGATTTGATTAAGGCGCAACCGAAGTCATCTAGCCTGCGTCAAATCGCAATGCTTATGGGAGTTACAACGAGGAAAATGCAAGTGTTTGATGTTGTCATGTGTGCATTGACAGGTGATTTCCAGCTGGAAGTGAATGTGAGTAAAGTAGACAAACGGGAATTACTCACACTGGAAAATCCACATTACAAGCGAGTGCTGGACGAGCATCCACACCTCAAGGGTGTGCGTATGGACGACACGGATGAGAAGAGCCAATTACCAGTTCACCTTATTCTCGGTGCGAATGACTTCGCGAAGATTAGAACTGTGGAGCGCTTACGCGTGGGACGGCGCGGAGATCCTGTGGCCGAGTTTACGAGATTTGGTTGGACATTGATGTCACCTGGAGCGGAGACGGATATCTCGTCTGCTTACTTGACCATTAACTCGACCGCAGACTACGAGAAATTATGCGCACTCGATATTCTTGGACTAGCGGACAGTCCAGCCGGAGATCAGAATGATGTGTATAGGGAGTTCAAAGAACAGTTAACGCGTTCTGAGGACGGGTGGTATGAAACTAGCTTACCGTGGAAGGGGAGTCATCCCCCACTACCGAATAATCACGACGGGAGTATTCGCCGGCTGAATTCGTTATTGCGCAAGTTACGGAAAACAGATATGTTGACGGATTATGACGCCATTATCCGTGAGCAGCTGCAGGAAGGTGTTGTAGAGCGAGCACCTGCTGAAGTGAAAGGGAAGGAATTCTATCTGCCTCATCGGGCAGTGATCAAAGAGAATGCAGAAACAACCAAACTTCGAGTGGTGTACGACGCGTCGGCTCGTGCGCATGACAACGCACCGTCAATCAACGAGTGTTTACACGCGGGTCCATCCTTACAAAACCAGTTATGGAATGTGATCACTCGGAATCGTTTCCACGCCGTAGCAGTAGCTGGAGACATACGGAAAGCCTTTCTCCAGGTGCGGATTCGCGAAGCCGAACGAGATGCACTGCGATTTCACTGGATAGTTGATTTGCAGTCTAATGAAGTGGAAACACTGCGGTTTACTAGAGTGTTGTTTGGGCTGGCCCCGTCGCCATTTCTCTTGAATGGAGTGATTCAGCAACACCTAGAGAGTTGGCAGTCTCGCTATGCGGAGAGTGTTAACGAAGTGCGGAAAAGCTTGTATGTGGACGATCTCATATCTGGAGGGTCTACTAAGGAGGAGGCAAGCAGTTGAAACGTGATGCCATTGAAATCTTCGCGGATGCAAAGTTCGAACTGCACAAGTGGCATTCGAACGAAACGGAACTCGAGGACAACGGTGATGACGACGAGCCTTCGTACGCCAAACAACAACTTGGTGGAACTATAGCAAAGGGGGAGTGTAAACTCCTTGGGCTTAAATGGGATAAGACTGAAGATACGTTACATGTGTCTTTTCCGACCCAAGCCGCTGAGTTGACGAAACGCGGCATTCTCGCTAACTTGGCGAAAGTTTACGATCCACTGGGTTTCGTATCGCCCATGATGTTGGAAGGAAAGCTAATCTACCGGGAGGCGTGTAACGAGAAAACCGCATGGGACGCTCCGTTACCAGACGCGGTTGCTAAGCGATGGTTAAAGTGGGAACGCGGACTGCCGAAAGCAGTATCGGTACCGCGCAGTCTCTCTACATATCAGGAGCCTATCGAGGAAGTGCAGTTACACGCGTTCGGTGATGCAAGCGGGCGCGGAGTGAGCGCTGCAGTGTACGCAGTTATAACACAAGCTTCGGGCGTTACTCAAGGCCTGGTTGCAGCCAAATCTCGCCTCGCAAAGCAGGGACTCACAATCCCTCGCTTAGAGCTTGTAGCGGGACACATGGCTGTCAATCTAGGTGTGAATGTGCGCAACGCATTGGGAGGGTTCAACATGGCTGACAACATTCAGTGTTGGTCGGATAGCTCTGTAGCCTTATACTGGCTACATGACAAGGGAGAGTACCGTCAATTCGTGGCGAATCGTGTCCGTAAGATACAGAGTCACCCGGATACGCTTTGGCGCCACGTACCTACGACCGACAACCCAGCTGACCTCGGGAGTCGAGGGGGAAGCGTGTCGGATGCAGAGCTATGGTGGAAGGGACCATCATGGTTGGCCGACCGGTCGGAATGGCCAACCGAAATCGTGACACAAGCATGTGTGCAGAGCATCTCAGAAAGGAAGGTTCAACGAGAACTTCTCGCGGTCGGTGTCGAAGGAAGAAATGACTTTGACACCGTCCTTGAAAAGTTCGGCTTGCGCAAAGCCATGAGAGTTTGTGCGTGGATCTCGCGATTTATCCACAATTCTCGAAATCTTTCCGACAAGATCCAGGGACCTCTAACTACGCAAGAGATATCCACTCAAGAACTATTCTGGGTCAAGAAAGCGCAACGACAGGGAATGGGTGCGATCACCTTTAACGATGACAAGGAGCAACTGAACCTTCAGTTGAACTCCGATGGAATATGGGAATGCCGAGGGCGCATTCAGGGAGAGTATCCGATTTACTTACCCGATTCAGTTCTTTTCACAGCTAAAGTCGTTCAGCGCGAACACGTGACCACTTACACGGGGGAATTGGCCTCACCATGGCAAAAGTCCGAGAGAGATTTTGGGTCCCCCGTCTGCGAAAACTTGCGAAAAGAATTTTGAAGCAGTGCTGGGGGTGTAAGAGATTTCAAGCCATCGCCGTGAAAAGTCCGCCCCAGGGCTTTTACCGAGAACGAGGACTGAAGGTAACACACCTTTTAACGTGATTGGAGTGGACTTTGCAGGTCCAGTTAAGTACATCCGGAAGCCAAAAGAGGAACGGAAGGCCTACGTTGTCTTGTACTCCTGTAGTCTGACACGGGGAGTTTTCCTAGAGCTCTTATCCAATTTGGAAACAGGCGAGTTCATAAAGAGTTTCAAGCGCTTCATAGCGAGGAGGGGGAGGCCGTCAAAGGTATATTCCGACAACGGGAAAACTTTTGTAGCCGCAGACAAGTGGTTGAAGAAGGTGCGCAAGGATGAGGAATTGAACGAGTTCCTCTGTAAGCAGGCGATAACCGGGCAGTTCAACCTCAGTCGTGCCCCGTGGGTGGGGTGGGCAGTTTGAGCGGCTAATAGGTCTTATGAAGGCCGCATTCTACAAGACCGTGGGACAAGGGCTTCTTACGTGGGATGAGTTCAGTGAAGTTCTGCTCGACCTCGAGGTCACACTCAACAACAGGCCATTGTGTTATATGGAGGAAGATGTTCAACTGCCAACACTAACGCCTAATTCAATGCTCTTCATCAACTCAAACTACCTGCCAGAACTAGAGCCCTACCACCAGGAAGAGAGAGACCTGAGGAAGCGAGCTAAGTTTCTGAAGAAGACCAAAGACGTGATGTGGCGTCGCTGGACGTCAGAGTATCTGAGAGCGCTGCGAGAGCGCCATCGGCTGAAACAGGTCAACAACGACAACAACCTGGCCGTGGGTTGACGTAGTGATTATCAAGTCCACAGAGCGGAACCGCAACTGCTGGCCACTTGGCATTGTCGTAGATCTGATTGTCGGTCGGGATGGAGTCGTGCGCGCCGCCAAACTGCGAGCTGGCAAGAATATCTTAGAGAGGGCGATTCAGCATTTGTATCCACTAGAGCTGTCATGTGACAGAGAGAAACCAGCAGACGTGCAGTCAAATTTAAACGCCAACGCACCTGTTTATAGACCTAGGCGAGATGCGGCAGTAGCAGCTGAACTTCGAGCACAAGATGTACTTCGCAACGAACAGCAGGATTGAATATGTATCGAACACTTGACTACTTAGAACATTGAACATTTATCAGTCACATATGGTTTTGTTAGAGCCCATTTTCCATACATATGCCTCGTCAGCGAGTCATATGGGGGAGTGTGTTGGAAACTGCAGTTTAATTGATTCTTATAATTATATGTAACGCGATTAGTGATGCGACCACAACGGAAATGGGATTTACATGGCACGCTTGAAATGTAGGTGTGTCTCAAATCGGTATAATATTTCAAGTTTGTAAGAAGCTAAAGACTTGTAGCCGTGAACCGTGAACTGTGAGCTGTGAGAGTTAAAAAAGGGATTTCAAATAGGAAACGTCTTGCCGTTTTCGACAACTTTAAGGTGAAGTAATACGGACAATAATTCTTGCCAGGCCACTTGTCTCGCAACAATGTTGCGTTGCGAGTTGAAGCGCGATGTTGCATGTATTACCACTCACTCGAGCAACTGGGTGGGGACGGAAGGGAGGGAATTTGTTCAAAGGACGTACCGGACTGGTCAATAAGAAGTGCGAAGTTCAAGCCAGGTGAACCTCCATGCTACACAAACACTAATGAGTGGCATGAAATGGAGGGGACTACTTCATGTAGCTGTGACAATAGCCTAAATTAGCCTAATTAGTGATTAGCTCTAAAACACCCAAAATTAGTGACTACCTCTAATGTAGGGTCA